>CM068837.1:39102314-39507314 GCA_028554795.2 Sinohyriopsis cumingii
TAAATACAATACTAAAATCAATGACACTACATAATTTAGGTAAAACCTAGACTAAAATCAATGACACTACATAATTTAAATAAATACTAGAATAAAATCAATGACACTACATTATTTAGGTAAATACTAGACTAAAATCAATGACACTACATAATTTAGGTAAATACTAAACAAAAGTAGATGATGCTACAGTTTATAGGTAAATTTAAGCCAAAAATTTAAACAATACAGTATCTAGGTAAATATCGAAAACTATAGATCTCAATGCTACAAATTCAGAATATTGGTAATGTTTAATTTTGTTTTCCCCGACTACCCACAAAGTCTCTTCCCCCCCCCCGCTCCCCAAGGAAATAATGCCCATCAACATTTAGGTCGCTTGTTTGGTACGGACTTGTAAGTAAATTCTACCATCTTCTCCATTCTACCATATCGTTCTCATACTGCCCACTAAAATCATTTAATTAAGTGAGAACTCATAACTTTGTGAGAGTAATTTTAACCTAACATGCATTATATATCCAAATTTTATGTCAACATTTTTGCACACGTTCTTACACAATCCCTTTAATGTTAGTCTGGACATGGGTACAATCACAGTTTGGTATATTTCAGACTTGGATCAAGATTTGATCCAGATCAGCTTTTGTATTCGAACTTAATCTCAATATGGCACGGGATGACGGAAAATGTAATACATTTATTTTTATTCCTTATCAAAGTTCATTAAAAGAGTGGAAGGCCAGATCTGCCTGCATCATGCGCCATATTAAAAGCCAGTGAAAGAGAGGCTTTCAGTATGGCACATGATGCAGGCAGATCGGTACAGTTTTGTATTTTCCACAAAAGCACTTCGTAAAAGAAAACGTTACATGACATAATGTGGCTTGCTGTAAGAATTACGACATAATGGGACTTATTGTAAGACTTACGACAGAATGTGGCTTATTGCAAGACTTACGTCAGAATGGGACGTTTTGTAAGATTTACGACATAATGGGACCTTTTGTAAGATTTACGACATAATGGGACGTTTTATAAAATTTACGACATAATGAGGCTTATTCTTGTGTAATGAGATCCGGTCGCAAGATTTACAACTGAATAGGTTTTATGATTATGTCATGAGACCTGAATGCAAGACTTACGACAAACATTTCGGCGTTCACGTTTAAGTCCCTGAAATAAAGGTTATCCGATTCAACAAATAGGATTACTGTGATGGTAGGTAGTCTTCACGAGATAGCAGATGATTAAATCAATTAAGATAAGTGTGGATCTTATATACATCATATAATTCTTTCTATTTTTCATGCTCCTCTTCCTCCTCCTCATCATCGTCATCAAATTTGGCTTTACTCACAAACGTGTATTTATGGAATTCGGACTTGATATTATGCTATTTCCCTCTGAAATCACGGTATCATTATGTGTAACTAAACTTGTATTGTTTATTACATTGGTGTTCACTTCCTGTTTGCCACTTTCGCTCAACACATGTTCGATATCTGATTTGGGCGCAACATACAACAGGTGAGCTAGAAGGAAGAACACAAATGAGAAAGTCTTGACGCCAATAATTAAGAAAAAGTAGTTTCGAGCTAAGGTGTCATTGGTGTAGAGCCAACATGATGTCTTTTCAGTGCACTTTTCACTCCATAACGTGCAAGTTGCATCTGTTATTGCGCCAAACAAAATAGGCCCCGGAACAGAGCCTGAAATGGAAATGACCAGTGAATATGTAAAGCACAATTAAAAGTGACATTGATAATATGATGTTATTAATGTTATTTTATCAAAACCTCATTGACGTAGTAATTATTACCTTTATCACTATTATTATTATTATTATTTTATTATTATTATTATTATTCAAAGTAATTCAATGTATCTTGGACGTATATGATTTCCCTACTGTTAACGACGCATACTCATCTCCTATCATTCACACCTACGAATAATCCTCATCAGGACTTTCAGTAATCAGTCTAATTCATTTCCATAATAATATTATGGATGATATTATACCGACCACACATGCGAATAATGAACCACTTGACACCCATGCCAAACGTCCTGTCTCCATCATGTATGCATCTGGAAAAGAAAAAAATATTAGGGCTAATGAAATAATCTTTATGATAATACAATTAATTTAATCAAATTCGTATTGCAGTTATCCTATGTCTAAAAAAAACGCTCCTTTACATAATTTGCACAATAGTTCCTTCTGACGCCCAGTGCTTCCTTCTCTCAAAATCCATTCATGTTACATTATCTTGCTTTACCAAAGCTTCCTACCGATGAACATTCCAGTTGTAACCGCATAGCAGTGTGACAGTCTCTATATGTGCCTGTCAAGAGTTAGCCGAAGTACCCTATCGGACTTGAGTGCCATAGTACATACATCCTGGCAATAGTGTATGTTCTAAAGCATATTTTCGTTGAAGCAGACACCAATACGAGAATACAATAAACCGATTGCTCATCTTGCTACGACTTATACAAAACAGCAAATTATTGAAAAGACAAAATTATATATGGTTAATGTTACACATGATATGCTGCGTATCACTAGAAATGCATAAACAGAACTATGCATTTATTGAAATATTTTAATATGCAAAACGTGTGGTTCCTCTATCCCGATATTTGCAGAAAAAATCAGTCGTACACTATTCTCCCGATAAACGGGTATATAAAAAAACAAACTAGCGTAAACGGAATTTCATCCCTCTGTTATGAAGGAATTGCATCCCTCTGTAATGAAGGAATTTCATCTCTCTGTAATGAAGCAAAATTAATTCATCTCTCTGTAATGAAGGAATTTTTATCCCTATTTGATGAAGGAATTTCATCTCTCTGTAATGAAGTATTTTCATCCTCTGTAATGAAGGAGTTTCATATCTCTGTAATGAATTATTTTAGCAAGAGCTTACGTTTATTTACCACATTTGCAAAACATGACACCGATACAGAAAAGATCATAAAACATTAGTAGTTTTATTCCTGCTTATAACAAAAGGCTTTATAAGCTCTAAAAGAAAATTATTGGAACAAGATCAGACAATTTTAAAGAAGAAATTTTGACGTACCAATATTACGAAAAATCAGGATAGTGTATACATATTAGAAGGACAGTTCATTTTACCTCATTATGGCTGAGTCAGTTGGTGTACTCGGAAGAAAGGTAAAAAAGACAGCAATAAACATCACAGGCAGAAATACATACAACAGGCTGCATTCTGATTGGCAAGTTTCTGCAGTTACCAAGGAGATGTTTTGTCCCGGCTGGACGGCTACGCAGGAACAGTTACTAAACACCTGTTGTATATGTGAACTGAGAGTTACCGTAAAGAAAACGTGCACAATAAGGCCGGATCGGGGGTAGTGGGGGAAGTCTAGGGTTTCCGCACCCCCACCCCCCCGTCAGCCGGTCAGGCTATAAAATAGTACAGACACAAACGTACATTTACTTGTCACTTGAAATCTGACCAACATTTTTGTCTTGCGCACGTTTATTGGGTATTAAGTATACTTTGAGTATAAAAAACCCCACAGATCTTTGCTTTTGTACCCGTGTGAGGAAAGTCAGAGCCCTTTTGAAATTTCGGAACCCTCCCCCAATATTTGACCTGATCCGGCCTGTACAGAGCAATGACAACAAAGCAAACTATCAAAACGGAACTTTCAGCAAAATTCTGTTTTGTATACAAGAAAACTAGTGCAGAATATCTCTGACATAGAGATTGATTACGATATAGAAATTATCTACATATTTTCCTGCACAGCATCTCTTTAGTGAAATATGTTGTTAGGATTGCGAAGAAGAGTCTTCAATTCAGATCTTTTCAACGATATATCTCGAAAATAAGTTAAGGAACGTTTTTGGTTTCAGTCATATATATGTCTGGTGAATAAAATACACTATGGATTACTTATTAGTATGCGACATGTTCTACAACTTATAGAAGAACTATTTCTAACTGAACTGTTTTCTATTTGTTTTGGCGAATATGATACCATTGTACATAAATGAAACTACTGGACCTTCCCGGAAGTAACTGTGGAGGAACATCCCGCATAGCAAGCAGAGAAATAGCGTACACCGGCACTATCACAGACTGGTTCATAAAATTCTGTCTTGCAACTGCACTCAGAATTACATGAGGACGTAAGCGCGAACCCGTCTACAGAACTGCTTAGAAAAAGAGAAGAAATGAATACCAAAGTGGTATGGGAAAGTTGACCTTGAGTACATTTATCCGAATCCAGATGCCAAGAAATATATTGAACAACAGATAAGGACGATCTGGGTAGGCCCGAGGGAACTTGCTGCAAACTGTTTTGAGTAAATTTGATCATATTTAGTTAACATGATTGGACCAGTATTCGAGATGTCCTGGACATATATTTATATTTATAATAACAGCAGTCATCGTTGATAGATGATTCCCTTTTTTGCATACATTTTGAAGACATTAATTCAATGATGTTTTCAGTAAAAGTCAGTTTTTTTTTCTTCAGGTGGCTTTGAAGAAGTTATTAACGTAATGGTGATGAAATTTATGGCATATAGTCGTCGCTCGTACGATTGAGAATCCAGTATGTCCTAACGCTTTCTGAACAAAAGCAGGCCAAAGACTGATTAGCAGCTGTTTGGATTACGTTGTTTTGGAGTTTCATTTGCTGTTCTAATTTTTTCAACGGTGACCACACATTTGATAGGTTTTATTTAAAATACAATTTTAATGGCATTCATGCCAGGATGTATCTGCGAGGTTTGAATCAAAATGGTTCATTTGTATGTGAGATATCCTTGATAAAAGAAACTGTCGATGGACAACATAGTAGGGACGATGTATGATGCAGAGCGAACGCAGCTACTTCCGATAAGCTGATTTTGCCTTAAGAACAGCTAAATTAAAACATACATACTGCAAAACCGACGTAAATTCTCAGTGAAAAGGTAATTGTAAAACAATATTATTGGGTTTTATTTGGCTGATAGTGAAATAAAATTGATATTTGATCATGTTTACATCGACAGATTGCAACACACAAATTCAATGAATTTTGTACTGTAACAAAGAAAAATGATTATGCGAAACAATTTCTTCTTTTATATTTTTTTTTATTTCTTAACGATATATTCACTATGTATCAGACTGGAGAAGATAGTAAGGAAAAATGATCGTATCCAAGGAATTCCCGATTTGTCCCCATAACATCCCGAATTTACCTGTTGTTATAGTGATGGCTGACGCCCGCCATTTTTGATTGTTCGCATCTAAGAAAGAGGACAGCGAAGGACAGAGCTGTCAGAATGCACCCGATGAAGGAAAATCTGGTCATGCCCTTGACCTTCAGCCTCAAGCATCTACACACCAGGCCTCCTACAAAATTCCCTCCAGCTGCCCCAGGAACCACCACAACGCCTGTTGAGTAGTACTCTTTGTTTGTCATAATGGAAATATCGTGCATGTATTTATTTAAAATGCACGTCCAACTGACATCTTTCTTCACCGCCATCCACCCCCACCCTCAACACGCTCCTTGTACCGCGGACTGCCATACCATACTCAGTGAATAATACACATTTTTATTGTCATGGAAACGTCGCATATTTAGGTATATCACGTATCGAGCTTACATCGTCTCAACACGTCAGCCTTAATTATCAGCAAATAAAATTTATGTTATTATTTCTACTCGTTATTTAGTGTCGAAATTGCATGCACTCGCTGTTTAGTATAGAAATTGCAGCCAATAGCTATTTAGGGCAGAAATTGCAGACATTAGCTGTTTAGTATAGAAATAGCCGCCGTTAGCCATTTAGTGTAGCCATTGCAAGCATCAGCTATTTAGTGTAGAAATAGCAACCGTTAGCCATTTAGTATAGAAATTGCAGACGTTAGCCATTTAGTGTAGAAATTGCAGTCGTTAGCCATTTGGCGTAGACATTGCAGCCATTAGCCATTTAGTGTAGAAATCGCAGCCATTAGCCATTTAGTGTAGAAATTACAGGCATTAGCCATTTAGTATAGACATTGCAGTCGTTAGCCATTTGGGGTAGACATTGCATCCATTAGCGATTTAGTGTAGACATCGCAGCCATTAGCCATTTAGTGTAGAGAGTGCACGCATTAGCTATTTAGTGTAGAAATTTCAGGCATTACCACTCAGTGTAGAAATTAAAGCCACTAGCCATTTAGTGTAGAAACGACAGGTGTTAGCCATTTATTGTATAAATTGCAGGCATTATCCATTTAGAATATACATTGCAGTCATTAGCAATTTAGCGTAGAAATTGCAGCTGTGAGCCATTTAGTGTAGAAATTGCAGCGATTAGCTATTTAGTATATAAATTACGTGCACTGCCTATTGTTTAAAAATGTATTGTGTTCTGAGAAACGCGGTCTTTTAAGCGATCTACCTACTAGGATTGATATTATTTTATCCAAATCACAATATTTTCAAATCGGTTTCACTCGATGTGTTTATTGTTCTTTCCTTTTTTAAGGAAGAATAAGAGTACAATAGGTTCATCATTGTAGAGTAATAACTAAGGATTACTTACTGTTCATATATAGTAGCTTATAACGGGTCGTACCAAATATACCAATATCTATGTATATAAGTTTCAAGATGACCTTATTCATTTTACGTAATTACTGTACTAATATAATAAAGCTGTCAATCTTATTTAAATTAAATTTATAGTAAAATCAAATTTGTATCCTATATGGCTGATGTATACGCATGCAAAGTGAGATACTGATATGTGATGCGTGTTGCAACATGACTGTTAATACAGAATTCGTCTTGTCTTGTCACTAAAGACATTTTATTTAATTGTTGACGTATAAATTAAAGGCATTGCCGATTGTTTTTAAAGACGCTATCCTCACTAGTGTACGTAGAAATTAAAGGCACTGCCGACTGCTATTAAAGACATTCTACTCGCTATTTGACGTATACATTTATGGCACTGCCTATTGTAATTAATAACACTGTGCTCGCTAGCTGATGAAAAAGAGTACTTAATGCCGACCTGAAAACAAATTGTTTGTGTTACAATTTTACTACACTATATTAAACACAATCATATCAATGATATAAGTATATTTGTGAATTTATGCCAAATTTGCATAAGGGTTAAAACAGATCCCCGCCCAAAGTCCTGGGACACAATATAGATTCCTTCGTAGGAGCAAATGTATCAAACATAACGTTATAAATACAATTATTGAAGGCGGTTTCTTGTATCACTTGTATTTAAATCAAATATCTATCCCCTATCATCCCCTAATTTATTTACAGCACAATACCTTATGTAAATCTATATATATATATATGTATATATATATATATATATATATATATATATATATATATATATATATATAGATATAGATATATAGATAGATAGATAGATAGAGAGAGATTAATAGAGAAAGAGAGAAATGGACGGATAAAATGTATCTGATGACTTGATATGCTCTTAGCATTATATGTACCCTGAAAATGTATATATATTTTCTTTCTTCTATTATTGTTATATAGGTTTTATTTACATGCATTTTGCTTTCCTGAAATGTACGCATCACTTTGTTCAGCTAGGTAACATGGGCAACATCCAATCGCTTTATCGATCATCTTTCGAATAATCACATGGGACTTACCAGTGAGTATGGCAGCATATCCAGATGATAGGTTGTACTGGTTTTGAATAAATTTCGGCAGGAATGTCGCCATTCCTGAAGTAATGATCCCCTCGGCCGCTCCAGCAAACGTGATGCAGACGTAAGTTGGATTTCTCAGGAGACGACACAGGGCTGCCGGAAGAACTCGGATGGAAATAGCCTCGTTTTTAAAACCTTCGTGTAACTTTCCGTCATCTTTGTACGTTTGACTTACCCTGGTATCGCGGATGCTTCTAGCCGCTTGAGAAACATGTGCCAATGGTCAAGTATAATGATTATTTAATTTTAAAAGTATTTGGTCGGAAGGATAAAGCCACGCTTAATTTAGATACGTATCAGTTAAGAATGCTAATCGTTTACGCAATATAGTTTCTAACAACAATTCTTCATCAAACTGGGGGAGTCAACTAATAAACTTTAAAACCTTTACAACTCGACTAAAGACTAGTAAAACTCGACAGCTTTTAGCCGTTAATTATAGTTGATCTGTCTATAAAAATCATTTGTATATATTTCCCACTCAAAAACGAATCATATTTGAATCATAGTGCTACAGAAATGAAACACTGAATGAAACAGTTAAGGCCCAAGGTAACACAGCTAACTTTATTTCATGATTTCATGGGGATTCTGACATGGAACGTTTTCACGTTAGAGCACGTTCGCGTTCGTATCCAGTGCTAATTGAAAACTCTCATTGTTCGGTAAAGTGAAATGAACATTTTTTCTTTTCTTTATCTTTTTAATACTCTTATCTCCTCCGCTAAATTAATGCAGTGAAAATTCAGGTTGGTCGTAAATTGAGCCAAAACTATATTTTATTAATTTTCTTAGCAATTCAGTTCAGTTTAACCTATTTTCCCAACATCTCGCTTAGGATGACGACATCTAAAGATATTAGTTTCGCACTGTTCGTTGTCATTTTATTGCACATATAAATATATAAGTTGACACAGGTGTTATGTATATTTACTACTAACTTAACTTTGCGCCATTCTCTCTCTCTCTCTCTCTCTCTCTCTCTCTCTCTCTCTCTCTCTCTCTCTTACACGGTAATTCGGCCCCAAATGCAAACAGAGGTATGGCAATTATCCAGAAGAGGCCACAGGACAAGACAAAGCCCAACCACCAAGCGCCTACCCATCGTGGGTCATCTGGCTTTATCGTGATGCTTGTAAGACATGAAAAAAGAAAACGTTTGTATTTTTGGTTCGTATTATTTTGTACCTCAAATAAAACGGCATATAAGCAACAATAAGTATTATTAAATATACTACATCTGTTCACAACAGATTCATAATTGACTGTAACTTTTTTATGGAATTGTGTCACATAGCCACGTAAGAAAATAACACTGATAACAAAATTCCATACATTTGGAACATCTGTATGTGATTTCGTTTGACAGAGATGTCCTGTGCAGGTTTATAGCATTTTGCAATAGCGAAAATGACCTAAAGAGGCAAACATCATTTCGTTACACTAAAATAACATGGGTAGGTCAATATAATTTCGTTATTGAGGGCTGACATAAAGTTAGTTTCCTCGTGAAGACAAAGTCAGCAGCAAATAAATATACAAATACATTACGGAACATTAATGCAGAGTGTAGCACCAGGCAATTATTGCTGATTAAGTTAGTTCGCTGTCTGAGTTTTGTCCATTTTCTGTTATTAACAAGAATACTCTCTTAGTCTTGTTACAGAAGTATTTCTGGTAAGAGGAAGTAATCACTTTTTTATACAAGCAGAATACACAACCGCAATAATCTAAACTGATTAATTTGCAAATTTCGTTACTAATTGTGTACACGTGGAGCTGAAGCTAAGACTACCTACCATTATATTTTTAACTGTAATAAACTTACAATATCAGAACTGAGATGAAATCGTTGCTGAAACCAGTTACATATTCATGTTAGTACAAATATTTCTGTTTGGATCTTCGAAATCTTCCAGACTTATATTAAATGTACTAAACGATTTCAATAATAGTCAGACTACGCACAACTGTATCTTGCTTATTTGCTGCACTGAAACTGGCAGAAAGCTTTTAGATTTGCATAATCTACTGAACATTAAGTAAAGATATGTATGAGGGTTTCTGATCCAAACCCTTTTTTTGTAATAGGACACTGAATAATGCTTACCTCTTCCCAGACCAACCATGTTAATCTAATCAAAATACGAAAACAAGTTTGTTGAGACGACAAAATATATTTCATAATTTGATTACAACACGAGGACCTGTCATTTAATCATCATCGTCGACAAACAAAATAGGATCTACGATACAACCTGTCTATATATAATACTCTATATATAATACTGCGATTTGTTTTGATATTTCACACACAATTTTACTTGTTATCTCTTGTGACATTTGACGTCTCAGCATTTTGCAATAATATAACTCTCATCATCATGACAGAATAAAATCACTTTTACCGCTAATAAGAGAATCAGTTTCTAAAATTTAATAACGTTTTCATGTGAAACTATTGTCTTGTTGGCGTAACATTTTCTAAGCTCAATATCGACTGTAAGTTTTGTTTATTTCTGTCTCCGATATCAAAATGTACAGATTATCAATGGTTTCAGAAAGTTCTTCTGGGATCAAAGTAAGTTTATCAAGATGCCTCGAATAATCTTCACGATGCTGTTTTTATTTCTCAAGCATAATAGTCATATACTTACCATGAAAGGGAATTTTCGTCATCTTTAACGTGGTATCGTCCACTGTTATATCTTCCATATTACACATTTCACACAAAATTTAACGAGTAGTGTTTTTCACATTTCACAACTCTATTTGATATCATATCAACAAGCAAACCGTCTTTGACTCACAGTTCCTATAGCAGATCTAACATAATAAACTTCTCATCACGCCGATAATCTCGAAGGTGATTAATTATTTTATTTTATGTCGCTAGTGCTAATTTACATGAAGTTTGTTAATATCATACATCTTCATATTCACCGCTGATAATGCAATACCTGCCCCTGACACTATTATTAGTAATGGATTTCCGAATCTTCCCGCGGATTCGATTCCAGTCTTTGTTAATAACACTGGAATGGAATTCACGAAGGTTATTATTTTACTGTAATATTTTCTGGCGCGTCTGACGCATCAAAGTCTTTTATAGTAATATTTATATTATTTAATGAGCTCATCTCTATCATTGTCTGAGAGATATGATTGTTTCTTTTTGCTCATTATGGAACTGTTTTAACTATTATGTCAGTTGCCGAGAGCGTAAATTTATTATTGACACGAACAGCGAGAACTTCTTTGTACTTATCAGACACTTCAGATGACATATCATTATAACAGATATATGTTAATATTTTACGGACTGAGGATGAAAATAGGGGATCAACGTTTGTTGGTATTTCAGTAATATCATTTACTCTATCACGATAATTATCTGGGCCCTGAGTGGCTGAGTGGTTTAAAGCGCTCTTCGTTACGGATCACTGCCATCTCACCCCTGTCTGCGTGGGTTCGAGTCTCGGATTCGGCCAATGAGGTATATGAGAAACTTTGCTAGTAGATTATCGTGGGTCGTTGGTTCTTTCTGGGAACTTCTCAGAAAAATGGCGTTCAACCCTACAACAACAACAACAACGATAAGTATCATCTGTTTTGTCGATAAAATTAACAGCATAAAATAACTGTCCCAGCTTAAAATGATTTAGTGCTAGATATTGCCCGAGAATTGCATACGCTATTGCAAAACTAAAAAGATATCTATTATCTGCTTGTTCTATATTTGTTATCAACAGGTAGGTTTCGGTATCTCACAATAAGCTCTCTGATATTTTTTTGTATTTAGCTTCTGTCGTTAGCTTTCCAGCTTCTTTTTTATAATTAGCAAAATAATCGGTTTCATAATATTCATCAATATTAGATTTTACCGTTATAGTATCATTAAGCCCTGTTAAAATATGTATCATTCGACATCATCATATGACTCATTCCTTTGCTCAGTATCTAATTTCGTGTTTACTTCAGCATTTATGTGATACATGTCATAATGTGATATATGTTATACTTTTCTTTACCGCCGGTGAGAGAGTCTATTAGAACTAGATATTATGTTTGTTAGCAGGTTACTATCAACAATATTGTTTACTATTTACAACAACGCCTTTTTATTATTGTCGTCTATGCCTAACAAACGAAATATTCGACGTTTAGCAAGTGCGTCTTTGAGCTTACGACATTTAAGAAACTTATGCGTCCTTGTTTGAGCTAGTTTGTCAAGCTTATCACGATTACAGCCTCTTATTCCTGCAACTCTCGCAAAGTTATCACGGTTCTCATTTAAACCGGGTGTATTAACGTTATTTTATTCATTCATGCAATTATTTTACCGCTCTTACTTTTTCAAAACTCTCTGTGTTAGCTGAAAAAACATCAGCTATTTCGATCTTCGCTTTCGGGTTTAGTATATATTTATGAAACTCCTTTGCACCTTTGATCGATGGAGCATCAACAAACACTATATATTCCAATCACGTTAAATCGTCAAGTGCATATATCTGAAACATCGTCAAATCTGGTTAAAGATTTTTAGTTCTTGAAAATTAGCCCCGGAAATACGAGTACTTGTTTCTGGTTACTCTTGGAATAAGTGTAAATTGTTTAAAGTATAAACATCAACGTTGAATGAAGTATTTAGTACAGTTCATGTTGAATCATCATTCGATCATTGTAATTCAAGGTCCTAAGGTTTTACCATATTAGCATATATTCGACCTCATAGTTTAAATTTCTATATTGCGAGGGCCGCTGGATACGTTATTTTGATCCGAAAATTTGATATTTTTTTGTATGTGATCCACTCTAACCCGTCAGACAAAGGGCTGTTAAACGCAAATGCATAAGCTGGCTTATTATCCAAATAATAACTTGATGCTGTTACATTAAACGACCAACGATTATGAAAAGCATCAACGAGACGTGTAAAATGACCAAAACTATTTTTAGCTTGTCATTTATTACCACAAATCGCGAACGATTGGGCAACACTATCCACTTACTGTTTATTTACAGGATCACATGCAAAATCAGTTAAATGCGCATAAGTTATCTTATTACCAGCCAAATCAGTCGCACCTGTAATTGTGCAACCAGTTTGCTTTCAAGCAAAGTGCACCAGCAGCTCTACCTGACGTATCAAAAGCATAATTTTTTCAGCACTGATCTCAAGTCAACCTAAGATCTATATGTAAGATCTAATCCGGCAATTGCGATATAAGGCATTATTTTTTTTTATTAGGGTCAATATATAACGTTGTCCGTCACAAACCTTTCATTTGTTATAAAATCGATATTGATCAACGTTGTGTAATCAACATGAGTATTAAATATTAATTTTATGCAAATATATATATTTCCTGCCATGTCATTGTCTCACCAATGATTGGCAACTTGCTATTATCGACCGTGCTAAGTTGTGCATAAAGTACTGCTTGTGAGTTATTTTAGAAAGAGGGTATTTGGTTTCAAGATTTACTATTTTTGTGTGTACTCTTATTAATATTTCCGGTCAATCTTCCACCTGTCCCGAGGGACCCCGAGTGGCCGAGTGGTCGAAAGCGCTCACCGTTACGGATCACTGCCATCTCACCTCTGTCTGCGTGAGTTCGAGTCTCAGGCTCGGCTAACGTGGGTACGTGAGAAAGCCTGCCAGTAGCTTCTCGTGGGTCGGTGGTTCTTCCCGGGGTTTTCCAGGGTTCTTCTTCCACCAATTATACTGTCCTCCATGTATAGCCTATCTTGTGCTGATAAATGGCGTTAAACCATACAACAACAACAACAACTTCCACCTGTCAATGAATAACTTACTATTGCTGACCGCGCAAAGTTGGGCAAAACTTACATTGATAGGTGGATCTATTTTATCAAGATCTAGGACTCGCTGACCTTACAATCTCAAATGACCTCTCATTATATCTCCACATTGTTTATGTACTTTGTAATTTGTTAAATCAACGCTAGGGGCCCCGAGTGGCCGAGTGGTCTGAGGCGCTCTTCGTTACGGACCACTGCCATCTCACTTCTGTCTGCGTGGGTTCGAGTCTCGGATTTAGCCAATGTGGGTATGTGTGAAAGCTTGCCAGTAGCTTTTCGTGGGTCGGTGATTCTTTCTGGGGTTTTCCAGGGTTCTTCCTCCACCATTAATACTGACCGCCATGTATAGCCTATGCTGTGTTGGAAAATGGCACTAAACCCTTCAATAACAACATCAACAACAACAAGAAGTCGTTGTGGTTATAGTTGCTGTTTTATCTTCTGCTAATTTTCCGATTAACGTACCAACTTTTGTGTAATAGCTCATTTTATTCTTACTGCGAGACAAGAATTAACTTTGACTACCCGATAAAATCTACCTTTAACCGCCTGATAAAATTTAACACTGACCGCTGATAAAATACTGTGAATATCCTGTATGGAATGAGCATAATTAACTTCGACACGGAGCGACTAATAAAACGTCAGCACAACCACGACCTACCCGATTGTTATTATCTGATAGTAGGACGAACTGGATCGGTTAAAACTTATCTCCCGATGAATCTGTTACTTAACGGTCTCTTCAACGACTATCGAGTTTATATTTACACTATCAATCCTCAGCAGGAGAAATATGGCTTGTTTTGGCGAATACAACGACAAATTAAACAATGAACATTGCATAGGCGATGATATCTGTTTTATCAGAAAACAGCTGGAAGATATAATTCTATTTACCATGCTATATTCGGATGAGCATAAAATCATTTTCTTCGATGACATACCACCTTGAAACTTTGGGATGGATAAGATAACATCTTTGTTGTCATTGTCACACAACTGAAAAGGTAACGCAGTCTTTCTGGCACAAGGCTTGCACAACACCGATCGATTGATCAGGCAAAATACAAGTTGTTTTATGCCATTTGCTGGTCTCAACAATATTTACTTACAAAACACAGAACGGGAACAGTTCGGAGACATTTACAAGTTAATTTGGCAAGCTTTATCATGATGCTACTGGTAATGACAGACACAGCCATTTCTTGTTTGATAAGCTAGCACGAGATCGAAATCATTTGTTCAGATGTAAAATAGAAAGGTTTAGGGACTGTGAAAAATAATCTAACATATACTTATAAAAAATAGACGCGAAACTAATGGAGGTTCTAAAGAAATTTTTTGCAAAGAGAGCCGCTTCTAAGAAAAAGGTTGAATAGAAACGAAGGGGACAACATCAAGCAGCAGATGAAACTGTACAACTGATGTTTTAAAGAACCACATATGTATGCATGAGCACCAGAATATCCTAAAACATTATAAGAGAAAGGATTAATTGGTATAAATGAAGAAGGACATAAGAAAATTGTTTCAGAAGTACGAGATTCAGCCGCACGATAAGCTCAGTTAATGAGTAAGTGCAATTAATTGAAGCTCAGGGAGAAAAGTATAGAAACTATATTGTACAAGAGCAGAAAAAGAGGGCAAAAAACGGATGACAGATTACAAAGATCACGTTAATCATGTAATAAAGAGGATCAGGATTAAACCTTTTGATCTTAAAAATTATTTAAAAAAATGGAAACCGGATAAAATTAACGAGGTTTTTTAAAACTATATAATTATAGTAAAACACATTTCTAAACCTGTTTCATAAAGGGACAAAACAGATGATAATGCTAGGGAACATTATAATGAAATACCATATGTAGTAATACTAAGCATTTTCTTGAGGTGGCCAAACATTTTAGGTGGAGACAAATATTGTGACGCACGATATAAATTTAACACTATAGCTAAAAGATTGATAATGAGGGTTGATGAATAATAGAAGGTAAATGCAACAAAATCTTCAACTCCACAGCTGAAATAGTTAAACCGTTGATTCGAAGAATATCGTAAAAAGGGACCAGAAATACGAGCACAGAAATAGACAACGAAACTGTTAGATTATCTCATATCAAACTGTTATCTAACATCTAACGAATATATATTTTAAATAGTGATTTGATTCGCGGCGAACGATTCGCTAAGCACAAAAGCACAAATGGTTATCAGTTCATAATGTTATCAACTACATTAATACTTGATTCCTCACATACTACGGTGGACAGTGCAAATTTCTGTTATTGACAATCCACCTATAGAGCTGGACTCGAAGACGCAAACGTCCAGAACGCAATGTGAAATAGGTTTTGTTTCAGCTACTGCTTGGCATGCCATGGTAAACGTAAGAACTAACGTGAATGACGATTGCCCATTTCAATTCATCCAGCCAGCTGGCCCGACTTGGAAACATGTTAAGACACCACATGGCGCTTACAACGTTAACGATGTAAATAAAGCAATACAGTTGTTGATTACAACTGAATTTGAAATGGATCAATCAGTTTTGAGCTCATTCCAAACTATAACACACTGCGTGCCATAAATCCTTTAAAAAACTATTTTATTGTTGATTTTAGCACCGCCAATAGCATCGGTTCGTTTTTAGTTTTGCCCCAAAACTGCACGGTTCTGAATTGCTAAGCGTTTCAATTTCATACGAAGGCGAGTTACAAATGGAAATAACTGAAGTACAACCGATTTTAGTAAAGTGCTTAATTTTAAGAAAGTCGTAAACAGCACCCGGTAGTCAAGGACAAGCAATACAATTTTAGTTCAGATGTACCACCGGGTTCATTAATGCAAGTGAATCCAAGACCGATAATATACTATCCTGTTAGTGTCGGAAATCAAATATATTCTATCACGATCACGCTGACTGACCAATCTGGACGACAATTAAATCCCAATAAGGAAATTGTAACATAATATCTAAACGTGAAGTAGATAATTTAACTAATCACAGTTAACTAATCACAATCAATTGTATCAGACAAGTTTCTATAACAAAATGAGAAGAAACAAATGTTTATCACATAAATATAGTAGCTGGTGTCTTTGTAAACATGGTCTCTAAAATAATCGAAAATATACATGGAATTGCATATAAAGTAGCGCCTATTGCGTTAGACGCATACAAACATTTGGCACTGCAGCCGCCTCAGCGGCAGGTACAGCAATAGGACAAAAACTCAAGGGCACAACGCCAACGGCTTCGGTGCGAAGCGATAATAATATTAAAACAAGTAATGTATAAAATAACTCCAGCATCAGCAACGACTGCATCTTTGATACAAACGTACACAAAATTCCACCAGGAGAAAAAATTATTAGAAAATTAGTAATAAACACGACATTGGAGTGCTATAACTCGACCAAATATCTCGGCGTTCTAGTGGGTGACTTTGAAAATTACCGTGATTTTATATAACAATTGCAAATAAAACTTTTCTATCGTAAATTACTTTGACCTAACCGAGGAAATAACAACATATAACTCAACATTATAATTTCAGTATGTTGATTATCTCGTGGAAAACTAAAACAAGCCAAAAAATGGGCATACGATCTTTTAACACACGAAATAACAATGTGATTATGTTACCGCATAAGGTCGTACTTGACAAGGATAGTTTTATTCTCAGTTAAATCTTTAAAGTGTCAGCTAAGATGATTATGCTATCAATTTGGGACTCGTTCGACTGTAAAATCTTCCGTGATTATCATAATCTGTATGTTATCACAAAAGTATTGTTGTTCGCAGATATATTTGAAAATGTAAGAAATTTCAGCATTGATAACTACTGACTTGATCCAACTTTGCATTATTCGGCGCCCGGATTTTCGTGGGACGCACCACTAAAACATAGCGAAATACGGTTATGGCATGTCGGGATATATGCCTGCTTGTGGTTTTATATATTGTTCATTGAAAAACAGTTTATTTTCATTAAACTGATAAAATCGTGACTTAGGTACGTGAGAATCCTCATGTTACTTATTTTGCTGAAGTTGATCATGACTGTTATGTTGTGCTTCATGACAAGCATAATGATTATCCATTTATTTCAGAGGCGATGTTGTCATCTGATGAACATATGAATTATTTTCAGGATGAACATATCTCACACAAATCTGTTGTCTACGGACTAGTTCCTAATCTGCTTGACAAACGGTGATACACTTCACACTACAAAAATCTGCAACAATCACTTGATCATGGTACTGTTCTAAGAAACGTTTATCAAGTTAAAAATTTGAACCAATCTTGTTGGATGATAGATTTCATCGGCTCAAACACAGCACGAAAAGTAACGGTTAAAACAAAATTCGAAGAAAACCCCTTTTCAAGCTAGTGAACAACAGAGTCATTGGCAAGACCATGGGCTATATTAGAACGCTAGTCAATATTGAGATCGTCAATTATGTGGAAAGTTGCAATATACTTGTAGCAGCTTATGATTTTGTTAGCATGAAAATATTTAATGAAAAGTAATAGCCGTTCTACGAATAAGACCAAACTTGAAGTTCAACAAGCCTTTTTATGTCAGCATAGCAGTACTTGATATATCAAATAGGTTTATGTAACATTTTCATCAAGATTTTGTTAAGACTCAGTGGTTTGATGGAGCTCTTTTATTTATAGACTCTGATAGAAGCGGATGATAGTTACAAAGAATCATATAATAACAGAGAGCTCTTTGATATTTAAGATTATGCCAAAGACAGCGGATTTCACTACGACAATAACAAAAAAGTAATAGGAATATTTAAGGATGAGACAAACGTTACCCCTATCATTGAGGTCATCTGTCTAAAACTAGAAGATGACAAAGATAAGAAACAAGTTAAGGGAAGAAAATCACATTGGCGATAAAGTAGTAGGATTTTATATTAATGAAGCTGCGTTAGACGGGTTTTCTATTCATGTAGAACTGATAGCAGTAAGATCAAATTGTCATGACATTAAGACTGATTTATTATAAAATCCGGAGTATGCAATTTTGATGATATTGTTCTGATGGCACTCAAATATTTGCGTTAGGGTATACTATGTCCGGTAGTTTTGATTATAGCAACATGTATTTGCAAGATCGGTTATTACAGTACATTTTGTTTACATAACAAATATAAATATCACTCAATAAACATGACGTGTAATCCTTGTCAGTTCTGATAAAAACATATTTTGCCGGTTCATGTTTGATAAGTAGTGTGAGCATAGGGTTAGGTTTTTCAAGATCTTCTATGATATCTTTGATAACTGACTGTTGCCCTTCATCACAATCGGACATATCAAGATGATTATGATAAATAATATCCAGTTTGTTTTGCATTTTACGCTGTACAAATATATCATTTTGCCAATACAATTTTCTGAAATAATTGTAGCTGAATCTCCCAAATATATCGAAGCATCTTTGATTGACGATATTGATTTTACCCTTATTTCTCTGATGTTAAATCCAACAACTGGTTTTGGTTTGCTGTAATAACTCATTTCTTATAGTATATTTTTGTATTATTAATAATGAATTTTACGCGCACATATCTTAGTTAAATTTTGTGTGAATATATAATATAATTTGCCAGGAATTTCATAGTAACATTTAGTGTGAAATATGAAATACAATTCGCAGTAGTTGATATATAGGTGTAGTTTCTGAGTCAAACCCATTTTGTTTGACGACGATGATGATTCAATGACAGGTCCTCATATGTCAATCAAATTATGAAATAAATTTTGTTGCCTCAAAAAGTTGCTTTTGTAGTTTGTTTTGACTAACATGGCTGGTCACAGTGACATGTTAAGAATTATACTGTCGTCATAGTCCAAAATAGGGTTCGGACCAGACACCCTATATATATATATATATATATATATATATATATATATATATATATATATATATATATATATATATATATATATATATATATATAACTTATGCGTTGACTATAATACAAATAAAAAAATAGTGTAACACATTCTTATCCTAAAACATGCAGCCGCTGAATTCCTTCTCCTTGAAACGGGACCATGTGGTACAGATTATTATTACAGATTTTTCAAAACAAGAAAGAAGTTGTAACATTTCTTTTACTTTTAAGAAAAATATTCTCTTTATTATCTATGAAAGGAAAATCTAGTCTTGTCTGTTTCGTTTAATAGTTGAATAAGAGCGGACTTGTTGTTTTGACCTCATCAATTGATATCAGTATACATATCAATTACCTTGATAGTCTCAGCCACGATACCGTTTTCAGAAACGGTTATATGTGAATAAGTGCCATTTCAGTGTTAACCTTAGTTTTGCTCCCTATTTACCGTGGTTGTTATGAACTGTTATAAATTGCTCACTCGTCGTTTAGGCATGTAAGAATAATAATTGTTCATTATACATCAATGCTAGTTAGAATCGTTCCCAAACCGAGGCTATAATTTTTGTCAAGACACATGTGTTATAGTAATTCTGATCCGCGGATGTAAATTTCCTATCCAACATCGATGCATATGAAGTTTTCGGATAGTCTCAATGAGTATCGCTAATAAGCCGTACTGTTCAGCAACACATTCCACACGTTCGTTGCGTCATTCGACGTTTATTGTGAACATTTTCAGTACTTACCTTGACAGGTCGACTCGATCAAAATCCACGTAAATGTTCAAAAACTGACCGCCAACAATGTATCCAATCCCTGGTCCCAGAAGGGCAAATCCATACAATATACCTGAATCATATGAATGGATTAGGTACGAAAGTGATGAAACATTTCCGTAAACTAACATAAACTATCTTTAATAAGTAAATCGTAAACAGTTTAAGCAAGCATTAGGTTTTCGTAAAACTGGCCGCTTTTACGTTTAAGCTGATCCGTTTGGCTGCCAGACCGACATCTTTTGTGGGTGTTTGTGAAAACGTTTTGTTGATATTGTGTGAAATGTTTTTTATTTTATAAATACAAGTATTTGTAGGATTGTTAGAATTATATCATTTTTAAATATTTCATTAGCATACATCAGAATACAATGTCATGAAAAACGAGGACATACATTTTTTAGCATTTAGATAATAATTTCAAGTATGAAATACAAAAGGTAAAGTAAATTAATAAGATTTCAAATGCAAAGCCTTCGAGTCAACACATTGGGAGCGAAACGCATCATATAAGGAACACTGAGAGGTCATACAATATGAAGGTTTGCCGGATCACATGGTATCACATATATGTTGGCGCTACTATCATGGAATAATGAGATGAATATTTAATTTATGTTTAGTGATTAACGTTTGTCAATGACTGATGACATAGTCTTGGTGCGTACTTGCTCTTTGCCTCGTTAGTAAGTGAAATATATCTTGTTTACTTGACACTGATTTCAATACCCATCTCTGTGCATGACCTTTGAAGATTATGACATGAATTATTTCACTGTTTGGGTTGATTATGCACTAAGACTATATTTTTGAAACGATTATTGTGACATAAGGACCGGTGGGAATGTATATAAGTTTGGGATCAACGCGATTATTCATTTTAATATCAATGTCGAATAGTTTACTTTTGTGTTCTAAAATAATTTTAGCGGAATCGGTTATTTAAACTGGAAATAGAAAGTTCTCATTGACTGTTTGGACGATGTTAGGTATAGTGAATTTAATTATTCGTCTGTTAGTTTTTAATATCCTTTTTATTCCATTACATGCTAATGTAATATAGCATTGTTTAATGGACTTGAACATGTCCAGAATTCAACTCAGTTCTGTTTTACATAATTGACTTGTTATTATTTTAAGTAAACAACTAAACTAACTTCATTATTACATATCTTTATTTATACCTGTTAAAAATCAACGTTACGATAAGAATCATAACATATCCTTACCTTATCATACATGTACCTATTGCAGGAAGAAAGGATACATCATACGCTTGATTGCTATTAATTGAAGACAAAAGCATCATAATCAAGACAGACCTATTCCAAATTCTCTTATTTCTATGAGGTCAATGTCACGGTGATGTATTGAAAGCAATACATTTGTTGGGTATACTAAGCCCAGTCTTTCTTTGTTGTTGTTCTTGAGGATTGTGAACCATTCGTGAAGCGTTATATATCACTCACTAGTAGTTCAGCCGATCGCAAACATTAAAATTTCAAGGGACACAAGAGTTTCCCGGATTCTTTTATTAACCGGTACTTCGCCTTTTTCTGAGAAATCTTCTTCTAATGGGGATATTCTTATTTCGGGAGTAGATTGCGGCTTTGTTAATGTTCCTATCCATTGTAAATATTTGTCATCAGATTTAGTATCTTGACCTGTGACAGTCAGGACAGGCTTTTCGTACCATATGAGGGGATTCATTTGTTACTAGGCAACGATCTGACTGGCGAAATGGTTGTGGGTAATTACTTGTATTCGATCAGCCTTGTTTATATCAGAAAGTCGATTCAATCGAAAAGGAATTCCCTGATTTATACTCATCTTGCTCAGTTACTATAAATATGTCCAAGAAAGCTCTTGAGAATGATTTTGATCAGCAGAATATTCATTTAGCTGACACATGTGAGAGTCAGGTTTTGTTAAGCTTACGTTCACTCAGTGTTATCAATCAAAATGTATTGATCACAGCGATCCTCGTTTTAACTACTCATTCTCTTGATTTTAATCAGGGTGACAAACGACAATCATTTGTCGTTGAACAGGAAGGAGAACCTGAGTTCTCGTGTTTGTTTCAGAGGGCCATTAGTGAAACTGAACCACAGATGAATCCATTTGTTATTTCATCAAGAATGGCATTCTTATGAGAAAACTGATACCTCGCAAGGTACCTGCGGGTGACAAGTGGTAAGTGACAAAATAAATTGTAGTTCGAAACTCATAGAGACAGTAAATTCCTAGTCTGGCCTATTAAACTCCTTTAGCATTTCCGGATTGATAAGTCTTATCGCAAGATATTGAATCACTTCTAAAAGCCAAAAATTAAAAGTAATATTTGTATATATTGCAAATCTTGTCATACCGCTCACATAGTAGTAAACCCCAATCAGAAGATACATAAGGCTCATCTGCAATCTATTATTGCATTGGACGAAACATGTAACAGTAATTCAAGTTTGCGTTGGTCCCTTACCTAGGACCAAGTCAAGTTTCAAATACGTGTGGACCACAATGTGTGCGTCATCAAGATTCCCAGAATAAATTATTTTGAAGAATATATAAATTAAAGAATAGTATAAGCTTTGATAAAATTATGTTACTGACTTTGGCATTCCCAAATCTGTCCAATCTTATTAAGGGTCAAATGGCATGTTTAGAATTTTCCAGCAAGTTATTTACGAGTCGGGCATCCAAGAATTAAAATCTTCTGCCAATCAACCTGAGAGACAATGGGCTTTCGACAGATTTCATCAAAGTTTGAAAAATATGATTCGATCATATTGTTTTGATACAGGAACAGGTTGGGATGAACGCATTAATTTAATATTGTCTGCGGGTAGGGAACGAGTTAAAGAGTCTTTAAGATTCATTCCATTTGAGCTGGTGTTTGGAGTCACTGTGCATGGACCATCGAAGATGTTGAAAGATAAACTTCTGTGTAATGAAGATACTTAAGTTAATCGTTTCGATTATATTTCCAATTTTAAGAGCATAACTTGTCAAAGATTGTAAGATTGCAAGAAGGAATCTGCACTCTACTAGGTCAAACACGAAATTAATTTATGATGCAAATACAAAGGAAAAAAGTTGTAAGCCTGGTGATATAAATCTGGCTCTCGTTTCCATGCCACACAATCCTCTTAATGCCTAGTAGTATAGCCCCTAAACAGTAGAAAAGAAACTAGTTATTTAAGTGATATCATAAATACTCCAAGGAGGCTAAAACAAAACATCTTTGTCATATAAATATGTTGAATGAATATGTTGAGAGCGATAGCCAGGTCGATCATGCAATTAAAGTAGATATACCTGTCTCACTCAGTGAGAATTTAAGCGAAGGAACGCAATCGAAATCAACTGATTTTCGAGTAAAGAATCTTCGGCATTCAGAAATTATGAATAATCTGGACCAGAACCTTGTTCACTTGCAACAAACAGAAAGTGATGCACTTCAACAGTTATTTCTTGAATATGTAGATTTATTTCCAGATGGTCATACACGAGCAAACAATTACTATCATGACGTTGCAATTGTAAATTCCAAACCTGTGAAGCAGCGCCCCTACAGGATGAACCCTCTCAAAGAGAAATACTTGAGAAAAGAAATTCAGTATTTGCTGGGGAACGATTTTTACAGAGCCGAGAAAAAGTGAATGTAGTTCGCTATCTTTACTTGTTCCGACACCATATAATACTTTCTCCATGTGCAACGATTATAGAAAGGTAAACAGTGTGACTAAAACATATTTATTTCCATTGCCAAGAATCAATTATTGCATTGATCAAATTGGAAATGCAAAGTATACCACCAGATTTGAATTTTTGAAATGATTTGGCAAAAGCCACTTACAGAAAGAGGAAAGTAAAGTTCGTCATTAAGGGCTCAAGATGAACTATATCAATATGAAGTGCAGCCACTTAGGATGAAGGGTTGCCCAGCACTTTTCAATGTTTATCGAACATGATTACATCTGGTCTAGATAATTGCGATGCTTACAACAATTACGTCATCATCAACAATGATACATGTAAAGAACATTTAGGGACGATTCGGAAATTCTTTGATAGACTCACTGATGCAAGTTGGGCAATCAGTTTATCCAAAAGTGAGTTCACCGTGCTTGTGTAACATTTCTAGGACAATTCGAGGGACATGGCAAATTAAACTAAGGTGCTAAGGTGCTAAGATCAAGGCTATCTCTTAATTCCCTGTTTGCATCAGTAAAAAGCTACTGATGAGATTTTGGGGTATGGCTGGATACTATCAGAAATTTTGTTCCAATTTTGCCATAATTGCTGAACCCCTGACAAATTTAATGAGTAAGAAAACCAAGTTTCATTGGACTGAAACATGTCAAGAGGCTTTTGATAAGTTAAAAGAAGTATGTATATTTAAGAACGCACCAGTACGTATATTTCCAATTTCGGTCAGTCATTTAAAGCGTCTGTTGATGCAAGTGATATTAGGGATGGATTAGTATTGATTAAATATGATAGAAATGGTGTTAATCATCCAGTGTGCTATTTTACTAGAAATAAAATATGCACCAGTGGAATGTTTGGCTTTGATATTGGCATTACAACATTTTGAAGTTTACATTAGTTCAGCTCCTTTTCCGATTATTATGTTTAGTGAGCACATCCTCTTTACCTTCTTCGGCATAAAAGACAAAACCAAACAATCAGAGATTACATGGGTCGAGTTTGTTGTTACAGGAATATAATATTGACATCAAGCACATCAAGAGAAGAACAAACATTAATAGCAGATTCTCTTTCATGTGGATAGAAATATATTATTTCATGTATATTTTGTAACATTCATGAGATTTCTTATTATTTTGTTATAACCACTTGTATAATTTAACTATGTTACAGAGAAAGCTTTTTAAAAATAAATATTTCTTTTTCTTTTATGTGGGAGTGTTATGTTTATTTAATTTAATTGCTTGTCTCTTCGTTTTAAATTTCACTTTTATTCCATTACATGATATTGCAATGTAACATAGTTGTACTGAACTTGACCTTGTCCGGAATTAGGCTCAGGTCTGTTTGACCTAATCTTTTGTTGTTTTTGTTTTTTGCTTTTAGTAAACAACTAAAAATAGCTTCAATAGTCTCTATTGTATATGAGAAAATTAACCAAATTTCTATTTATGTAAACAGGTAGATTTGGGTCAGGGTTTCGGAGATTCCAAACGGAATTTAATAGATTATTATGCTTTCAAAATAAAGGCTCATTAAATCATGCTAGAAAGTTATATTCCATTAGGTAATGATTGTTTTCAGAAAATGCTAAGTTGTGACTGGAAGTCAAACATAGAACTATATTATCTTGCGTATGTCAGAATTCAGCCAGTCTTGCTGTAACAGCTAGAACTTTAAGTTGTGTTATATTGTGACCAGTGTGGGCTGAATTTTACTTTCCTCAAAAGTTTGAATACAAAATAATTATTTTCTTTTGAAATATAAAAGTGCTCTCACAAAATTCTTGGATAAAGACATTCATTAAAGTTTATACTGAAATAATACATGGAATAATATTTCCGTGCTTCAACAAAAGATGCTGACTCATCAGTGCTTCGCTGACTATCACAGACGTCATCGATTCAAAATATAGAACTTTATCAGGACTCGAACTCAATTTCATTCAGTACCTTTTTATTAGGATTTTTTTTTTAATTCGTGGACTGAACTAGGATTTAATTTGCAAAATCGGAAGGTCTTTTTTCTCATTTTCATCTTTATATTCTACGAGAAAAACATTACTTGTAATATCGTACAAAGGTTGATGGCTTCACTCTTTTCTGCTAAATATTCTAAGAGCATAGACTCGTAACAACCAAATCACTATTTTGGTATTATTGTGAATTCATTCATGGATATTTTGGATTATATATACTTGTGATGCATAAAAAGTGTTCGCACATAAATTCATCCAAGACAACGGCACATCAGCTCATTTGAACCATGAATTTATGCCGAACACTCATAATGATTAGAATTGTGATACAAATATGTTTTGATTATTTACGACTTGATTAAAAATACCGTAAGTACCTGTCAATTGTTTTACTTTTTGCAGATTTTCATTTCTATAACTTAGTTTAAGATAACTGAGTGGTAACGGAACCCTCACGTTAATAACAGAAGCATCAACTGCCAATTAATAATATATACCTATCGTTTAGTCAGGCGGTGTAGCAGGCTGATAGTGCATTTTTATTTTATATAAGTAAATACAAACTCCACAAAAAGTAAAATAAAGAAAAAAAACTCAACCATGAGAAGAACCAATCGTGAGTCTATCAACGTGAATTAACACGCATTTACATATCGCGGAAAAATACCCAAGATCGAGAAACTCTGAGCGACCAGGGAAATAGGCATACTTCCATAAATGGAATGATGCCTATCAAATTTTCCGTGGAAAGTGCTTGCTAAAAACGTGATATTTCGTGAACGTTGCTACGATTCTCAGAAAGCTGCATAGCTAGGAAAGTTCAGGTATTATCCTATATATATATATATATATATATATATATATATATATATATATATATATATATATATATATATATATATATATATAGTACGGAAATGATTACCTCCAAACTGGCAACAGGTTGGACAAAAAATAAAATTTATTAAAAATATAATGATATTTAGAGCGACCAAAAGTAACATTATTAAGCTTTGCACGTAAACAGAAAGCATTTTCACAATAACTCAAAGACTAACGTCGTAATGAATCTGTTTACAGTTTTGATGTAATTTTATGATTGGACTGATGAATATTTTCGACATAAGTCGCATGGGAATGTATTGTCGAAAGGGTCACGTGGGATTGGTTACAACTGTATGGTCTTAAGCGGGGTGTCAGAAATGACGATGACATTACGTTTTAAATACAAAAATTACTTTATTTCCCAGAAATAGAGAGTACAAATATAAAGACGAAATGACAGCCTTATGATTTTAACCCCAAAATAGTCTTCAAAGTTATTTCACAAGTCCGGAAGTGTAGAGCATTTCAATTGAATTAACAATGACATTTCGAATGAAATCCAATATTTAATATGCTAATGTGTCAATAGTCTGTGAAAGAGTTAAGGTCCTAACAGACTTGATGTATCATAGTGATATAATCCGAAGTATACTGCGATTTGCTCAAAATAATTGCAATATAGTACTCTATTTCCAAACATAAAGAGCTCCATTTAATGCCAGTAAATACTTTCAATAACAAATTAAACCATCTGAATTTAAACCTCCACCAAACTGATTATATTAGACAGGTGTCAAGACATGGAATAATGATTTTATTTACAATCTCAAATATATAAAAAAGCTAACACACAATATCGGAGCCAAACTGGGGATCAAAGGCAATGTCATAAACAAAAACTAGAAATTGAAATCAAATCCATGTAAACATGTTTACATTGATATAATAATGAGTTCAATATAATGTCTAAGATCCTAATGAATACTTATCTATGACATGTTTTTTCCGTAAAATAGATGTGAGCGGTCAGGTAGGCATCAGCCCCGATTACTACTCAATTTCATACACACAATGCAAATATATATAACGCTTCTCCTCATAATGAAATCGAAAGATATTGGTGATAACGCTTTTATCTGCATATTAGCTAAGACTATGCTAGTGAATTTAGTGTGTCATGAACGTCACATGAAAAGGCAACTTTGTATATTTTACACCTCAAAATGCATCTGTAGTCAGATCCTCATTTCCCATGATGAGCCTGATGTCAATGATGTATTAGGGCAACATAAAACTTCATCCTGTTTTTAATTTTATCAGTGATCAAAATAATCCGGGAAGGAGCTGAAAGAATATAAACATCAAAGTGTTGCAAAGCCAGCATGTCGGCCATGTGTACCACATAGATCGTAGTAAATTTCTTTCCTGCATGTTTAGTTGTCTTTAGATAAATAACACACTGGATGATCCACAATAGTTTATTCTTCTTGAATCACTTTTGACCTAGGCCCACATGGCTTGAATCACTAAAATGTCTACTGACTTCAATATGGAGCTGATAGAATTTGTGCACAGTTGAGTATGCCCTTTATTTATGTCAAAAGTCTCCTGAAATTTATGTGACCAATGAAACACAGCTTTCTTATTCAACGAATTGGTCAGATGTTCCGAAATGATCGATAAATTAGAACAAAATTTCCGATAATATCGAGCAATACCAAATATCGCAGGAGCCGCTGTTTACCGATAGTCCCGAAGAAATCAGAGAAATCCAATACTTTAGTTAATATATATTATTCTTGACCATAATAAAACAATATATCCGTTAATGAACACAAGTACGGCAAAACTCACCATCACATATATAAATGTCACATGTGCATCACTGATGCGATCATAGAATGTCCTAATGGTTTCCAAATGGTTTTTCCACGTGTCGTTTTATATGACGTCATCCATGGAGTTCTTCATCACCAATATCTACACAAGATATTATTTTCATTAGGCGTTTAAAACAGGAAGAGAAACCATTCATACCAAACAGCATCACTTTATATTGATTAAATTGACCTTGAGTTAAGAAAGTCAAATTTCCTTTGCTCTATTTGTGAGTGCAATTCGCCAGAATCCTTTGAAATGTCCGGACCTAATGACATTATTTTCAATTCCTACTTCGTACAATACATAAATTCTCCCTATCAAAAATATATCTGCTTTGGTGATACGTTTCACATTTATGTACACAGTATGTGAAGGGGCAAATTTCTGGCGATCTATGAAGAACACATTAAATGAGACCAGGGAACAATTGATTAGATTTTTGGGGACAGGCACGTATCTAATCACCATGCTGCCATGATAGGTAATGTCCATTTAAGGGGGGGGGGGATTTTATTCTTAATTAAGCATTTGTTTTTACAGCAGACAGACGGAATATTAGGTAAACTTTGATTACATGGTAAAACCAAAACAAATTGAGAATCTCCAGTAATCCGTCGTCGCAACATAGAAGGTAAAGTTGACCACAGACTTTGGCGCCTCTGGAAAAAAAGGAGGCAGATATATTTGATTCTGATTGGTTACGCTAAATAAGGGGCCTGTTTCCCAAATTAAATTTCCAAGTTTTAATATCAACACATCGAAAAGTTTAATCAGTGTAAGCTTTTCTGCTAGACAAAACAAGTTAAGAGGACTTCGGGAAAATTTGGAAGAAATTCTCTCCTAAAACTGTTGTCGAGAAAAACCGACGAACAAATTTGGCAGTAGAAGGGAGGAATGCTGAAAGCTCAAAAGTATGTGTGACAATTACGTGTAATTTGTAATGCCATATATATAATGCATTGCTGATTTTATCTACTTATATTTGCATGAATTCAATTTCTACAGTCGAATATCAATTTGCTTTATGAAGTATAACTGTGCTGAGTTTATGCATAGGAAGTCGTACATTAATCTTCTTTAGATCAGATTGACCAATTGTTTGAATTTGTCGTCTTCTTTGCATACGAATTAGGTTCTAAGAATTTCATGCATAACATTAGTTAATATGATTACGAGAATCCGCGCGAATTCACCATATTTAGAAGATTTCACGAATGATTGAGGGAGAGTGTGTATTGACTGAAATGACGTAAAAGCCATGTAATGTATTTTAATTATTCACTTGTGTAAATTGAGGCTGGCTCGGAATCGCTATGCCTCGTGTGGTGTTAATGTGTGATGTTAATGCGTGATGAATTAGCCATTAAACTATAGGACATGTGGAGCCGACTTATAGCCTTAGCATCTGTTTAGCACCGATAGTAAGATCTGATAACGACGGGGGAATAATGCAAAAGCCTCTGTATAAAAAACAACATAAAATTTAGGCTGTCTCTAATTATATTTTTTAAAAGGGAGAAAATAGCTCTTGCGACATATGATGCGACGGATTAATTCTGCGACTTAATATTAATTCGGAGACGAATTCTGAGACATATCCTGTGACGTATCTGTGAATCTGAGTCCTACGCACAGAGTGAGGACCGAGAGAGGCAAGACTGACATAACCAAAGGAACAGCTACAGCGGAAGTGGAGTGAACGAAAAAACAGGTTATGCAATTGCACAATGCATTGACTTCGATTATTTACTCGATCCTATGATGACTTTTATATGTCAGTAACCAAATCGGCTAGTTTATTCAAATATATATGTGTTTTATTTTCCTTACTGTAATTCGGGGAAATTTTTATATCAAAAAAAGGGTATATTCCTGATGTAATGAATTATCACAGTTGTTTTATGTAATTGATTAAATTGTTTGTTTACATGTACGAGAGGCTCGTGTTGGTTTGTTATATATATCTGCTCAGAGCTCTGTCTATTCCACCTATACGTTTCACCACTTATATTTATATTTACTCGAACATGGCAATAATATCGAGGGCGGTCAACCTCTAGATAACGAAAACCAAATTAAGCATGACACCGGCGCCTTACATATATGGGGAAAGTATTATTGATATTATTTATTTTCAATAGTGGATGAACTATAATGCTTAATCCGAAGAGGATTTCGACCAGACATAAAGAACTCTATCACCTGGTTAAAAAAAAACATTTCTTTCATATTTATGTCACACCTTAACTTTATTTTTGAATTGGTAATTTAAAGTTTAGTTCTAGATACTTTACAAGCCATCTACTACATACATTTAAAATCAGAGACCTGGTCAGGAATAATAATTTCTGAATTTCAGCTATACAACAATTATCTTAAAATAGTTAACAAAATAGATTGAAAGACAACACACTTTGTACAATTTAACAAATATAGTTATTTTTCTAGAATTCAGACTGAAAATGAGAAGAAAGAAATACTTACGGCATTGCGAATTAAATCCCAAAACTAATCCAAGAATTACAGACACAAGTCATTTAAAGTCTTGAATAAAGTTCATTAAATGTCTAGACCAAATCCAGAAACTAAAGTCGATGACGTGTCTGTGGTGGTTATTATAGTGTGATGTGACAACAGTGTTTCGTTGAATAAATTCCCGGTTTGCATATACTATAAATTCCAGTAAATGTCTCTGGCGAATAATTGTATCAGAGAAAGTTGTTATTTCCAGAAAAAATAATCGCTTGAACTCAATAATCTGAAGTAACTAAAATTCAGCCGAACTGGTCAAAACCTAATGCAATCTGAAAGTTCTAGACCCTAAAGCACAAAGTCCTGACAATTACTAGCTTATATAGTTCTCTCGATATGAATGGTTCACATTTGTCAATAATACAGTTAGAATGGTGATTGTTTTTTCCCAATTTGTTGTCCTTTTGGTATTCATTCTCTTTAATCTAATTAGGGTAAAAGACAACGACTACTCGTTGTCGAACAGGACGATCTCTTAATATCTCGTTTTCATGATGCTATATGCAAAACCTAAGCCATACAGGTTCATGTATGTTATTTTGTTAAAAATGGCGTTCTTATGAGACAATGGAGACCAATTGTTGTTGCTGATGTTGTTCTGGGGTTTAACGCCATTTTTCAGCACACGATAGGCTTTGCATGGCGGCCAGTATTAATGGTGGAGGAAGTACCCTGGAAAACCCCAGAAAGAACCACCGACCCACAGTGGCCGAATCCTAGACTCGAACCGACGCAGACAGAGGTGAGATGGCAATGATCTGTAACGGAGAGCGCTTTAGACCACTCGGCCACTCGGGGCCCAGTAGACCAAGTGAGGTACTCACCTGTGACAAGTAGTCACAGAGCTATCAAACTGTTGTTCCTAAGTCGTATAGACAGAAAAATCTTACTTTATCCTGGAAGCTATTTTTGCGGGTCATTTAGGCGTCAATGAGACATATAAAAGGTTCTTGAATCATGGCGCAGTTAAATTGTCGTTGTACATAATTCCTTCGAATAATTTGTAACCGTTGCAGGATAATATTATAGTCTGAATAATTAGCAATTTTTATTTCAATTGAACCGTCCAAGCAAATGTTGTTTGTTTTATCTCGATTAATCTCTGTGTGCAACGTAAACACGTTTGCAGACTTACAAAGGGAACACAATAAATGTAAATGACTCCAAATTTCGGAATGAATATGATTTCTTAACGTTCTCCTTGTATACACCGTATATTGAGGCAGTATTTCGCAATAGACCATACGTGACATCACACCATTGATTCTACGTTGAAATAAGCATATCTACATGACCTAGCACAACCAATGGGAAGCCACATAATTACTCTCTAAACATCGATATCCTATCAATCACTGAGAAACTATGTCATTGATTCTATTTTAAGTCTTAGCATTAACAATAACATTACTAATTGTCAAGTAAAACGTAAACCTGTATTCATAAATCCTATGCAATATTACACTCATGTCACGTAAGCCAAACTGAACTAAAGATATTCTGTACACATTAACACTATGAAAAAGAATTATGAAAAACTAGACAAAATAATCATACCTCAGGAGTTACAATATATATATATATATATATATATATATATATATATATATATATATATATATATATATATATATATATATATATATATATATATATATATATATATAAAACAATGTTTGTAAATATTGCAAATCATGTCATATCAATCAAAATTATGAAATTATGAAAACCCCAATCGGAAGACACCTAAGGTTGTTCTGCGACTTAAAACAGCATTTGAGGTTGTTGTTGTAGTTGTTGTAGGGTTTAACGCCATTTTTCAGCACATGATAGGCTATACATGGCGGCCAGTATTAATGGTGGAGGAAGAACCCGGAAAAACCCGGAAAGAACCACCGACCCACGAGAAGCTACCGGCAAGCTTTCTCACATATCCACATTAGCCGAATCCGAGACTCGAACTCACGCAGACAGAGGTGAGATGGCAGTGATCCGTAACGGAGAGCGCTTTAGACCACTCGGCCACTCGGGGCCCCAGTATTTGAGGTAACATTTGGCAGAATAATAATAGGCTGTGTTTGACAATTACCAAAGCAAATCAATCATGAAATTAAGGTGTGACAGAAATACAAACGAAAGGAGTTTTTAGCCTGGCGATAAAGTTCTGACCTTCTTGATCATACCTCGAATTCTTTCTCCGGCTACTGTCTGTAAAACGTTAGAAAGGAAGACAGTGGCTTACATTACACAATACTAGGATGTTGAATATGTGAACGGAGTAAGTCAATAGAGAATGAAATGTTAATCATGCAGTTAGTTTTGTTGTATCTGTCCCACAGTGTGAGGATTTGAGTTAAGACATGAACTGGTTTGAAGCGACTTTATTGTAACCAGTCCTCTGCATTCAAACCGGTATAATGATCTGGATCAGTAACCATCAAATCTGCAACCGGAAGAAATGAATGAACTTGAGCAACTGTTATTTGTTTCCAGATGCTCCAGCATCAATAAATAAACTATACCGTAACGCTAGAATTGTAGATTCCCGATTTCTATAACAGTATTCATGAATGTTTGAAAAGATCAGTATTTGCTGGAGAATAATTTTATATAAACAGCAAAAGTGTCTGTGTTCACAATACATTCTTATGCCAAAACAAGCTAATACTTTCCGCATATGTACATCAAATAGAACAGTGAACAGTGTGACCGAAAAAGATTACATTCCACTGCTGAGAAACGTTGACGGTATTTACTGAACTGGAAATGCATTACATGTCACCACTTTTTACATTTGGAGAGGATTTTGGAAAATTCGACTCTCATAAATAGCTAAGGAAATTTCGGCATTCGTGACTCCAGATGGACTTTATTAATATAAAGTGATGCCGTTTGGATGAAAATTCACCTTGTACTTTCGAACGTTCAACGAACATGATTACATCTGGCCTGCATAATTGTAAAACTTACATCGATATTGTCACCTAATTACAACGACACCTAGAAAGAACACTTATGGACCATTAGAAAAATTATTCATATACTCACTGATGTAAATTTAACAATTTTAAGTCCAAATTTAGGGCATATCCTGTGCCACTGTTAAATTAAACCTATATAAGTTAAGGTAAAGGCTATCTCTAAATTATCCAATGTACATCAGTAAAAAGCAGCTGATGCGACTTTTGGCTTTGACTGGATATTAACGGAATGTTTTCTCCGTTTTTCCTTACTTTATGAGCCCCTGACTAATTTATTGAATAACAAAACATTTCATTGGTCTGAAAATGTCAGGGAGCTTTTGATAAATGTTAGGCCAATTTTAAAAGTACACCTAACCAGGAATACCAATTTCGGGTTAAGTGGAATTATATTTCTTTAACGAAGCGAATACATTTATATTAATATTGAAGAAATTATTTAAATAGCTTTCTTTTGTTACAAATATTAATTATCCTTTTAACCAATTGCAATATTTCCGGCTTTCAACGCATTCCAGTCAGCTGATCTGTAGGCCAGCGGAACTTGAATAACTTGTTCATTTGCTTGTATGTGAATTTGAATTTATTATGAAAAACACATCAGAATAAATAACGTTTGACTAAAACATTATAAATTTATTTTGCAGAAAATCGTCGATATGGACTGTCAAGTCTCTGAGATAATCCTGAAAATTTACTTATCGTTATCGACATCGGACTACGATAATCAGAGCCTTTATCTGGGCTGTAAGACCTCCACGCCCAAAATATAAATACCAGGGTCAAGGATTTAATTGTAGGACTACGCACCACCTTTGCTATCTCTCATGACACCTTGTGACGCCAATGATTTTGCCCGTCACAGGATACAGCTTGGCGGGCAGCATGCTACCCGCGGGCTGCGTGTTTGAGACCTGTGGTGTACACAATATGGGATCGCGTTCATACATCAAACGTATGACGAGGATGTTGAAACGTATCATGCAAGAACACGCGTTGTCCTTTATGTTAGCTATATATGCTAATCAAAAACTTATTTAAGTGACTGTTGTATCGTTACTATCACTTTGAGCTTACAATATGTGTTAAAGAGAGGAAATTTGTTTCACTCTGAGGAAAATCTTAGAATTTCATATATAACGAATATTGTACAGCAACACGTATATCCTTATGTCCTGTTCTGTTTCCGATTAATTTCAATTGTTGTGATCTATATTTGATAAGTAATAATGTCAATGCCAATTTCATTAATTATAATTTTATATTTTAAACCAAAGTAATAGGAACATGCTAATATAACTGGCGCTCTGAAGTTATTTTTGGTTAGGTCAGCTGACACCTGTTTGTGTTTGTAGCTGTATACTATACGGAATTGGTGCATCAGACACATATCCACTTAGCTCAAAGAGTTGGTCAGTTTCACCATGTGTGGAAGAAGATGACGATACAGTGAACTAGTTGGTAAAGCAAATCATGCTGAAAACGATACTGGTCCAACTCTGTATTTATAACCGCGCTCTAGTCTGGTTGAGCTAGTACAGTTTGATTTGAAGTTTAGTATCCTCGTGTCACTCGAGGTACACATAGGCACACACACGCATATACACCCGCACATGCAAACACAAACACATCATTTGCCATCCACCGCATGTATATACCCGATTGTGTTTAGCTTGGTGATATCATAACATTAGCCATCTACGGTCCATCGATAACATAACGATGCTAATAATAATGAAGATTATGATTATGTTTAAGAAGAAGAAGAAGAATTACCCAAATATAGGGGTGAACTGGTGGAGGGTACACTGTCGTCTATAAGACCTACTCCAACAGTGTATAGAATGGCACCTCCTAGACCATGCAGACACTGTCCCAGTATTAAGACGTACAAGTAGTTCTGAAGACCGTCCTCTTTACACACTTCCGGAATATCTGATTCAGAAAACACGTCTAATCCATGCCTAAGAAATGTCATCTCAATGCCTTATAAACGTCACGGAAATGCCTTATCAATGTAACGGCAATGCCTTATACATGTCTAGTCAAATACAATATGGTACAAAGCTTTTAAGTGAAATGGATTAGTTTAAATTCAAAATTGTATTATTATCGATCCTGAAATGAGTTGTATCATTTCCACTGTCTTTAAATATTTTCACTAGAAAGTAGTCCATCTAATGAGGTCGACGATCTTATAACATATTGTTTCAATGGATATAACAACATTAAAAAACGCTTATCTTTTGAAGTGTAAAATAGTTGTGTTTAAACTGTGAATGTTATTTCAATCGAATTACGATTGTCAGTGTGATTTCCAATATGATTGAGACTGTGAAAGTGATATTCAATCAAATTAAGATTGTCGATGTAACGTTCAATCTAATTAAGACCATGAATGTGATAATAAATATAATTAAGACTATGAATGTGATAATAAATCTAATTAAGACTGTGAATCTGATATTCAATCTAATTAAGGCTATGAATGTGATATTAAATATAATTAAGACTGTGAATGTGTTATTCAATCTAATTAAGACATTGAGTGTGATATTAAATCTAATTAAGACTGTGAATGTGATATTCAATCTAATTAAGGCTATGAATGTAATATTCAATCTAATTGAAAATGTGAATGTGATATTCAGTCTTAGACTATGAATGTGATATTCAAAATAATTAAGACTATGAATGCGATATTCTAATTAAAACTATGAATTTGATATTTAATCTAATTAAACATATGAATGTGATATTCAATAAAATGAAAAATGTGAATGTGATATTCAGCTTATCTAAGAATGTGAATGTGATATTCAATCTAATTCAGACTGTGATTGTGTTATTCAGTCTAATTCAAAATGTCAATGTGATATTCAAACAAATTAGAACTGAATGTGATATTCAATATAACTAAGACTATGAAAGTGATATTCAAAATAATTAAGACTGTGAATGTGATATTCAATATAATTTAGACCTTGATGTGATATCAATTATAATTAAGACTGTGAATGTAATATTCAATATAATTAAGACTGTGAATGTGATATTCAAAATAATTAAGACTGTGAATGTGATATTCAATATAATTAAGAACTTGAGTGTGATATTAATTATAATTAAGACTGTGAATGTGATATTCAATATAATTAAGACTGTGAATGTGATATTCAATATAATTAAGACTTTGAGTGTGATATTAATTATAATTAAGACTGTGAATACGATATTCAACCTAATTAAGTATGTGAATATGATGTTCATCATAATTAGGATTGTCAGTATGATGTCCAATCTAATCTAGATTATCGATGTTTTGTTCAGTCTAATTAGGACGGCTCATTCGATATTCAATCTAATTAAGACTACAATATAATATCTGATCTCCCTGATACCATGAATTTGACATTTAACCCTGTTGTAAGGAACATAGTCCTGACGAAAGACAGTTACAGTATTCCATCTCAGGCCGAATACAGTTACAAAAGTACATAAATGACAAAAGATTGTTACAGTAGTCCATCTCAGGCCGAATACAGTTACAAAAGTATCTAAATGACAAAAGATAGTTACAGTAGTCCATCTCAGGCCGAATACAGTCACAAAAGTATCTAAATGACAAAAGATTGTTACAGTAGTCCATCTCAGGCCGAATACAGTCACAAAAGTATCTAAATGACAAAAGATTGTTACAGTAGTCCATCTCAGGCCGAATACAGTTACAAAAGTACATAAATGACAAAAGATTGTTACAGTAGTCCATCTCAGGCCGAATACAGTTACAAAAGTATCTAAATGACAAAAGATTGTTACAGTAGTCCATCTCAGGCCGAATACAGTTACAAAAGTACATAAATGACAAAAGATTGTTACAGTAGTCCATCTCAGGCCGAATACAGTTACAAAAGTATCTAAATGACAAAAGATTGTTACAGTAGTCCATCTCAGGCCGAATACAGTCACAAAAGTATCTAAATGACAAAAGATAGTTACAGTAGTCCATCTCAGGCCGAATACAGTTACAAAAGTATCTAAATGACAAAAGATTGTTACAGTAGTCCATCTCAGGCCGAATACAGTCACAAAAGTACATAAATGACAAAAGACTGTTATAGTAGCCCATATTTTCCGAATACAGTTACAAAAGTACCTAAATGACAAAAGATAGCTACAGTAGTCCATATTTTCCGAATACAGATACAACATTACCTAACTGACAAAAGACAGAGTTATTCATCTATGGCTGAATACAGTTACAATATTACCTCTCTGACAAGTAAGTAAAAGTAGTCCATCTCTGGCCAGATACAGTTACAACAGTGCTTAAATGACAATAAATAGTTACAGTAGTCCATCACTGACCGGACACAGCTACAATACTATGTATCATAAACGTATACATTTAGAATAGTACCTCTCTGACAAGTGATAGTTACAGTAGTCACTCTCTTTCTAAATGTAGTTACAGTATTCTCGGGAAAATATAGTTTCACTAGTTTCTTTCTGGACAAATACAGTGCAATAGTGCTTATCTGTGTAGAAAGTTGTTGTTTTTGCTGTGGAGTATAACGCCATTTGTTCAGCACACAATAGGCTATACATGGCAGCCAGTATTAATGGTGGAGAAAGAATCCCGGAAAGAACCACCGACCCTTGAGAAGCTACTGGTAAGCTTTCTCACATACCCACATTGGCCGAATCCGCGACTCGAACCCACGCAGACAGAGGTGAGATGGCAGTGATTCGTAACGGAGAGCGCTTTAGACCACTCGGCCACTCGGGGCCCCCTGTGTAGAAAGATAGTAAAGTAGCACATATCTGGACAAAGCATGTTACCGCAGTCCATCTCTGGACAAAAGATTCAACATCAGTCACTGTCAGCTATATTTGAGGAATTAGTAGGGCATTCATTAGACGATTATGTCGAACTGAAGTTTCAAAATAAATATATGCTACTTCACGTCATTGCCATAACTCAAATCCAAAGCGCGTATTTCTCGTGAGGGAACAACGTGACGCGATATAAACAAAACATGCTTTACTTAACTAAACATGTACACTCATTTCTCAGTGTTGTTTTAATTGTTCTTACCATTAAGCCTTGGGAGTGAAATCTGTAAATGCAATTAATGTTGTTTATCGTTTATGGTCGTCTTATTAATATTTTCGAATCCACAGGTTTATCCTCACTTTTGAGCGGAGAGAGAAATTTTGTTATACCCTATGTTCGCCCAGCTGTCCGTACGGACATATTGTCCTAAAACGTTTGGTGGAAACCTGTTTTAAAGTGTGTGTGTGTGTGTGTGTGTGTGTGATTAGGATTTCTGACGTAGAGTTAACAATTTTTCAGTCATATTTCTACGATGTCAGCAGTGTGGCAGTTTATAGTAATGTCTAGCACTGCGGCATCATGTTGCAGACATGTAATATGATGTCCCATCTAGTCACATTATCCATACACCAGGCCGACCAGTCCTAACACTAACCTATTAATGCTGATCGTCTATCGAGGCAGCTGTCAGTACCATTTTGGTAAGTCTTTGCTATGACTCGGCCGGGGTTCGAATCCACGACCTCCTGCTTCCGAGGCGGACGCTCTAACCACTAGGCCACCGGAGCGGTCCCTGTTTCAGAGGTTAGGCTAATAGTAGCAATGAATAAAAGGATCATATAGCTTCTCATGGGGTGCATGATCAAATGTCAGGGGCCAACATAAAAAAGTTCATTGTTTCGAATTTGTATCTTGTTTATTTTAAACCAATTTTCGATCTTTACTTTTAGTAGGAAAAAGGGTTCTATGGTTCCTGATAAAGGGATACAGAACAAGAGGGAGGGGGACGAGGATGTAAAATATATACGGGAATTGCTATTGCGAGTCAAAGAAGTAGGTCTGGTTAGATTTGTCACTAAATATCTCACCTAGGTTTCTATAAATAAACACTTACGGTTGTAACTGCACGTATTGTTGATGCTATCACCCCACTTGTACAAGCCGGCAACAAAATGCGGAAGTGCCATAATCAGTGAGCCCGCACCAAATGATACTGCAGACAGAGATACCCATCGCGCTTTGTGACGGCGAGAACCATAAAAACTTGTCAGAACGCCGATAATGGCCGCAGCAAAGTCATATGCGCTGGAGATCGTTCCTACCCTGGAACTTGGCAGCTGAAACCGACGTTCTAGTGTCGACGTATTGACGTTGTTTATACCGTTTAGGACAAAACCTGCAAATATGTTAGTATCATCAATAATTTGATTTGTTTTTTTATGAGGTTGTTTGATTTGAAGGACTCTTTTAAAACATTATTGATTACTGCCAGAAAAAAATGTCGTCTACAAGGTATACGTGATAATTATGACAATTATGATGGTAACTTATTGGTAGCAATGGGAAAATATATTACTAAACACCCTGGGACGATATGCGGACAGGGTTTATCAGATTACGCTGGAGAGATATATGGACAAAGGGAATTGAACATGGGAAATATTTGGCATGTATACCGACAAGGGAAAAGGAAGACGTATAGGGGCAATACTAATTCAAGAGGTGATGTTACGTCACGGTATGGGAGATTGGTAACAATGTTGTACGTGGCTGACCTCAATCGTACCATGCAACGGAAAAAAACATAAAAAGCTTGGCAGGGTGGGACTGCTGGGACAAAGACACATATAACGCTAACAACACATATATGGCAAAGAGAAAATATATATTTTTGTGGCATATGAATGGCTCTGGAAAGGGCCAGTGGATTTCTTCTTCTTTTTTGTCTTCTATTCTCTTCTTTTTTTCAAACCAAGTTCCTAATTTCTCTCTTATATTCTTTGTTTTTTTTTTATATCTTCTTATATCTTTTTCCTCCTCTTCTTTTTTGTGGATATTTGCTTTCTCTTTTTCCATTTTCTAACTCCAGGCTCGCATCCTAATTCTTTCTTCTGTCCTCTCATTGTCTTCCTTTACATCTTACAGATCTCTCAATCTTTCCTTTGTCTTCTTCACACTGTTAGTCTTCATTTTAGCCCCGTGGATGGTATAACCACCATATTCCAGTTTCACAGTGGCGTCGCTGGGGGGGGGGGGGTGCGGTGCGGGGGGGGGGGTGCGGACGGCACCGGGTGACACCATCTCAGAGGGGTGACACCAAAATGAAAAATTGCAAATTTTACAGAGCACACACTCCTCGGTCTAGTCGGATTTCATAAGCGGATAACCGATCATAGTTAAATACATGACTAGCAGGCACAGCAGTGGCGTCAGAAGGGGGATGCGGGGGTGGGGGGTGCGGACTACACCGGGTGATACCATCAGAGGGGGTGACACCAAAATGACATTACTAAGGATTCTGTATGGTCTGTTACGGAAGGAGGACCATGGGGGTGACGCCATGAGCTACCGCTCTGGGTGACACCAACCCGAGTGACGCCACTGCAGTTTAAGCATCAACTCCTCCACCATCCCCAGATCGTCTATAGCCTCTTGCAATATCTTCATGACGTCATTATGATTACTTGCAATCTTTGTAGATTATTCTGTGTAGATCGACACTAGTCCTTACTTACTAACTGTTTAATGCATGTATGATTTCATCCTTGGGAAATGAATTAATGTCACAACTCTGGGGCATTTCTGCACTCAAAGGGTTCTGCTGATTTAGCTGGCAGGCGTTGGTAATAATTGTCCCATACAACCTATAATGTATGCTTTTAGGAGTGGGAATAGACCCAACACACACTTTTGGTTAAAGTTCGTATCAACTGTAATGAGAAAAGGAGTGGGAATAGACCCAACACACTCTCATGTATGGATATATAATTAGTCCGTTTAAGGGTATGTGAGACGTTGACCATTTATGCGTGCACTGTGCGCTGATAATTGTGGTGTCTGTCAAGGCAAGGGAGATAAGAGGTCAGGTCGGTGCAAAGTCACATGATGGTGCCAAGAGATTCCAAGGTTCATGGCCTAAATGTTGTCAAATTTTGACCGAATTTTGAATACAATAACCTTTGTGCTGAGATCGTTAGAGAAGATAAAGTAGTTTCATAGATGAGAGCTTTGTCGTATTCTTGCTCTACGTTTGCCACCTTGTATGACTGACCCCGATGGTCCTGGGGTTACGACCACCGTATACGTGACTAAATGAGGGAACTGATACTAACTTCAGACATTTAAGTTGGATAATTTAGTTGCCGCATTGTGCTGCTGGGCCTGAAGGTCTCAGTTGTTTAGAGTACCTTTTATAAGTTAATTGTGGGGTCTATTTCTCTATGTTTTGTGTCACCTCCTGCGGCAGGACCTATTGATCTTGGGCGTTTTGACCATTTTGTGTGTACTTACTTTGTGTCCTTCTTATGCTGAAATTTTAACCCATGCCTAGTTGTAACCGCGGGCTATAGATGGTGGTAGGATGGGAAACTATGCTGGGATAGATGACGTAGTGGGGTGGCAGAATAACATATACAGAATTTGTACTAGCTTGATGTTTGTGTTTGTTAAATGCGGTCATTGTGGGGGCAATCATAGTAGAAAATGCTATAAAACATCCGCCAAATGTGCAAACGGCCGATGACCCCATATACCCAGGTCAACGGAATGACCACACATGATTAAAAATTTCCAAATAATCAAAACAATGAACGCCAAAACAGCTGCTCTACTATGTTGCCCAAAAATTAGTTAACACACCAGAAAACAACATTCTCAGACTAAAGTCATGTGCAAATAAAATCCTAATCCCTGACCCAACCCCAGTGATAAAACCAATATCACTCTGAACAAACAAAATAAAACAATGAGCAACCCTCATAAGGAAAATCCTTAAATCAATTTAAACACTACTAAAAACCTGGAACAACCAAATAATCCACCCAAATCAACAATGATGAATCAAACCCGACTAACAATGACACTGTAGTAACAATAACATTACAACTAATAGAAGAACTAGTGTCATACATTTTCAACCTCACTACCGAAACATCTCAAACCACAGAGACGCTCCTGGAAAAAGTAAAGAAGATTAATAATAAAAAACATAATTGAAAAATATATGCTATTAAAAGACTGATCAAAACCATATCTTTATAAATGAACCGACAATAGCATGAATGACATAACCAAAAACTATTACCAATATAAATAACACAATCAAACGTACTGTAATCAATGGCAATATAACTGTGGAGAATTAGAACCAACATCCCATAATTAAAATAAAGAAGTCAATGAACTAGTCCAAAAACCTGACTTCGTATGTGTCCAACAAACCCATCTCACTGAAAACCCCAAACACCTACATAGGCTGCCAAATAACTCCTATGGGATTTTTAAAAATCGTAATAACGGGAAACGGGGAGGGAGGCTCGCAATCTTTGCGACAAACACTCTACCGATCATTACTACGATAACAATACCAACAATATAGTGTAGTAGCGAGCCCTTTGAACTCAAGTCAATAATAGTTAATAAGGGATCATACAATATTGAAACAATCAACTTTCGTGAGGTAATGCAAACACTATAAGCCTAATCACTTACCAACGAATTACCCAGCATAACAAAGAAAATATAATAATCTGCGGCTAATATAATGAACACAGTGTAATATAGAGGTAGTTGGAGAGACGAAAGAGGTAGGTTGGTTGAAGCTTGGACTGATCAAACCAACCTTATCATCATCAACGACTAGTCCCAAACAAGACTGAACCCAGTGGAAGGATCGCTCTCTGCCAATGACCTCACCAGATATACTCGCCAACACTGGATCACCAGTCGACACATAGAAGTCCGATTTAACCCCATCATTAAACATCCTAAATGAAAGTATGATACAGCTGACAGGGAAAATATCAGACATATTTTAAAAAAGAACACAACAAACTAAGAAAGTAGCGACATTAATAGGTTGTTGATAAAATAATCACTACCATACAAGAGGCAGCCACTAGTAGTATACCTAAGTTAAGTGGGACCCACATTAAGCAAACAGTTCCATGGTGTAATCAAACATTTAAACTGACGGACGCTTGACTTTATATGTCAAACACGGACGTGAAGAAAAACATCACTCACTTCACATATTATCTGCTATCCACACAAAAGTGCGTGAACTCATACATACCCCATAATGTATATTCACATATGGAAAGAATTAAACCAAATCACAAATATACTATCAACACGTGGGAAGTAGGAAAACCCCATAAAATCTACTCTCCCACAAATGTACGCGAACTCATACAAACCCCAATATCTACTATCCACACAAATCTACGCAAACGCATACAAACCCTAAAATCTACTATCCACAAACGATCAAAGGAAAGAAATCACAAAATATACTATCCACAGACGAGAAGAAGACAAATCATTAATATTATATCCACAAACCCCAAAATACTATCCACACACGGGACGAAGACAACACAATCACAAATATACCATCAATACACTTTAAGGAGAAAAAAAAATAGTATATACTATCCACAAACCCAAAATATACTAGCCACACACGGGAAGAAGATAAACAATTATAAATATACTATCCACACATGGGAAAAAGAAAACCCTATTATGTACTATCAGTAAACCCCAAATATATTATCCACACACGGGAAGAAGAGAAACCAGACGCAAATATACTATCCACACAAGCGTACGCGAACGCATACAAACACATACTATACTGTTCACACAAAATTACACGAAGGCATACAAACATAATATATGCTATTCACAAAACTTACGCATATTCATACACGTACACACACACACACACACACACACACAATCACATCAGCAAAGGTGTGAGGGATTATAATCACACTTCTCCACATATAAACCAATTGGATACTTGAATAGTCACTTTTCTAGAGATCTGTTTAGTCCTAAGAAGGGTTGTTTTTGTCGAACTCCAAATGCACCATTCTTAATGCTGGCACCACAAAATACAACCGTGGCTCCAGTCATAGTCCTACTTGACTGTAGCTGCTGGGAGTGAGGAGGCATCTTTAGCGGTCTAATCATTCCAAACTTCAGTTTGCGGGACCATAAAGGCTCTCTCCCTTACAATCCTTTTTACTGCATTGGATGATTACTTGTGGGGGACTTTGCTGTCTTTCCAGCTCCTCCTCCCAGTTTACCATCTGGGGGAGCATGGCTGTTGTTAGTAATTGATGTGGTAGTTGCTGTGGCTGACGAGGTTGTGTTGGTGCTACTATAACCTGTAAATGTGTCTTCACCTCATGTTTCACCATGCACAAAGGCTCAGCATGAAGTGAGCCAGGTTTGTATCCTTCTTCTCTTCTTTTTTGTCTCTCCTCCTCCTCTTCTATCCTAGCACTTTCTGGTATGGCCTCCATAGCAAGCTCATACAAACTGCGCCTGACATAATCCAGGTGCATTTGGATATCTAAGAATTTTGCAGTTCCGTTACTCATTCTTTATCGTTTACAAATCAACGACGGGCAGCCATACTGACTGACTTAATGACTTAATTTGAATTAATGTGGTTTTCGCACATAAGTAAATGTACCACTGTTTTATATCTACTCAGCAGGTTTTTTAATTGTTCCTAGTGAAATGAATTGGAGCCACATCCCCCAGGCATTCATCTGCTCAAGGAGCATCATTTAATTAAAGCCTTCACGTCGTGGTACTAATCAAAGTCCCAAACTACTTTAATGTAGGTCTTGCATGAGAGCGAATAGACCCTGCACACACCCACGTTTCAGGTATGTATCCACTGAACATTGTATAGTGTATATGAGTGGAAACAGACCCAGCACACACATAATTTTGTTAGACTGTTACTTCATTTCCAGTAGATGTTTAGCCTGCACTGCACGCTACTGGGTTTTGACGTCCGTACCAGGCCAGGGAGGAAAGGATGGGCAGGCTGTATTCCGGTTCACAGGTCGGTGCTCCTAGATTCCAGCATTTAAGGCCTTATTTTGGCCGTCTTCTACAATTTGGAAAACAAATATGTGCTGTTTTGTTAATGGTTTTAGTTTAGGATGGACAGGTGTATCTTTCGTGAGTCTTGCTATATTACTAGGTTTGTCACCTGTGTAGCTGGTTCTGATGGTCCTGGGTTTTAGACCACCTTATATGTTGTATACAATTTGGCATGGTACGTTTGATTGCCGCCGTGTGCTTATTTGCATGACTGTCTATTTTGTTCAGGCCACTGTATTTGAACGAACTTTGGGTCTTCATTTCTTATTAATGTCTGTTTGATTGTCTCCTTGTGCGGTTGTGCCTGATGGTCTTGGTAATTTGGACCACCTTATGAGTTCTAATTTTGGGTCTGTTTATGTCGAATTAAAGGCCCTTATCTAAATTATAACTGTCATCTTCAGGCTGTATTGTGTAGTTAGATTGGAGATGTTATAACATTAGTATCCATAAAGGTTATTAGATAGGTGATGATAAGGGTTGAAGGTGGTAGAATAGGGAGGGAAAAGGTAATATTAATTAATTTTTTTTTACGAATACAATAAATATCCCCCTCTTTTAGGTGTATTCGGGGAGTTCTAAGCATTACGACAGATGTCTTTGCTGACGAATCAGGTGCCGTTGCACGTTTCAAAGACATACATCATATATTTTGTTCTAGTAAGTTAATTAGGTAATATGGGAAGGTGAAATTATTTAATAATGTTTGTATTTATTTTTACTGGTCCCTTATTTATTTATTTAGTTAATTTGGGTAGGTGGATTTATTATTAAATGTACCTTTTTCTGTTTAATAATCTATCCTAATTTCTAGGTGGTGTTAGGTTTGGTACATATTGAATGATTAGTTTAATAGCTTATACAAAGAGGTGGAACAATGTGATATTAAGATTTGAGATTTATTTTTATTTCCTTCACGTCCGCGCTTCAGAAATACAGATTATAAGAAGAAAGCTAATTTTGCTGAGTAATCAGGTCCCGCTGATATTGTTGTTCATTAGGGTTTTTAAAATACATAAAATCTTATATTGGTAGCTTCAAGGGTTGTTTTCCAGTTAATCCTTTGAGTTCATCTAGTTATGCAGACGGTAGAGTGCCTGTAGAGATAATTAGTGCTTTTTGTTGGATCGTATTTTGCTTTTCAGGTGTTGTTGTGGAGCCGAGTTATATAAGTGATTTCCATAACCCAGTTTTCATTTTATTAGTGCTCTATATAGTGGTAATAGTGTTTCCTAGTTGGATCTCAAAGGTGGTCTCTTTACGGTTTTTCAGTATGTTTAAATCTTTGTTACAGCTATTTACCAATTTGTTTATGTTTTGCCCCCAGTTAAGATGTTTGTCTTAGTACATACTCAGGAATAGTACTACTTTGACAAATTTTATAGTATCATTTCGGATGGTACGTTTAGGGTATTTGAGTTTGATCATACGTGTAGGTGAAAAAATGTACTGCAATAGTTTATTCATTGGATAATTTGAACCCCCACTTTTCAGCCCATCTCCCTGTATTATCGAAGATATGTTGGATTTCGCTGTTTACTTGGTGAATAGCGGCGATTTCTGACGTACATAGTCATCTGCGAATTGTGACATATCTATTTTGCTTGAAGATAAGTTTTGTTCCAGGTAGTTTATCATAATGTTAAAAAGTGTGGGGCGTAGTACGATCCATTGTTGTGTACCATTATATACGGAACATATTTTGGAGCAAGTATCCCCAATTATAGTTATTAATTTCCAGTCAGTTAATAAATGTTTAATAAAGTTGTATATACTTTATAGGCTATTTGATCTTCTCCTGTGAATGTTTCATTTTATTATCCTAGTACCATTACCTATTCGTATAGTGTTTTGTCGCTGTTTAAGTTGGATGATTTTGGTCCTAGGTTTTTAAATAGATGTTTAAGTTTTCTATCCATTTGTCCATTTGTAGTGGAAGTATTGTGGTGTGGTTTTGATTGCTACTCATTTTAGTGCAATGGTCGGCTAGTTAATCTGCTTTTTCTTTATTTGTGTTGGAACCTGCATGTTTGGGGGATGTTTACTGTTGTTTCCTAATTTATATAATTTTATCCCACACTTGTTTTGTGCTTGATCTAATATTGAGCTTAGAGCAGAAGTTTTGCCAAGATATTTCCATTACCTGTTGCATTTGTTGTTTTAGAGTTTTTGTCTTTTTCTTTCTAATATTTAAAATCTACAGCGTTTCCTTTGTGTATGAATTTGTAAGTGCATTACGTTGTTCTTTGTGATCTATATTACATTGATTATTCTACGAGGGTACTGTTCGTTTTCTTTATGTCCCATTATGTTTTGGTATACTAGTTGCTGTTGCTGCCTGAATTGCGTTAGTAATGTTTTCATTGTGATTTATGTTATCATTTTCTAAGCTAACGTTTGTTATTTTTCTGATAGTATTTTCCTGAACGATTCCCAAGAAGCGCTATCTATTTCCATCTGGCATTTTATTTAAAAACCTGAGTTAAACTGCACCTATATCTGCAGAGTGATGATTGGGAAGTGGTGGCTGTCTAGTGGAATGTCTTTGTTCCACTATTTAGTCAATTGTCTTTGCTAATTTAGGCGAGCACATGGTGAGGTCGAAGGCAGAGATTGATCCATCCTCCGCGCTAAGAAGTCTTTTGGTTTGCCCCGTCATTACAAATGGTCAAGTCAGGTTCGGTAGCCCGTGCCTCAAACAAACAGCCTCTTTTGTCCATCCTACTACCCATCCACCCCAGCTCATTGTGTGTATTGTCTCCTCAGAGACAATGCCGTCTTCTATTTGGTGTTGGGTAATTTGTCTGTAAGATGTTAGGTTTAAGGCGTTATTGTTTCCTCCCGGTTCGTACATGCTGGATTCTACTCCCTACCGTTTGGGTTATTAGAGACTGTTGTTCGAAACGCTCCTTACGACCTGGTGTATGTGTTTTATTCACTGGGATTATTTTGGGTAAGGTTTGTATAATAAAATTGCGAGGCTCCCTACCTGCTGCCTACTAGTACGATGTTCAAAATAGACTGGATGGTATCATGAGCTTTTGGGTAGTTGACTAGTCTTTTCAGTGATTTTGCTTTCCTGAATGCGAATTAAATCTGACTTTGGAACTCGATTATTAAGTTTGAATTTATGTTCATTGATGTGATACCCGTACAGTCACATTGCCATGATGTTAAATTGTTTCTAGCGACATCCATAGAGTTATGTGGTCTTTTATAAATGATTTAATGAGTTTAAAGGGAGACAATTAGAAAAGTTTCCTAATATCTGTTTTATTTCTTCCAGTATGTGTACTATGTTTTGCTTGTTTGGGAGTAAGCTGTCTACAAGTATTGTCATACTTTCTTGTTATACTGGCTCTACTGGAGTTACTGCTGTACTCTCATAGTCTGTGTTTTGGTTAGCCTTTGTTGTTGGCAAGGAGAGATTTCGTTTACCATTCTCATTAGTTATTGGTGTGTTAATGTTTACTTGAGGTTTGTCTATGTTTACTTTGTTTGCTATTTGTCTTAGTTAAGTGGAATTAGTATTTGTGTTTACATTACCTTCAAGGTGGAGGTTTGGATTTTTATTTGGTATTTTATTTGCTGCAGTAATTCCTTTATTGTTACTTTTGAGGTTATTTCTGTTTTTGTTTGTTGGGTGAATCACTTTTTAAAATCGTAATAGGGCTTTTGTTTACTGTTGAATAGTTAGATTGTTTGTATTCGTTAACTGTACAAGACATTTGGGAGATCTTGGTGGCTGCTACCTTCGGCGGTTGGTATATTTCGGGGTATTATTGATACAAGGTCCCTGTGTTGCCCCCCCCCCCCACAATTGTTCGCAATGTATGTTGAAACATAATTTGGTTGGATAATGTCCACAGTGTCGACAGTTATCGCCAAAGCGGGATTTATTGAGATATGGGTCCAGGCGGTGAAATGTCCCGTATGGGCCTAATCTAACCATTATTGATAAGGGAGTTACGGATTAAATAACCGCTGTCCTGGTCTCTTGCCCTTTGCAGTTGTTTACTCTGTAAGCTCTGTTCATGGTTGCCCCATGTTCTTTTAGCTTTCTGGTCAGGGTTTGATTGTCCATCCATTTATTAGGGCCTTTTAGTTTTAATATTGATTTAAATTTTGTTTTCCTAAATTGTTGAGTACTATGTGTTCATTTTTGCTTTTATTGTTATTGTTTGGTGTAGCTTTGTTTTGAGCTAGCCAGACTGAGGAAATCTTTCGCTTTATACTTTTGAAGCGCCGATGTGAAGGAAACCATATAATGCAACAAACCTTAATAGACCAATATTATCATAAAAAAATGGAAAGCGCGGACCTAAAAGAAACACTCACTCACTTTTTACTTACAAATGCAAACTACAAATGCAAACAAATACTGATTATTTTTGACAATCTTCGGAGACTAAGTGTTTATAGACAAACAAACATAAAACAACACAAAAAATGAAGTGCTTCTATGCACACTTTTTAAAACTTGCTAACATACAATTAGGAATTGAACAGTATGCCTTTCTTTGGAGTATTGGGGTAGCCCTGAAAAGAGCTGTTTTTCTGGACGAAGAGTTATGGCAATCTTGTATCGTCTAAGATTGCATTTATGTCTTCCCCACAGGATAGCGTCTGCTTCTTCGGAAAGAGAGGAGAACTCTTTTGTGTCTACACGACAGTCGACCAAACCTCTGGTTCCTGTTGTTGCTGCTGCTGTTGATGATGCCTCTGCTCTCTAGCTTTGTTATCTCTGCTTCTGAAATCTGTACTTCTCCGTTCATTCTTCTTTCCTCTTCTTGATTTCCTATTTGGAGTGCTCTTCTATCAGTCATTCACGTTCAACATTTTGACATTCTCTTTCTTTTCAGGTTTTGGTATTAGGCTTTGCCTGACAAGATGTAAATTGACGTAAGCTTCCTTTCAGCTTGGCTAGTCTTGAGCACATCTTTATAGGAGGATGAGTCAACAATGGATGGTCAGACTGGAGACAGCATGGCTTTATATGGTTTAAGCGCGGACGCGATACAAACATCCCTACGATTGTTTGGATTGATAGGAACGCTATGAGAGTTGATTTTAGGCTGAGGGATAGAATGGCGTCAAAAAGCATGTATACTGATAAAAGCTGAAAACAATCGAGAGATACAAATATTTGCAAAACACAACATTTTTATTCAAACAACTAACAACTAGCAAATAACCATAAATCAATATTTCAAACAAATAAACTATTTCTGCAATGTTGACAATGTTGTGTAGTGAAGTGAGATTTCCACGAATGGAAGTCATTGGTCCATTGGTGTTCACTACATTTCCTACCTAAAGACAAAATATAGCCACAATGGTTACAAAACCATTGACCTACTTTGTCATCGTTTCCAGAAGAGTGACGATAAAAAAAAGTCACTAAATGTTCAAAAGAATATATAAGACGATATTGATGAAAACAATAAACACAGTATTGTCCACAGTCCATAGAGTATGTGCCTTGTACTTTCACATTATTGAATCGTGTCGACGGGAAATTTCTTCTCATAAAGTTGATGATATCATCTCCTAAAGGTGGCAACCCTCACTAATCGTAATACTACACACAGCTAATCCGGGGAAAGTAAACGGCTTCTCAGTGGGTACGTTGGAGATGAATGTCGTCCGTCTTGATGAATACACTTCATGGTCGTGAGGTTTCCGATGACGCAGTTGATCTTCAGCACTCATGACAGGATTCCAAGAAGCAGTGTACAAACTGTGGATCGTACTGTAATAACTTCCCAGGTATCCATTTTTGTGAGTGCTTTTTCTGTGTTTTCACAGTTAATAAGTCATCAATTTATTCCCAACACTTTGATTGCAAATCTGACAAGTAACCTTTTCTTGGCTTCGTCTTCGGACTCCTATCCTTCGATGTGATGGATCTCAAGAGCAATGGGTGACTACTCAAGTCTGTATACCACTAATGCAACACGTGTGCTTCTGAGATATGATTCCAACCGTCCTCCACATTCTCGTCAAATATTTTTTCTTAGCTAATCATTAGACATATATCGTGTTGAAATTTACTGGGATGGTCGTTTTGACATCCATAGCACTCTTTCTTGCTCATCTCTTTAGTGTTTGCCAGTTGTTAGGCAAAACAGTAAACTAAATGTTGTTCTTGTTCTAGCCATCTGGAGTTATTCACTATGACAATTTTGCCTTTGTCTTGGGATTCCAAGATATCCTTCCATTCCATTTCAAAAGATTCTCCACTATTCAAAGAAGGATTACAATCTTACATACCTTCTAATAGTCTAGACTGACTTCTCTCTATCTGTTGATTTCTATGTTACTGTCGAATTCGGCGACAAAGATGACATTCACCGTGTTGTTTACTGGTATAGGCTTTGCAAACAGAAGATCCACACGAATTTTGCCGGATTTTATAGGGTGGAAATGTCCCTCGTCGCTGCCTTGTTCTGGAGTGAAGTTAAATGCCCACAAGGTGTAACCGTCTGTTTAATAGTCGCACTTAATGTCGCGACTGCAGTTGGTTCCTATCTGTCGCCAGGCTTTGTACAGGGACACGTACGATCTCATGTACTTATTCTTCTCGTCACTAAAGTCAGGTTTAAAAGGCCTGGTATACAAGGTTTTGAGATCTCGAGTGTCTTTGATCTTGTATGCATTATAGTGATGAAACTCATAAGGATTTTCCTCGAAGAATTCGTTGATGGATGAATTTGTGACGATACCAATGACCAAATATCTGGGTTACTGTCTTTGGAACAGATGATTATCGATCGATGATTGATATTCAGCTTCAGTGGTAAACGTTTTTACTTGCACGAATTGTATGGGATACTTGGTCGTCATTCTGCTGAATGTGTGTCAGATGTCGTTTCTTACTTTATGTATTACTTCCGCGAATCGTACGTAGAGGCTTCTTGAATAACTGTTTCGTAATAGGCAAACTCAGCTATCAAATGGAAAGCGGCACTGCTACCATACAGTCTCAGGTGGATATCCACGCAGTTCAGCAAATACTTGCAACCACATGTCTTACTGCAAAACCGTCCACCAGTTCTAAACCTTTGTCATGTTCTTTCATTTTGTTTCGTCGTCTTTTTGTCTTGTCCTTGCTGTGGCGTTAGAGACGAAGAAATGCCTGACTCGGTAGCGTCCGGGAAATTTATAGGAGTTTCTCGTCGACAAAAAATATCTTTACCCGTTTGAAGCAAAACATTTGTGTATATTCTCGAGAAAGTTTCTTTTTGGTTATCTCTAATGATGATGACATTTTGAGGAAGTTTTCTGCCATGCGTCAATGTGGCATATTTTACGTCCTGCAATCTTCGTGTCACGATCTGATTCTTAACCGGGCCACCGAATGAAGGATTGATTACAGCATATCTCCTAAATCATGTCTCTGCACACTGGATACATAACGTAAATACTCGTTAGAGAATCATTTTCGAAAACGGAGTCTAATAGTGACTTTCCGTTTCAAAAATAGAATATTTTGTCCCAGATCTCCTTTTATAGCAATGTTGACAGTGTCAAAATGCAACGTATTGACAGGTAAATAGTGAGGATATACACATTTGTGGTGAACGTGATTGGTGTTCCCACCTTCCTTGTCATTGGTGGTGGCATATTCCACTCTGAAAGGAATGACACGTAGTAACGGTACGGAGGTGTGTCCCACCACGTTGTGCTTCATCAAATCGGAATACACAAAGATCAAACAGTTCTACAGGGGATGCAAAAGCTCTGTAAAAGTACATATTACTGTTGATCTTAGGGCTCATATAATGTGCTTTCATCTGTGAATGTTCACCCAAACATTAAATGTGATGGACAACCTGTCGGTTTCCTGAAATTTCATCAGCAGGAGACAAGGCACTTACACATTTTTGGCTCTGTTTAGGGCTTTGCTAAACTTTTTGTCTAACCTGGCAGCAACTGTGTCTACCCAAGGTCCACAGCTAAAGAAAGCCTGCCGGAATGCTCAACATATGGATGCTGAATGACGAACCGCTGATAACTTTGTGTCACCTGAAACTCCGATTTTCCTGATATCTTCATGAAACTGGACGCGAGAAATTTCGACCTGGAAAGTGTTTTCAGTTTCAGTGATTTTATTGATTTGAATAGGGTAAATCATTTCCACTAAAGTCCGTACCAATGGGATTCGTGTTCTAAATGGATGGCTTGAAGTATTGTTGGGAAATACCTCCATGGAACTCTCACTGGATAATGTTAAGTAAAAGTGTTTTTTTTGTTGCTGTCCGTGAGGTCACTTCAAGTGAAACGAGTGTCTAAAAGAGTTTTTTATGCTTGTTTTAGGGGTGGTGAGTGGCGATTGGCACAAGACTCGCGTTGTTTCCATTCGAGGAGTATTTCAGGTAAGGATTGGGAAGACGGTAACTGATGCTCTGTACAATGGTCCACAATTGTTTGTCTCTTTGTTGCAAACTCCTATTGGTATCGATGACACAATACATCAAAAAAGATATGGCAGAAAAGACGATTTGCGTTTAAAGCACACATTCCCACGTCCACATGTGTTGCTTTTGCAGATTTTGCATAGATGAACTCAGGGAAGGAACGGTCACTGCAGTGGTAGCGGTTGAAACTGTATTGAAGGGCATAATGGTCACTTCTTTTTTTATAGTCGATGACTTTCAACGCGTCGATCCAAGAATCAAAACTGGGTGGATATCCTTTCCAACGTACTTTGACACGTCGTTTTCCTTTTCTGGTTCTTCGTTCGAGAATGCTTTACATGTCTTCGTTTTGTGGTTACGCGATGAAATCTGGGCTAGCGAAACGGTCCTTTCAACACTTCCACGTTTTAATCATCCAATTTGTAAACGGTAGGATGACAGCCACGCACGCGTTCATTGACATTAAACGATTAAGTGGTCCAGTTGGGTAAGTAAACCTTGTTGGAAGCACGTTTTATTTGCCTATGCGCACCCAAATCCCCTACTTCCAACACTCCAATTTACTTGTCGACGTACAAAACAGGCGTTTCAAAATAGTCACTTCGTTGTTGGAAGTCACTTATTGGGGCCGGGGGCACGTCCGATGCATCTATGGTAAGATTGGTTTTACGCTTGGACCAGGTGTGGTAAGATTTGAGAGTGTGTTGATGTGCATAATATTTCAAAGTGCGTTGCGAACGTTCCATGATGCTTTAATTGGTTTCGGAATTCACGTTAATGAAAAAATGAATGTCACGTTTTTTTTCATTTCCTTTAAAATGCTTTGTTCAGAATTCGGTACCTTTGTCGGTTTGCCATCAAACAGGGTGACGACCGCTTTCTTTCAACACCAGTTTGATGGCTCGCACTAACTCACTACTCGATTTGGAAGTCAATGACATAACTAATAAAATCTGGAAAATACGTCGATAACTCAAAATAAATATTTGTAGCCACGATTGCATCTGGTCAAATGCGGGAGATAGGCTTAATCGGATTGCCATTGATGATCGATGCCCTCCACTGGAGTGCAATTAATTTTTAAAAAGGTTCATCAAATGGGCATGTGCAAAGTGTACGTAGTTTGTTTATGTAACCGCCGCTGTACTTGAGGTATACGGATATCTTTGGCAGCACGATACAATTGATGTAGATGCAACTACTTCGTAACCTGCAGTATGGGCTGGATTATAGTAAATGCTGGCTAACACCCTCTCTAAGTCTTAAAAATTCATCGATTCTTCGCTGATACTACTTCAGATGGGGCTAGATGGTGGTTTTTAAACGGTTTTCTTGTCTGGGGAGCAACGGGTGTAGAAGTCGAGGATAGTGGTGGCGGTGTTTGTGGAAAGGTAATGCGATGGATTTGGTATACTTTTTCTTTTTCACTTCTGATCTCCGTTCATTGTTTCACTTATGCCGAAGGAGAAGTGTAGATCATCTTCTAGTTCTTCCCCTTGAGGAGTGGGGGTGGGGTCAACAAAGACGCTGAAAACTTACTAGGCATGGTAGCCGTTGAAGGTGCTTAAAAGATTTCTCGTGCCTCTTCATCCAATGACATCCTTGATGCTGCGTCTGTGTTGATCACTGGGGGTGTTGTGGTGATGGTGATGGACGTTTCATCAGGGTCTTAACATTTTTTAAAGTTGGTAGACCTGTTTCGTCGAAAGCTTTCTGTTGAAAGAGTTGCAGTCTTTCACCGTACTGTTGCGAATTTTCCATTTCGGACAAATCGCTGCGATCCAGCAACGATTGTGATTTGTTTTGAAACTGGGACATCTTGGTCTAATGAGGATTGGGTGATAAATGCGGGGTCCGTTCTTCTTTCCAATAATGCTATTGTGTGTATGGCACAACATTCAGTTTTCATCCATCCATCAGCTTGTAATGATTACATCTTAAATGTTTGGACCCAAGAGGTCCCTTTTATCGTCTTGGTCTTTTCTTGTCTTAGTCCCACGAGTCCTCCGAGCATTGTTCCCGATATTCCTTTCAGCAATGGTCCTAACAACATGGGCGAAATACCTCCGCGTTGCACGAACATCTTACACTTTTGACGAATGGGCATTTTCTTTTTGACTATTTGACGAAGAACGTGTCGAGGTTTGGCTAAAGATTTTTTCTGATGTGGAGGCATATGTTTCGTACATTTCACGACATTCAGGAAACACTCAAACACAGTTTATACGACGTCTTTAGACTAACTGTGAACTAGTTGTTTTCCCATGGGTGGAGGGGCTTAGGATACAACGGTAAACACGTCCTAATGTTTGCGCAAACGAAGAGGAAGTTATTTCATGTTCTTTCCTTTTGCGCTGGAATAGAGATGACTTCTGAGGGGTGAAAACTTTGAGTGTTCAGGAGCACAAAAACACTAATTCCCATTTTTCGCCTCAGGTCTCTTTTTTACTGTAAAGTGTCTTCATTAATTGCATTTACGTTATATCAACTTACGCGTCACTGAGGGGTTCGCAAATGACCAAATTAGGACAGTTCTAGCTTGGACAAATCCACTATACTCTGTAACATGCCCGATCTCTCTTGGACTTTGATTTTTGGGGAAGGCACTTTATCAGCAGCTGCCACTGCAGCTCAAGAGGAAAAGAGTGTCACCACTGGATGATAATGTTTTGGAGATGCGGGTTTCCATTGCGTCATCAAATGAAGATGTACGGATGGCAAATTGGGTTTGGCTGGCATCAGCATCAACGGAGAGGTGGAAGAACCTTACGCCACTGGATACGCGTTCACCGTCTCTGCAGGTCGTGGTTTGCGAATGTATGGTTACGTCCTGGTTGAAGTGCTTCTCTTGCGAGTATAAGCTTTTTATGGGGCTTTCCTTTCTCGTTTTGTATTGGCTTTACCTTTACTGGGGCTGTGACCTGGTCTTGACACCACTGCTCTTTTTCTTTTGGGTCCGTTGGCTTTTGGGGTGTCGTTTTCTTGGGGAGTATTTTTGGGGCATTGTGATCCGATTTAAAGGGGGAGCAAATGATGATACCTCTTAGAGAACAGTTAGCTCCAGATTTTAAGATGATTTGCTTCTTGGTTTGAGTGTTGATGCGAGGATCTGCCAGTTGTTTCTCTCAAAAAAGCGTTTAGTATGATGTAGAATGTGAATATGTCTTTCAGTAACTGACGTGCTGTCACCGTAAACCAACGTAAGCCTTCTTTGAGACTGTTTTCTAAGATACAAGCACCTTTTTCGCAATTGATGCCGTACAAGGCACGAATCAATTGGACTGAAAGATGAGACCTAAGGGACGTTATGTTGATGCTCTGTGAGACAGACCCAACGTGTCCTAGGTTTTTTATGGACTTTTCGTTAAGTCGACGATGGGGACATGTGCGCGACAGGACTCTCTTCCTGGCACCAGTGGTGAAACTAGATGGGAACGAAATCACAAATAATCGGGAGTGAGAGGTTTTCAATCCAAGAGTTAAATAGGCGTGTGGAGGGTTAGTGCCATAGTGGTACGCATAGATCAGCCAAGACGTTCCTATTTCTTTGGATAATACTTGCACTTGTGACTTATCTCTAGGGCTCTTAAACAATACCGGGTAATGAGCATTGAGATTGATGGTGCGATGGGCTTTACTCTGTTCAAACAAATTATGAGTGACGTAAATGACCCTGGCATTACGATGATGCTGTTTGCGCGTAATTCACAGTTTAATTTCTTCTTCGTCTTCTCCTAACGTGTCGTCGAAGATGACCAGATGGGTTTGACTTGGGTCAGACACGATCTCGTCGTCTTCGCCAGGACTGCCTTCCAAAAAACGCAATTAAATCGCATTGACTTTCTCGCAAGAGGCTGTACGTCGATTGCCACTCTTTGTATTACCACACCACCCGTTGAGGTGGACGATCGAACACATGATATTTATGTTCGATCAAACGTTTGACAAATTCAGTTTTGCCTGAAGCGCTAGCTCCGGCAATTAAGATGTGAAACGGATGGCGAATAGACAAGGCTTCCCAACTGGAACAATCTAAGTGTTTGTCGATGACTTTGAAAGTGGAAGAAGAGGGAGCAGAGACAGTAGAGGTAACCTTAATGTAGGGGTTGGCACTTTTCACACGAAAACAGACAAGACAAGTGTTTTTGTACTTTTGTCAGGAAACGTTTATTGATTTTTTAAATGGAACAACATGAAAGACAAACATACATAAAAGCCAAATGGTTAACTACACCGATAAAAAAAAACATTACGACGATCAAAGTGGAATATAAACAGGTCATTGTACAAAAAAGGGTTTTGGTTACAAAGGTGTCATAGGGAAAGCATATATTGTTCGTAATGTCTCTACATTGGGTACAGTCAAACTGGGGTCCTACCGGAATGGTCTTTCGTGAATGCCCATGAGAGTCATATCCTGAATGGAGTGGTTGTCGTCGCAGACGGGTCCTTTTTCTTCTTTCACTGTCACTAATACATGTTTAAAATGTTTCTTTTCACTGGACTTTTGAGTGTCACAACTCTTGGGCATAATTCGCCACTTCTCTGGTCCAACCCCTAATTTTTGCAGTCACGTACATATGTCAAGTATGTCACAAGCTACACTCATCATCGTACACATCTTCAGTACCTAAACGTTGACGAATCTTTTTTTCCCATAGAGTTTGAGATGTATCCAAATGAAAACTCAAAGCGTTTAACAGACTGATTCTCTGCTAGACATTTAAAGGGACCACGTTCATATTTTTTGTTGGTAGTAGGTACTGTTTGTAAAGAGTCCACAAGGAATCGGCTGGTAAACGAAATCGTAGAAAGGAAGTCACTAAGACACACCACTCATCGACCCCAATTCATGGGACACAGTTCTCTTAATGAATGTTGGTAATTCTCCACCATTTGAATAATCGTGTTGATTTCCTTCCACGAAATTTGTTCTATTACCACTGATAAAGGTCGTGGCATGGTAGCAATTTTTATACCCTCTTTGGCATGAGATAGTAAGCGTACATTTTTTAACCGCATCGCTTTTATGTTAGTTCCGTACCAAAATTGTTTAGTCACTAAGCCACAGCCAAAACGGCGTACAGACGTTTCCACTGAACCATGATTTCTTGTGTAAATATAATGGTAATCCTCTAACTCGTTCGTTGGAATTCCATGTATTAGGATCACCTTGTACGTTTAATAAGTGGCATCCAAAACATTATTATTTTCACGCAATTCAATGGCTGTCCAAAAGAACGCTTTGAAATGAATCAGTGCTTTTATACCTTTCCGGTACCAGTGGTTCCAAAACCGGTGACGTAACGAATGCAAGTGTTCTTTGCGTTAAACTTGTATTTTGTCCAACTCTCGGTAAATGAGTTCTCTGAAATCTACAGGCAAACCACGAATATTCTCTTGCAAAGTATCCATCCAGTAATTACTGAAGTCGTCCCACTAAATGTAGCTAGTGGCTATTCGGAGACAATTGAGCACGTTCCATGCAAAAGGAATCTTTCTGCTCCCACTGGTGAAATGACAAACCGTAACTGAAGCCCTTGATTTAATCCCCTTTGCTCAGGTAGATTAATCCGGCTCTGGCTAATTATATAGGGGTAGGTCATAGCAGATATTTAGGCAATTTTCCTTGGACTGTTTAGAATCGACTTTCAGAGTTGCAGTATTCAGGAAAAACGCACACGGAACGTGTATTCATCTTATACAGACTCATTTTGATGAGGGTACGATGAAATCAGCAGGAGTTTGGTTAGGGTTGCATGACATCCGTTGGGTGGTAGCTGCATGGTTTCACGTGAAGGATGACATTGATAACGAAAACCATTAAAGTGATAGGTGCTCTGTAACGAGTGGCATCGCTTTCACATCCGTCAGATTTGTCATGCACAACATCACTTTCCATGGTAGGTGTAGCTGTAGTAGTAGTAATAGCAAAGTTGCCTTGAAGCTTTGCTGAAGTAATAGAAAAGGTCCCGTGATATGATACTCAGTCGCTCAGTTCACATCGTACGGCATCGCTCCCAACGCAAGCACAGCATCGCACTCCAGTTGAGAATCACCGAACTTGAATGATGTCTGTCTAAAAGTGTCCATCTTTCTCGTTTGGTCTTGGTATATACAATGAACTATCGGTCTTGGACATTGTCCCTTTTTATATGCTGACTAATATCGATGTGTCCGTACGTCAAAGAGAAGTGGTTATGAAGTCGCAATCTCTTCTGGTACACGACTTGATACACTTTTTAAAAAGGCCGACTGACAATTTGGTGTGTGGATATACGTACTATCTCGTACGGTTCGTAGTTGGTTACTTTAAAGTTTCCATCCTGTCCAGACTGCAAAGCTTCTTTCAGTACGCAAAAATTCAGCACTCCACTTGTAGGATAATTGATAGTCAATCCTTTCAGTTTATACTCCATGTGCGGTGTCATATATGCCGCAATGATGCCATTTCAAAACTTTTCCGCTCCTACAATGTCCAGGTCTACCTCGTTATTGACCAGATTCAAGTCTTCACGAACGACTTCCAAGTGTTTAACGTATTTCGTTTTGTTGTGAATCATCTGGACGTAAATGGAAGGTTCTCTCCAATACGCAATCTTGGTCAAACATGGGCGTTGTGCCATTTTGTCCCACAAACAATTCAACAACACTTTGGCAAACGATCGACTTCCTTCGTTTTTCTCCACGTGGTATAAAGTGATGACCGTCCTGCTCCCAATATCTCTCTTTGAATTTATTTTGGTATTCGGGAGTGGGGAACCAGGAAAGATAGTCGCTGACTTCATGTTTCAGTTTCAAAAAGGCATTAACGTATTCAACAAAAATGCCTTTCTGAGTTTGGTCACCCTTGTGGTAGTGTTCTGTCTTGCGAAAGATGTAAATTTCGTAAACTTCTAACGAATGGTATTCCAGGTCCAGAGCTTTAACTAATTTCACGCTTGCCTACGTTTTCGTCAAGTCGCGTTCTTCCTGGGTGTGCAGACAAGGCTGGTCTTGGTTGCATGTTTCGGAACAAGTACGGCACAAAGTAAACATCAGTTTTCCTTGGCAATGGTGAGAGGAAACGGGATGGTACAAGGCCGTTAGAGGCAAGACGTTGCATTTGATCAATTCTTTGTATAGTCGAATGTTGTCAAGGTCTATGTGTTCCATCAGCAATTGTGGGTGCCCTGCGGAAATGACGATATTTACACACGTAAGGATACACCGAATACAAGTCCAAGTACTTGATTTCTTCTCATTACTCCTTGTCGGCGTGGTAAAACAAACATGTGGCATTCGTCTGTCCTTCGTATAAACTGTCCCTCGGGTTAAGTGGGTCCACTGACTTGTAACTTTCCACGATGCGTTTATACTCGGGATCGGTATTCAAACGCCGATGCTATTCGTGTTCCCACATTTTCACCACTTTATATCATTGCTGTTCTAATTTCAAGTGCCGTCTTCCATGGTCTATTGTAAAAACTAATTTTAGTGTCACTTTGAGGTAGCATATGAGACGCCGTAAAAGTCCCAGGCATCCACCGAATACGTTCCGATGGACTGTTTGCCTCCTCCGATTCGGGCATGTTGAATTGTTGAATGCATTTGTTTTCATTGTCGCACAAGTAATGTAGCCTGTATAAGGCTTTGACCGACTAATGACGTTTGAATAAGTTCGTCGTTTGAGGGCTTATGATAGTAAGTGTGTTTTCGGGCATGAATCGAAGGCGGTACACTATGGAACACGCTTAAGCATTGGTGCAGTCTTCTTTCGAAGGATTGATCCCTCCGTGTTCCATTAACAGTTTTCAAACTTTTCCACAGCAACGCCTTAAAGTGACGACACAACTTTAACATTTCTTCCTGAAAGTCGAAAGGGTCAGATGCGTGAGTGTGGTACCCACCATAGAAAGCTTCTCGTTGTTCGGTACACATTTTGTCGGGGTCGTAGTAGTGATCCTCAGACAAAGGGGTAGAACGGTGAGCCGATTGGCCTCGGTCTTTTACAAAGTGTGGAAAATAACCTTTGGCCATTTCTGTCATTCCAAACGATTCAGACATTCGACTTTAAGGCATAGACAAGTAACTCATCGAATCTTGAAATTGTGCTTGCATCGACGTGAGCTAAGATCCTTTCCGTATAGTGTCCACAAGTGTCATAAGCTGCGAAATTGTGAGCCATCACCGTGACATGGCGATGACAATCTCCGTAACTTTCGGTGTCCTCTTTTCTCCACGTCTCGTGAATGGGGTATAGGATCTTTTGCGCAAAATCGACATGTTAGGTCCCCGAAATATTGTTTCACGTCGTATTGGAATCGTGCTACATTGAGGAAAATGACTAAAAATACGCTCTTGGATGCACTTCTAGCTCGTTTGAAGAGCAACACGGAAATTAGGAATGTGAACGCCGGTCTCATGCATGCATTCAAAATCGAAAATTATCAAATCGCCTTTCTTCTTGCAATCTTCTTCGTCTTGATGTTTGGAATGGTATTTTTTAAGATGGTGTTTGTGTTCAATGTCCACGATCTGGTGACAAATGTGATATCGCTTCTTTCCTGAACTTACGTGTGCCTTTGCACTGTTGGTACGTATGCCTTGTGCACAAGCAGAGCACAATCTCAGGAGTAAACAAGATCTTTTTTGCAGTGAACCTTGCGTCTTTAGATGTTGTTGGTAACAGGCAGGTCTGACAAACGTGCAGTGAAAAGCAGGGCAATGCACTCATGCTTGTCCTTCATCAAGACAATGTTTAGCGTTTTAGCACGGTTCGATGTTTTAATAGTTTTCCAGGCTCTTTTTGATTATGCCGTGTCGTTCTCGTCGGCATACGTTCGTCCCACCACACTGGCACGGGCTAAACAGATCTGGTTTTGAGGGGTATTCATTTGAACAAGGCTACGCTTGATGCTACGAATGTCGTCCACCAAAAACACTTTTCTTGCGTTGTCCGGTCCATTTGGGAAGAGAAACGTGGGTCATGCACAGTGTCGTTTTTACATCGGCGATGTGAAACTTGTCGTTGAATTCTTGCACGTGTTGAATCTTGTCGATGACTTTGGAAGGCATCAGTTCAGCTGGTCTGCTAAACGCAATTCAAACGGGGGCTTCAGACTGGACTGTCGTGATGAATGAAGGGTCTCAAATGATCGTCTTCTTTGGGTTCACGTTGTCCTTTCAATGTGGCAAATAAAGAATTTCACACATCAGTGATGAACCCTTTTGATTTCCCTATCGGTACGTCGGATTTGAAATCTTTAAGCTTCATCGTATACGTATAGGCTATCGTTCTAAGTGTTCTACAGAAGCACTTTTCCGTCTCTCGAATGTGGTAGCACTTTTGAGGAGTTAATGGTGGACTTTGGTTGGGTGCAAAGTCTCTAGGTCTGGATTCGGGTTCACTTATGTCATCTTCAAATCACTGGCATGAATTTGAGCAAAGACTTCAACAACTGTGCGAGGCGATAAATCACATTTCTAACTATTACTTTCTCCTCCTTTCTTCACGTAATGATTCGATCGTTTCATCATGGTTGCAATAAGTCAAATAACTACATTCTAAACGCCACTGAACCCTTTCTCCAAGTTAAAGCAGTGCCTTCCTATATAAAGGATCACTTTCTTTCTTCCTAGTATTCATTTCCCTCTCAAACGACCAGAATGATGGAAGAGCCCATTTACATTGAACTTCTAATCAGAGCTTTGCGAGGTGCCATATGAATGTTTTCTTCAGACAAGCTGACGGACTACTCCCTCCTTTCGCGATAAAATCAAGATACTTGCTGCATCTGTAAGACGTATGGGCATTGAGCTACAGAGTGTCCATACCGTCAGACGGGCAAGACAGGTGTCAGAAGAGATACCTAATATCATTGTCAAGATAAAGGACATTGGTCTTCAGAATGCTGTAAAAACCAACAGGAGCAAGAGGAAGACAGGGGATCAGTATGGGAAGAAGGGATACCCTCCCAAAATAAATAAACCCAGAAACGTCCAGAAAAGATATAAAAAAAGAGAAGAAAAGAAAACGAGGAGAAAGTGAGGAATAAGAAGACGAAGAACCCGTGAAAGTGAACATATTAAAAAACAGAGTGAGTGAACAAAACACACAGAAGAAGTCTATGAACTGTTATGTAAATTTGATTTAATTTATATTTGATTTAATTTTTATGTTTGATTTGATTTGATTTTGTTTGTAGGTTTTGGAATCTTTTTATTTTCTTTACTTGTCAATGTAATGTAATTTTGTTTGCTAATTTCGAGAAAATTTAGTTTTTTTTTACTTAGTACCTGGCCTTGATTGAGGGTCAAGTAAATAACATTCTATTGGAGTAAAATGATTGGTTCTTATCAAGGATATACAGGGGCTCCGTGACTTTCAGATGTAAACATGATCACGTGAACTTCTATTTCGCAAGTAGGCATTTCCAAAATTGCGAAATACTTAATATAAATAGTGATGTTGAGAGAGAGAGAGAGAGAGAGAGAATCTGGGGGTTTAAAACACTTCATGTCAAGTTGTTTTCTTCTGTTGTGACCAGTATTGAAGTTTTGAGTTTTTATTTTCAATTTTCTGATTCTAAAAACTTAATTCGTATCTCTGGAAATATTGTGTACTCATACAAAATTCTTGAACAGAGACATTTCTTGAAAATGTTATTTGGATTTGTAAAACCGGAGAATTAATTATTGTGTTTCTACAAGGAACTGTCGACTTCAGCACAGTACAGGTTACATCATACGCGTCACCTTCCATCTGGATTCTTCGTTGGGACTCGAACTTAGAATCATTAGAACATTTTAATATAAGGACTTCAAAAATTGTATTCGTGGATTATTTTTGGATTATTTTTGGATTTGATTATGGAAACCTAAATTAGTATATTTTCATTTTTCCAGGATTTTTCCAGGGAAATAAATAATTTGTTATATTTTTCAAAGCTTTTTGTTTTCACTCTTTCTTGTGTTACTGTTTATTTGAGATTAAACACGTAACATAAGAGAACTTTTTAAAGTGTCGTAAAATGAATTTTAAAATTTGTAACATAATAGATCAGACAGAAAATGGAAATGTCTCATGGTTTTGATATTTTAGAATATGGACCTAAACTCACCCACTCACTCACAGACGTACATCATTGGCAAAAAAATGATTTTGAGTTTTAATTGAATTTGGCAAAATGAATGCTCTCTCTTTTCGATAGAGGTGGATGGATCTGAAAAGGACCGTTAGGTGTTCTTTAAAAACAAAAAATCCCAGGACCGGAAAATAATCAACTTTAACTACGTTAAGATTTTTCAACGGCCAAGGCCTACTTCTGGACTTGGTCCTGTCAATGATTTGGTAGAAATCACTAAGGGTGGTATCTCAGGTAGAGCAACAGGGTTGGAGTGTTTGGCTCGTGGAGGTCTTTTTCTCTTGGGTCCTAATAAAGAAGTCTGATTCATTTCTTTCAGACTCCTTAACTCTGCCAAAATATCTAAGAGTACCTTTAACGTTTGATTTTCATTGCACTCCGTCTCTCCTAGACCTTGTTTCTTCTCTGCTGCTGATTCTTCTTCCTATCATTTGCTTCTTATTGCTTCTTCTTCTTGTTATTGCTGTTGAAGAAGAAAAGCTTGTTCTGCTCATTTCTGCTACTGCAAAAAAAATTATCCAATTCTTCTTTATGTCTCAGTTTAAAATCATAGACGTGTGGTTAAGAAGGACAAGATGGCAAAAGTGCTATTACCGGAACAAATTCTTGCGAAGAAGAGAGAAAATCCACTAAATCCCAATCAAAATCGGTCTCTTCTTCAAGCAGGTCTGTGTTGACATTAGTAGCCGCTGCTGTGACGTCGTTTCTCATCTCCACGGCCGGTGAACCCCAAATCATCGCCTTCCTAGATTCTGTCAGGTTTAAAACCTTTGTCGCATTGATTCACTGCGCACAGACGCTAGCGAATCTATTTAGGGACTGTGACGTAACAGGCAGCTCTGTTCGCGTTGGGAGACGGACTCCGTACTTTAACTGAATTCGTAACGCGAATTGGGATCGGTGAGAAGATGTGGACTAACGTTGAATCATTTAACCTCCTATTGTCGATGCTGTTTCGTACGGACTTACCCATGTAAGTCAGATCATCATGGACAATCATCAGGATTGCCGGTACGAGCGTTTGGAAAAGAAAAATCTATGTTGAGAGACAAGGCTGTCTGAAGAGAGCCCTCAGCTGCGGTCCAGAAAGCAGAAGAAGTCTGAGGAAGAGAAGAAGACCTATGATATGCCCTATATTAGATTACAGTTCTCACCCTCCTTGATTTGTCTGCAGCATTTGACACAATAGACCATGATATATTACTTCACCGTCTCCAGCATGTATTAGGCATTCATGATGCAGCCTTACTGTGCTAAAAGTCCTACTTGGTCAACAGGACACAAATTGTATCTGCAAATGTAATACACTCCAGCCCAGCTGATCTATGGTGTGGTGTTCCACATGGGTCTGTTCTCAGACCTGTTCTCTTCAATCTGTACACTCACTCGCTCTCAATTGTTATATATCATCATCTAGTGTCTCAACAAGTGTACGCTGATGACACCCACATATACAAATCTAGCCACCCAACTGAAGTTGATGCTACCATCCAAGGTGTAGAGAGGTGCATTTCTGATGTGAAATCATGGATGACATGTAACAAGCTGCAGATGAACGATGATAAAACTGAGGCCATTCTGATCACAACACAAAGACTTTCTCATTCACATCCTTTACCTCAGACAATAAATATCAGCAACACCAACATTAAATTCACACAATCAGTACGAAATCTAGGTGTTACTCTGGACAGTATTCTCACATTGCACCAACATGTCATGAACATATGCAAGGCTGCATATCTTGAGCTGAGACGCATCAGCTCAATTCAGTTCACAAATATCTTTCAGTTGATGCCACTAAAACACTTGTGTGTTCATTAGTACTTTCAAGACTGGACTATTGTAACTCAATTCTGTCTGGTTCATCTCAATATCTGCTCCAGAAACTTCACAAAGTTCAAAACACAGCTGATCGGATCATACCTAGACTAGTACCACGATCAGAACACACCTTCCTGCTGTTCTGTACCCTAAACTGGTTATCCATTCGATCCAGAATCAAACACAAAATTCGTTCTCTTTGCTATGTTTTACTGTCGGACTCTAGTCCAACATACCTTATCAGACCTCACCCATGTGTACACACCAGCAAGATACATAAGCTCCTCTTCTGATAATCGTATACTCATTATTATCACTATGGAAACAAAGTCATATGGACAGCGTTCTTTTGCATACCAAGGCCCAGAAACGTGGAATGAATTGCCCACTGAACTTAGACACAAAGACACAGTGATCACATTCAAGAGAGCTCTCAAAACTCACTTATTTCGACTGCAAGAAGAAACTTAAAGACCCAATGTTTCTTACCTTAAATATTCTCAGCATGTTTTATTAATGTTTTCTAATTTCATGGTGTTTGTTTTTGTAATCATATCATTATATTTTTTTTATATATCTTATAGGTGTTGTCTAATGTCGTAAAGCGCTGAGAGCTTATAATGATTAGGCGCTATACAAAGTCCTCATTATTATTATATACTAACGGAATGATGTTAATAAAAAAGCCAAAGGCTCTTTTCAGGTCAACTCATATCCCTCAAAAGATATTTATTGTCATTACCATATATGTGATGTATGCGTTATGTATGCATATGTCTCTCTATTCCAATCCCGCCAAGCTTTGTAGGATTTTTCCCGCTCTTCAGTTCGATCGACGGCAGCCCCTTGCAACATTGTTACCAATCTCCATTATTCTGACGTCACCTCACCTGTTCGATTCATACTGTCCTATGCAACAACTTCACGTTCCCTTGTCCGATTACAGGCGCAATATTCACCATGTTCAATTTTCATTGTCCGTATCTCGCCCCACGATGATCTGAAAAACCTTGTCCGTATATCGCCCCATGGTGTTTCGTAACGTACTTTCCCATTGTCCGTATATCGCCCCCATATACTACTCTTATTCATGATCAACTCGACATGAGTTCTTATGATATGGTATATAAAGTTTAAATAAAACACAATTTGAAGAGATATATAATCGGAATTATTGTCATAAAGTCAAAGACATGATCGTTGGAGGAGAAAAAATAAAAACGAAGATATTCCAGCCTGCTAGACTAATTCTGACCTATGCGCTTCAGGGTGTCACTCTAGTGACGAAGGCGTCAAATAGTCTAGATTATAAAATGATCCTTTTACGCCGTTCGCAAATGATAATATGTGGCCAAAATGACCGAAATGTACCCCAAATGACCAAAACGTACCCCAAATGACCAAAACGTACCTGAAAGATCTAAATGGACCCATAATGGTCCCATGTGCTCTCAGACTGATACCACCACTATAAGTTTATGTCTGCAATGTCTCAGTTCATGCCGTCTCCTCCCTTTTGAATGATATTTGCAAAAAGTAACGAAATTGTAAGAAATTTTACGGCTTACTCCAGCATTTATAGCTCTTTTTGTGAATGTATAATCCATGTTTTGCCAGATTTCAAGAATTAAATGGCAGTAATGGCAAATCAACAAAAGTCTGACCCAAAGTTGAATTGTTATTGCCTGTAGTGGCACTGTTACGTCGTCATTCGGGAATCATTTTTTTTTTAAATTACAATAATGGAGAACAATATCGACACATACCGATCATTGCAATATAGTTTATTTTACCACGGCTAAGGACACGTGTCGCATTTTGACACTTCTTTATCGTGTCGTCTGCAATAAAAATTAGTTTAGTCACGGCCATTTAGTCTGCTTTGTTCATCTGGACCTTTGCAAATTATTATTATTATTATTATTATTATTATTATTATTATTCATATTGCTGTTGTTGTTATTGTTATTGTTGTTGTTATTGTTTACTCACCTTGAACAGCAGTGAAAGAACATAGGAGGGCGAGAAGAAGTTTTGAGTTGTTCAGTTTTTGCAGCCATCTCGGTTTGCACTTTCCGTATCCGCATCTCACGTCCAGATCAGGATCCGAATCTTTGACTTCGTCACCGCCCAGATCTGCGGTGATATTAGTGTCCATTTCCTCGGGAGTCGACGTGTTCTAAAACTCTTGCACTTATTCAGAATATTAGCATGGCACACTCTCGAGTTATGATACTTTTGTACATGTCAGTAGCCATGACGAATGTATGATTCTTTCTGTTTGGTCAGATCTCGCATTTCAAATCGATATTTTATTGAAATGTATAACGTGGTTGTTTTTGTTTTATACACTATGGAATTAGGTACGCAACTTACCATAAATGCCGATCATGTTACGAAAGGATGTGACTTTGCAGAATACCTCGAAATAGACGTTAATGATGTTTACAGACAATGTACAACATAAACGTGCCCCATATATTATATTGCAACAATAACTTCATATGAATCCCTGTATCGTCGTGATTTGATAAGAGTCAGAACGTGCATGTACCCACGCCTGATACGTAGAGCTGTATCGGTGTCTAGAGGCAGTCAGCGTGTCATGGTTTAATAATATATGCTACCTGGATAAGGAATATATATTTGTTTTATATAACACGATGCCCACAATCTTAAATTTAACAGAAAGTTTTAAATTATTTTCATGTTTACTGTATTAAAACTTAGAAATTAAGAATACAAACATAAGAAGTAAAGAAATGGGATCGTTTTACACGTGCACAGGACACATGGTCAACTAATTAAAGTCGCCGGACCTCTGTATGAATGTTTTAAGGTAGGTTAATTTTAGATTTGTAATGATGAGCTGATTATATTATTCTTCCTAAGAAGAAACGTATATCTTGGCGCAATCTGAGGTACCTACGATACAAAAACGGGCACATGGTTCGATTCCTTGACGGCGAGCCTGACTGCGTCTCTACCAGGGAGTCATATCAGACTTAGCTCCGAATATCGTGTTAGGAAAGTCGATTTTATCGGTGACTATCATTGATGTGTTTATAACAGAACTGTGGATTGCATGACTAATGTGCTATTTAGTTTAAAAAAGAGTAAATTTTGTCAATCGTAAGTCATATAAGAACACTTGAATTACATAAAAAAAAATTAGATAGTGCAAAGGTACTGTGACCGATGTATCAGAATACACAAGACTTTTTCAATTCACTGCATGGCAATTATATCAAACAGAATCAGTGTGTTTATTTGTTTCATAAATAAAGTTATACATGTCTGTTACATGTCTAAAATATTTACTCAAATCTGTATAAATTCGGTTAAAACAATTCCTTTGAAATCGATAACAGATCATAAAGATGTTGAGATTCTGAAGTCAATATACAGGGTCTTTCCAAATTAAATGTTATGAACGTGAGCTTTATCTCCGAACATTTGATGTACGATTATGTTCCCCTACATGCATTGTCGGATTAACAAATATGCAGGGCCGGCACCGGCCCAGGGGCCACGCGACAACGGATCAAAATAATATTGATAAAACTTATTAGGAGATAATTTGCGATGGGGGGGGGGCTAAGATTTCGACTGCCTAGGGGTCTAAGAGCATTCGTATGGTTTGATCAGGTACTGCCCTTGTGCACTCGTACATATGCATAAGAGGGAAGCTCTTAAACCACCCCCCCCCCCCAGAATTTCAGCTGTAAAAATGTTTTGGCATACATCCGTAAAACGTTATAGCTGACCACTGTATATTTGCTGTACTCTAATAGAACAGAACAACAAGTATGTAGTAAAAGTCCAAGGTTCACTTAAGCGTATGCTCCTTTTATAAACGTTCTCGCAAATTTCGATATTTAACAGAATAAAGTGCTGGTAAACTAAACAGAGATATAGTAAAACGTATTGGAATGAGCTGAGTTATTTTTCAATATTATTTGAATCAAATGTCTTTTCACAAATATACATATATATAAATTACTTACCATAAAAATTACTTTGTTGTTAGAACGATACTATAAACCAGGTTAGTTCAACATATAGTTTATTATCGACGATAATATATTCTAAGAATATCAGAATTTCCCTTGCCTTATACATTTTTGTAACCATGTGCATGAAATATACAGTGAAATTATAAAAATAATTCTTTGCACATTGCTTTCAGACAGGTGTACGTCAAAACAGACAGGTTTAGGTGAACAACGTTACTTTTTTATAGAGCTGATGAAAGAGGATATCTTGAATGGGAACATATATATTTATTGGGTTTTAACTTGAAAACAACGTGCTAATTCGTTCTTGATGAGATTTGTGGTACAATGTCAACAACTCCCATCCACTGTATACGCGTATGTGCCTGTGTGCATTGGTGTGTGTGCGTGTGTGTGCGAGAGACAGACAGACAGTGAGAGAAGTGCGCGTGTGTGTTTGTGTGCAATTGAGAGAGAGACTAGCAAATATTTTCCGTATCATCTGGCGTACAATATACACAGTGTGTAAGCACCTACGAACACTGTCTTCTATAAATATTTACAACCCTGTCATATCCGTGTTTGGTAACATAAACCAACACTTTAAAGAATCTAAAAATCAGACAAGCAAACATTAACAGCAATAAAAGACCTCGCCACTTGATTATGAATACTGTTTGTTATAAGGCGTATCCAGGTTTGTATGTGAGCGATTTGTCTCATGCTGACTGTGGTTAGGGCTTACTTTATTAGTTATACCTGAACTTTAAAACCCCATATGTCGCCATTGTTCATGATTTTCACCACTCTTCCATGTCATGTAACTAAAATTTAGAAGAAGGAAATGATCTGTTTATTAACGTTAACTGGCATAAAACATTCTTTGAAATAATCGTGGTATAAACGACATTCAAATTATTTAGTTTTGAGTTACTAAGTGCCACGTCTTAATTCAGTCAACGAAGGCATTCGTAAATTGAATAATTTTCCGGAGTGCTCCAAATCTAATAACAACAACATTGGCACATGGCGCACATGTTAATCGAAACCAGTTTAAAAGGGCATACCCGCTCCTTTAAGCGGATCCGAGAAGAAAGAGCATGCGTTAGACAAAAATAAGACTCGGGTGAACATTTGTAACCAGCTGATGCGCTGGAATATACACTGAAGACAAGCCTACGCAGCGTGATGTGAACCTCTTATGTTTAAAACGGTGACGTCAAATTTTTTATTGTAGCTTTCGAGTGAAATCTGGTAATCTCGCGGGTTAATTCGGATACATGTACAAATTGACTGCTTTCTTAGCTCGAGGGAGAAATTACACCCCGATGTTATCTGGTTATAATGGAACCCAACAATGTTTAGGACCAATATCTGCCAGGATTCAATATCATTTTGATGATGTTGAGATACAATACTGTTTTGCACGTAACAGCGGCATTATGGCTTTATCACATTATTAGCTGTAAATAGCCAATAGGAAGCAAGACAGACCTCTGTGCCTGTCATAAGATACGCCGAGGCAGCCGACCTGCTCTGCCATGTGCGATGATACGTACGACTTTCTACCAAATGAGTACCGTAGCTCCATGGTATGGTGACAGTGAGTAGCATTTATTCTGCGCGCGCGCGCGCGAGAGAGAGAGAGAGAGAGTCTTAACTTATTCGCGGACTAGTAACTTAGATGTAGAATGCATAAAGTAGGGTTGCTAAGATATACTGGTACACCCTACATTGCGGTTTGTTGTTTCGACAATACATACCACAGTATAGTTATCTGTACCACAATTATTTCACGGTAGTGCTTTCATCCAACCAAATCTCGGCACTTTCGCTCGGATAGTTGTGCCTTATTGATAATGGCACTAAACGAACAGTATGCCTACTTAATCGTCCCTGTTGGTAAATATATAATTTCCTCTATATAATTTTTTCTTTTCTTCAAATGACGGAATGTACATACTTTTAAGTATGCAACATCTTCAGTTACGGTTTATAATTTAGCTTGAAAGAATATGAAGAGAGAACAACATTAAAACAAACAGCAGTCGCATCTGATATTTTGCATGAGAAATACGTGGTCAATCATATAAAAATATTAACGCCTCGTTAATTTGCTTTAATTTTTCAAGCTGCCTGACAAGTGTGTAGACCTGAACTTTAATGTTACTAAAATAATTTTTTCACACCGAAAAGGATTTTGAGATTATTTCCAACAAGATAAGCATAACATGCAGTGCAACTTGAAGTCTTACAAGGTAAGATCACATAGACAAGTTGTATTTTTGAAATAGTAAATATTATACTGATTATTGTATTGGTTTAATTAAGTGCTATTGTATTGCACTATGTTTAGCAGTATGGGTTTTGTACATCGCAATACATCTCAATATAGTTCGGGGTGTATCGTTGCACCCCTTGTATAGGACAAATACATGGAGAATACAGTACTAGATGTTTAAATTGGTTATTTGTTGAGTATATGCTTTCAGACAAAATACCAGATTGCTTCGTATATTTGCATAATTTATTGAAACAATATCCAGGTAGAACACGCCAGAGAAGGTTTTAATCTTATACATTTCGTAACTGTAGTGAACGTATTGCCAGTGATTACTTTCTACCATTGCATACAAAGAATGTATAATGGTCTCATACACCTTTCTGCCAAAATATATGATATATAAATACTTATGTGTTGAATATAGATCGATGTGCAACAGGTGGAAAACTATAAAAAGCATAAGAAACAGGTAGGACTTGTCCTTTGTTTGTTTTCTTGATTTGTTTAACATTTCTTTATGTTCGTCCATGTTGATGTTCGCATGCTACTTAAAATCATTGAAATCTCGACTTTCTACGCATAGGCTGACCATGAATTCCATTTATAGGGGAGTGAGTGATGGGGACCCATACATAGAAGACACTTGTATCTCATGTATTTTAAGTGTTTCCAGAGTATACCTTTAATTATCTAACTATAAAGATAACATATTCATTGATGGTGAGGCGTGGGGGGGGGGAGTGGAGGTGAAACGAGGTGTCATCCGGTTCCCGACCCTCCACCTCTGGTATTGTAGGTAAATGCTTCTCCAGTTATTAAACTGATCTTACTTTGTTTACAATGTTTTTCTTCACTAGTACTAATTGACGCTAGACAGTAGGCAGCATGTTCTACGAAAGGTTTTATTTTTTCTCCCAGTCGAGGCAGATGAAAGGTTAATACACAACAAGGTAGAAAACAAACCCATTCAATGCTGATGCTTGACAATTAAAAAAGTTGTTAATAGTTTGCAACCACTCTCTAAACGCATTATTACTATGTGTGCAAATATATATTTCTTTTGTGCAGGTGTAGGACTCTGCAGCGTCCAGCAGCATGGGGTATCCAAAATTTTGACAAAGAGAAACGAACAAAAATAAGATACGTAGAGTCCTGCGTGTAGATTGACAGACACCAAGAAAAGTTTGTTTTGGTGACGTTTGGGATAACCAGTCTACTTCATTTTAGAATCTGATCAGTTTAAGCATTATAAATCCCTGTTAGGAAGAGTTACCTTTAGTAATTATATATTCTGTTGTTGTTGTAGAGTTTAACGCTGTTTTTGAGCACAAGATAGGCTATCCATGGCGGCCGGTATACATGGTGAAGGAAGAACTCCGAAAAAAAGCCTAGAAAGAACCATCGACCCACGAGAAAAATTATAAATTCTGGACTAGGTGTGTCACTTTCTGAAATTTGAAAGTTATGCTTTGACAAGGTCGACATAACATAAACACTCTTTGGTGTCCGCCAGATTTCGACATTAGACTGTGGTGTCCACCATATTTCAACGTTGGACTATGGTGTCCGCAAGATTTCAACGTTGGACTGTGGAGATCGGATTTTAAACAGAATGAATAACCAGGCTAGACAATCAGAGTTTCCAAAATTAGTAAAATGGAAATGGTGAGTATTACCACTAAAGTGTCAAGATTAATCCTCAAATTTCTCTACAACAAAAACAAATATTCACAGTATAAGAACTGTGTAAACGTTAGTAAACGTTAAGAACCGGAGCTAGGTTTCTACATTTTCTCACAGCTTCTTCTCAAATTCAGACGATTCAGACGTTATATTATCTTGTATATGATACTTCAAATAATATCAACATTTCGGTCCAAGAGAGAGAGAGAGAGAGAGTAGACAGGATTCATATTTACATTTAGTTGTAAATTAATCTGAACACGAGTTGGTAAAGTCATCCAAACTTCCATTTAAGATAAAGCGAATTATCTTATCATGAGAATATAAACCTTATGAATTTTTATTCTGGGTACCTGATTGATATTGAGTGAGAAGTGCATTCCTACCATCGTAGCAATAATAAAGATAATCAACATTTGCAACTTGAGGAAGACATTTTGAGAATTTAGTTCTAATATTAAGCACTATGTGTAATTTAGCATTATCTTCAATGCTACAATTATGTGGTCGAAAACAATGTAACAGAGATAATCAAAACCAAAGCGTGTTGTAAGCGTAAACGAAACAATAATTTACCCAGAAAACAAAAATAAAATATCAGACGAATTTACGATATTATCACATAAAAATGATAACTGTTCTATCACACATACAAACGTATAGTGTTCGGAATAAATACCAATACTGAATGTGAAGATGTACTATTAGTCTTAATAAGGTTGCTGTGCCAACAGTCTTAATGTATTGCAACGATATAATCCAAAAATGTATTTGAATGAGTTCACAATTATCCCAAATTGGTGTTTTAGTCCAAACGCTAACGAACATGTTGCATTTCAAAAGAATATTTTACTTACATTAATTCTCTCCAATCATATTTGAAGACAATGTAAATGATTCCAAGAGACTGAACTTTTAAAACGGGAATGAATAGTATTGTTTATAACAACCTTAAAAAAAGACATAACAAAATGACTAGGATAGGCGCCAGAAGTTCGCTTCCAGAACATTCTAAGTTTGTAAAGAAGGCTAGACCTTGAACTCAGACACCGGTATTATTTATAACTTACAAACAGGACACAAATCGGGTACGCACAATATATATATATATATATATATATATATATATATATATATATATATATATATATATATATATAATTATTCATGGCCAAAGGTCAAGCACAAACTATTCACATAATATACATGAGAATATACACTTTAATACCACATCTTTAATGTAATTTAGCATGATCTATATTTACTCTAACATCACACGTTGGACGTACGTTGGTATGATAGACATGTACTCTAATACCACACCCTGTATGTAATTTAGCATTGTCTTCATGTACTCTAATACCACACCCTGTATGTGATTTAGCATTGTCTTCATGTACTCTAATACCACATCCTGTATGTGATTTAGCATTGTCTTCATGTACTCTAATACCACACCCTGTATGTGATTTAGCATTGTCTTCATGTACTCTAATACCACACCCTGTATGTGATTTAGCATTGTCTTCATGTACTCTAATACCACACCCTGTATGTGATTTAGCATTGTCTTCATGTACTCTAATACCACACCCTGTATGTGATTTAGCATTGTCTTCATGTACTCTAATACTACACCCTGTATGTGATTTAGCATTGTCTTCATGTACTATATTATCACACCATAAATGTAACTCAGCATTTATTAGAACTCTGCGGTCACAAACTAAGTAGCAAGAAGAAAAGAAAACAAAACGCTTCGTAAAATGTAATGAAAACCTAATTATCAAAGTTAAAAATGAAAATGTGAGAGTGAATTCAAAATAATTGTGACAAAGTTCAACGAAGGCCCAATAAATTAAAAGATCCGAATACATTTCAAAAAATGGGAATGGGAAGTATACTGGTCCGCCAAGAATCTTGACATTGTAAAAATATTGTTGTCCACAAATACTTTGAATAACTCAAACGGGTTCCATAATAATTGAACGTCCAAATAATTAGCAATTTATGTTTCGAATGGACAGTCCAAACAAATGTTTTTTCCTTTCGAAAAGTATCTACGAACAAAATAAAAATATGTCTGCAGACATAGAACAGGAACACAAAAAAGGAGATGACTCCATAATAGCAATGACTCTCCCTGCTCAGTTCTCTCCTTAAGTACATCATCCATTAATAATATATTCCACAAAACAGTCCAAGCGCCAGGTTTTACTAGTCAATTTGTCTCAAACACGCCTATTCTTGTGTCCGAGTCCAACCAATCGGAAGTTAAAGAATTCCACTTAAAAACGTTCGAACCTGATTAGCCAATGCGAAATTAATCCAAAAGGTGATAATAAGTCTTATTATTAAGATTATTATGAGTAATTGTCAACAAAGTTATATGCATCTATGATCATATGTAATTTTACAGTCTTAACAGATCATATGTCATATAGGCAAAATCTAACTAGATATTTTTTAAAATTTACAACCATGACTAGGAATTAAAAAATAATAAAATACAATCATTTACCAGGATTACACAAAAGTACACGATTATTTGCGTGTACCATAATACACACCATATATGTTGCTATTGGTGTAGAGTTTAACGCCATTTTCAGCACAAAATAGACTATACAAGGCGGCCAGTATAACTGGTGAAGACAGAAGCCTGGAAAACCCCGGGATAAACTACCGAACCACGAGAAGCTCATCCAAAGAAAATCTGGATTATATCGTTGTAATCCATCAAGCTTTATCACGCACCCTTGTTAGCCGAGCCTATGACTCGAACCCATGCAGGCAGACGTGAGATGGTAGTGATCTGGAACGGTTAGCGATTTAGACCAATCGGCCACTCGGGGCACCAAACACCATTCGTGTAATTTAACATTATCTACATGTACTATAATACCACACCTTAGATGTAATTTATCATTATCTACATGTATCATAATACCACATCTTATATGCAACTTAACATTAACTACATGTACAATAATACCACACCTTATATGCAATTTAACATTATCTACATGTACTATAATACCACACCTTATATGCAATTTAACATTATCTACATGTTCTCTGATACCAGACCGCTCCGGTGACCTAGTTGTTAGAGTGTCCGCCTCGGATGCGGGGAGGTCGTGGGTTCCATCCCCGGCCGAGTCATACCAAAGACTTACAAAAATGGTACTAAGAGCTGTCTCGCTTGGCGCTCAGCATTAAGAGGTTAGTGTTAGGACTGGTCGGCCTGGTGTCAGGATAATGTGACTGGAGGGGACATCATGCTACATGTCTGAGGCATGATGCCCCAGTGCTAGACATCACTATAAACTGCCACATTGCAGACATCGTAGCGATATGACTGAAAAATTGTTAAAGTTACGTTAAAAAGCCAAATCACATCACATCACATTACATCCGATACCAAACTCTGTACGTAATCAAACATTACCTACATGTACTATTACACCACACCCAATACGTAAATGAGCGTTGTCGTTATGTACTATAACGCCACATCCAATACGTAAGTGAGCATTGTCGTTATGTACTATAACGCCACATCCAATATGTAAGTGAGCTTTGTCTACATGTACTATCACACCACAACCTGTATGCAATGCAGTATTCTCTACAATTACCACACCTTAGATGTAACTGCGGATTACCTACGTTCTCTAATACCACATCATTCACGTAATTTAGTATTTTATACATGTATTCTAATACACCACCGGATATATAACTTTTTATAATCTACATGCTCTCTAATTCAGAATTCTTGTTGAAATTTATCTGCATGTACTTGGTACTCTGGATTAAGAGGTTAGTGTTAGGACTGGTCCGACTGGTGTCAAGAAAAGGTGACTGGGTTGAACATGATGTCATTTGCCTGCGGCATTACGCCCCAATGCTAGACATCAGAATAAACTGCCTTACTGAATATTTCGTATTGATACGAGTGTCAAGGAACATGACGCTACGATCAACGACGTTGCCGAGCTTGAAAGACAATTAAAATTTCCGATACTGGTAAGAACAATAATCGTCGAGGTTTTCTACAAATTAAAGAATAAATCGAAAGTAGCTTCAGTATAGATTATTGATCACAACGCGCAAGCCTGGACGAACTACGTAACAACATTTCCACTAGATAGAACTATTATATTTTATCAAGGTGATACTTTTGATTTTATAAATAAAATTAGTAAAAGCGATCCTGTATCTTTATGGCTGTTTCAAAAGTTCCGAATGAGGAAATTATGATTAGTCCGTACGACCTAATGGAGGTATTTATCGTTTAGAATTTCTCCACTCAGAAATGAAATATCTTGCATCGAAATATACTGATTATGCTGAATAATTACTCGATAATAGTTTTACCATTTCATCAGTTACTGCTCACTTTGCTCAGGAGAAAACATCATCGAAACCAACAAGATCGGAATTTCTTGTCGATGTCAAACACAGTTGTGTGGAATACGGAAAGGGGTGATTGTGAAATACCATATGCGATTTTGGAGATGCTATCTTAGCTGATGAGGTTGCATGTTATCCAGGAAGTTGTCTTAGAATGGTAGAATGTGCTGAAGTTTTTAAGCGATTTGGATGTGGTATTTTTGCCCTGTTTTTGTTAGCGCTATCGAAGCTCTTATTTTGTTACCCTCTGTTAGAAGTATTATGTATGTCTAGAATAACAGTTTAGCTTTCCTGCTGCTGGCAGTTACGGCCTTTCAGATAAATCGTACATAACACCTTAAATCTGCAAAATATGCACAATTGTAATTGACTTGCCATGAAATAAATTAAAGCACTTTAAAATCTCCCCTGTTTTGAATAGCAGACCAACTTATATATTACTACAGCGAAATGGAGAGTGAATATGGTGAATGAGATGCCCGATTATAAAACAGAATGTCATAAGAAAAAAGTCTCGATTCTGATCTTCATAGTTAAGAAAGATGTGTTGGATATGACGTTACAGGAAGCAATATCACAATTATTTTATTGGATTTATGAGGAAGACGTATGTCAACAAACCACAATTTGGCATGTAATTTTGAAGTATTATTAGAACATGAATAAGGACCATGTCCTACTAAATCTAGTTTTTACACACTTATACCTTTTTACATACCAAATGTTTGTGGAAACCAGATCTTGATGAGTAAAATTTAATTTGGTAAAGAGAGACAAAACATTTGTTATTAGCATACATATCCACTCACATCATCACACTATAAACGGTTAAAGAAGTTTTCTTTAGCACAAAGTTATTACAATAAGTCTTACTATAAATAAATAATCTATCTATCTATCTATATATATATATATATATATATATATATATATATATATATATATATATATATATATATATATATATATAGATAGATAGATAGATAGATAGATAGATAGATAAACAAGACACAAGACACAGTCTGAATATAGTTGGTCCCTCAATGGTGTACAAAGAGTAATACATAAGACTGATCGATTTGTGCTTTACAAATCTGCCTTTAGATGACACTAAGATCGTATTGCTTGTATTAGTGTTATGAGATGAATCACTAAATATAAAGTGAGCGTTTACAGTTAACAGATCTGTATCATAAATAGTCAAACTTATAAAGTTTGCATGCTCTCTAACCAGCCTTAAAAAGTACCTTAATGGCCGATGTTATTGTTGGCACCTATCGGCGAGGAAGAAAAATCTATGTAAAAACTGTCTACACGAAAGGTCTATAGCTAACCCTTCTTTTCACAGCGGCCATATCCCTAACATCAAATGTACCCATCCTGTTGCAGAGGTCATTGCTCCTATGTTATACCTACCCTCCGTTCCTGCAGACTGTCAACACATTTGTAACACCAATCTGTTCCTACAGGCTATGTCAGCAAACTTGTATCTACCCATCCGATCTTACAGGGCATGTCAACAAACTTTCAATTACCCATCCGTTCCTTCAGGTTATATTAATACACTTAAACCTATCCTTCCGAACATGTAAGGTGAATCTTTCTAACACAAAGTTCTACAGCACATAACTGGCAAGTGAATATATCTGCTATGACTGATAGCAGTGCTTGCTTACCAGCAGATTTATCAGTCACTGCAGAGGCAAGGCAGTGGAAATACACATCAGCAGTAGCGAATGGTTCAGTCCCTGAATTTGTCTTTCTCAAAACAAAAATCTAACTGGTTAAACTTGTAAAATTTCATCTCAAACACATTTAAAACTAGGCATTGACTCTAGGTGTAGTTTCATATTCAAACCTTGCAGTAATCATAATGAGCTAGAGACCCTCATCATACTGAATTAAACCTATCCTTCCGTTCTTACAGTATATCTATACATTTATACCTAGCCTTCCGTTCCTAGACAATATGTAAACACACTTATACCTACCCGTCCGTTGTCGCATGTCCTATCGCTATTGATGCTGACATCCTTAATACTCATGTCCGGGTCCTATGGCGGACCCATCCAACTGTTCTTATCCTCTCCATTTTCAAAATTCCTGATGAAATCATTACAAGGGACATAATCCTTAAGATTCTTACTCCTTACAATAACACAGCAGTCTTGTAAACTGTTCCATCCCTTGTGAAGACTCTATCGACATTATAAGGAAATGTTTTGTTTCCTTTCACCATAATCGAAAAATAAAATATGAAGGGAATTGCCGAAATAAATTAAATGTGTATGAACTAAAATATCACCAGATTGTTTACATTTTCCCACACTGTTCCCGATGGGCAAAACTGTTGCGGTGACATCTTTCAAAACTAGTTATCCGATGTTGTTGTTGTTGTAGTAGGGTTTAACGCCATATTTCAGCATATGATGTGCTATACATGGCGGCAAGTATTAATGGTGGAGGAAAAACCCGGGAAATCCCCGGAAAGAACCACCGACCCTCGAGAAGCTTTTGGCATGCTTTCTCACATACCAACATTGGCGGAATCTGAGACTTGAACCCAAGACTTGAACCCAAGCAGACAGAGGTGAGATGGCAGTGGTCCGTAACGGAGAGCGCTTTAGACCACTCGGCCACTAGTGGCCCCTTATCTAGTGTTACTTGTTATGAATTTGTCATTATGTTTTGCACTGGATATCTATTGCACATGCCGAGTGAAACGAACCTCTACTAAAATTTTGATTGAAACAAAGAAAAGTGTGACAGGACGAAACAGCAAAGAACAAAAAGAAAGAAATAGAACAGTACTCGTGTATTGAACATTGCCTTGTAGCTGATAAAACGTGTTAATATGTAACTTTACGGACTTCTTTTCTTTAGGTTTTTTGCAGCATTTCGCTTCTGTTTACATACCGGTCTTACTTGTAATTACCATTATGCGGGTTAATCCTTACCGATGTGCCAACATGATTTCTGTCACCATCTTGTATTGTTTAGGCTCAGAGTGGGTCACAACACTGCCCACAGCCATCAAAGGCCTGGGTATAACACACATATACGCGTGTTCATCTATGCTAGCGAAAAGAACGAGTATGGTACATGTAGAAGTATGAAGAATGTGTGAGGCTGTTATTGCATATCCAACTGAAAGGATTTTGGTATTTATTAAATGCCACTTTTGCGCCTTTCAAATAGTTTGCGATGTATTCTGTGAATGAAATAGCTGCATCTAATGTTGATTCAATTGATGTAAGAATATGAGCGCAGTGACTCCGGTAATAACGAAATAAGGTCTGTCGATAAATAACAATGAGCTTCTTCAAATTGGACGATATATATGTTATGTGAAATGACTGCTTCGTTTGAAGTTATTATCCGATTGGAGATACGTTCAACGGATTACACGTTGTTCTACTTGCAGATGATAAAATGTCTCCAGAATCACAAGGCAGTATTCATACAAATTGTCAGTTTTGATGAAAAGGAGATTCAACTCTACATACCTCAACCACCATTTCCTCTCTGGTTGTCATGGTTATCAATGAAGACGATGACATCATTGGAATTTGGCACGAGCCAACCCTCTCCCTAGTTGTGAATCCATTTAGCGTGATTATGGTTCCTACATCCTTGAGTAAATTGAAGCTGTAGAAACAATTAGTAACCCTACTAGTTTGGAAAAACTCCGACATTTTGAATGGCTCTCAACCTTGGCCAATCACTTACTGGATCATAAAGGGGTTGGCACCGCTGGGGAAATAGTCGACCATAGACTAATTACAGAAATGTATTTGAAACAATCTTATTTAATCGAGTCTACAAAATTCAACGAATGCATACACATTCAAACCTAAAGGAAACATGCGCAGAGCGTCTGACAAAATATTAATGCATTAGGCGAACCTTTGAATGTTGCAGGCATATTTCAGTTTTCGTTGTGATTGATGCAACCAGTCTTTGCTTTTTATACAATCAAGGATATTTGCTTTTACTGAGAAAAATTATACTAAAGTTTTTTTAATAATCACTGTCGCCATTTAAGTCTGGACCATCTGTACATTCTCATGGCGAACGTTGTCAATCATATTTAGACAATATGGTAGATATTTGTAACTAGAATGTATGTTGATGTATTTTAGTAAATTGTAATAGGTTATCAACCTGCATATTGTATTAGCATATAGTTTTGTCCATACGCTCGTCTCTCTGTCTGTCTGCTCTCTAATTTTGCTCTAAACACTGTTGTTTAGGTTTAGTTGTTCCAATATCTCTTTAGAGGGATAATTGATAAATATATGGTATTATAAGTTATTCGTATTGAATGTACTGTAAAAATAATCAATGTAAAACATGCAGAACAATAATGCACTGATGACGGTATTATTTATTGTTGTAGTAAATGTATTTTTATTGTATTTGCAGGATGTAACAAAGCAGGAGAAATATATCAATCTCCACTTATCAACCTCAATGCACAATAAACCCAACAATAACAAATACTGGACTTGTATCGTCTATTAAGTGAGTAGAAGGCAAGTGCTCTAACAATTACATCTGACTTTTTATATTAAATTGAAAAACGAATGTATTGACGTACTAGAAGCGTTATAAAATAACATACATTTTAAGGGGGAAATGCCATAATCTTTTAGGGAAGGGAAACTTACATCAATATATAAAGAGAAGGGAGATAAGAACGAAATTAAAAACCGAGACAGATTACACTACTAAATACTGACTACAATGCACTAATTGATGCAATAATTGATGTAAGCCAAAGCTATCGGTGGGATGGGTAGAAATATTTTAAATAACACACTATCGATTGTATTAATATTTGACTTTTTAAATAGTAGGGGGTAAAAAGGATTAATGTTCCTAACCTTTGTTTAATGCTTTGTGCCATCCATCACCTATACGATTTCTGACGTTCACAGGTTGGTGATCAGTATCCCTCAGTAGAAGGTGCTTACAAATGGCATCCTCCATCAATGTCACTGATGCTACCTTCTTTCATGACCGCCCGAATGGCCTAGTAGTTTGAGTGTCCGCCTTGTATGCGGGAGGTTGCGGGTTCGAACCTCCGTAGAGTCATGCTAAAGACTGATAAAACTGGTACTAAGAGCTGCTTTGCTTGGCGCTCAGCTTTAAGAGGTATTATGTCAATTTGATTTAATTTATGTTTGATTTAATTCATTGTTCGTTTGTTAGTTTTAGTTTTTATATTCTGTTGTAATGTAACTTTATTTACGGGATTTGATATTGTCAAGATATTCCGCTCAGTTCTGTTTGACCTATTTTTTTGTAAACGACTAAGAATATAAACTTTGTATCAAATGTTGACCTAGCTCCTGACATGGATTCAGAACCAGTAAGAGCTGAATTACACAACCTTTTATTTTTTCTAATTCTTTCTCAGAGTAAGATCCATAAAGTCGAAGCGAGGCCATACTTGGAGTAAGCGAAAAATGGCATGTATTGCTTAGGTTTTTCGAGACGATTGACCTATATCCAGGCATATGTTTTTGCGTCATTGCTAGATTTATTATTGATGTTTAGGGAAAGAATAGTAATTACTTGCCTTAACGCTTGAGAAGTTAAAGTGTTTTATATTGTGACCAGTTTTTTTTGGCTAAGTATTTTGTCTTCAAATTATTTGCATTCCAAAAAATTATTTCTCTGGAAATAATTGTGCTCAAAAAAATTCATAAGCAAAGACAATTGTTGCAATTTATAAAGATCTAAAACACTTTAATGCTATTTTCTATAATTCGGCAAAGAACCGTTGAGACATCAATAAATAGCTAAATCGCTGAGCACAGCATACGTCATCGCCTTCAATTTCGGATTTTATCGGGATTTGAACTCAGTTTCATTAGAACATTTTATTATCAGGACTTCAATTTTTTAATTCTTTGATTATCTTTCGGTTTGATTCGCAAAACAGTAAATTGTTTTTCTAATGTTTAACTTATTTATCTAGTGAGAAAAAATTCTTTGTTAAATTTTACAAGGCTTGTTGTCTTCACTCTTTTCTTGTTACTGTTTAAAAGAGCCTAACAACGTAACAGAGGCTAGGGATAGTACTGGTCGGCCTTGTGTCAGGAAAATCTAACTGGGTGGGACATCACTCTAAACTGTCACACTGCAGACATGGTAGCGATATGATTGGACGATGGTTAAAATGGCGTTAGAAATCAAAATCACACGCACACACACACACACACACAGACACACACACTTCTTAAATTATTTTAAATACTTTGCTGTGGGGAAGGATGTTCAAATATATATTCAAAGTGTACTTTATGTTTTCCGCTGCCAATATTTTGTACATTTAGCTGTCAGTCTCCATGCCCGGTTATTAATAGAATCTCTGGATCAATGTTGAACATACTGCCTCAAAATTTCCATAGCTGATATATTGTTTCTTCTCTCAAGATGTTACCACTGGACAAGAGCTGTACGATTATGTCATCCTTAAGTACCATAAACATAGAATTTCATCCTTTTATCGGCAATTTTTGTTGCTCTAAGATTTTCATTTATTTGTCCATCTAAGTTATAAAAGGGAGACAAGTCATTTTGACAAAATATAATATGAATTCTGATCAAAATTACTTTCGCTATATAGCCTGAACATTCGGTTTCTCAGTACTGAATTTTCAACCGCGTCCAAAACATACTAATTCGTATGCTAATGTAAATTATATCCAAGGGTTAATTTGCAGTTAAGTTTTCGTCTTAGCTTGTCCGGTATTTCGTAAACAGGCTTGCCTGTAAACTATGCAATGTGAAATGGATCACACATTTCGCTTCTGGATCAGCATCATTTGCCTTTAAAAACAGCATCATATAGTTTCAACATCTATTTCTTGTATGACCAGAAAAACGAAAACTAATATTTTTTAAAGGAACAAATGCTCTAAAAATAGACTGGGACTGCATTCGAAAATAATGAACCGGAAATAATATCTGAACCGAATCCATGCGTTTGAAAGTACGCTAGATAGGAACATACGTAGACAGTATACGATGGCGTAGGCTTGGCCTTGCTTATCTTATGATATTCGAAGTATTTTACATGAGATGGAATAAAGCCGCTTTGCTGCATACATCTAATTACGTTTTTTCTTTTTTTTTTAATATTTCACGTTTACAAGAAAACCAATTCGAAAAGTATGACAGATTAGAAGGGAAGCAATAAGTTACCAAGTCACTAGCTTTGAATATCGCATGTAACTAATTGCAACTGGTATCGACCTGATCGATATTCTTTTTATTTTCCTTCTCCTAGATTGTATCTACAAAAAACATTAAAGCTCGAACGAGTATGCCTTACTTCAAAAGGCGCCATATCAGGGGAATGTGTGATAATAGTTAGAAAAAATGGAAAAATACATGTTAGAATCAAAACAGGAAGGTTTAAAGTATTTAATTCTCATGCGATGAATGTAAACATCTTCCAGTATATAATTTCATTATTTCAAAACGATTCACTCATGTGGTAACTTTTTTGGGGCTTCCGACCTTTGCTCCTGCAAAGAGATAATTAACGTCATCATATCATAGTTATATATACAAATGTTAAAGTGAAGAAATTATAATTTGTCTGCATGGCTTGGAAACAAAATTATATTAAAATAAATGTTAACTATGTACATTTTAGAACATTTGGAATATATATATATATATATATATATATATATATATATATATATATATATATATATATATATATATATATATATATATATATATTCCAAATGTTCTAAAATGTACACAGTTAACATTATATATATATATATATATATATATATATATATATATATATATATATATATGTATATATATATATATATATATATATATATATATATATATATATATATATATATATATATATATATATTATTCGACATATAGAATATGTGCATTTAATATGATTTAAAGATCCAGACAAAACCCAATCCCTCTTTTAGTTATGTAAAAATCTATTGACTGTTAACATAATTAAAATTTGCAAAGTGTTTGTAATTTAAACAAATTCTGAAGTTTCGAAGTTTTTGAATAAAGCTATAACTGATAACAAATTATGTGACTTGTCTCCAGTCAAAGACGTAAGTTTTATTAGATATTTTCATTCTCACACAAAAAATTGATAATTAAACAGTGTTACTTCTTAAAATAGTTACATATCGAAAGAATACTAATTGATAATTATGGTCAAGTGCCGTGTCAAACTTCAGCGCGATGGGCATGGTTTACATGAGACAGTACAACAGAATCAAATTCATGAAATCCAACCTCATTTTGCATTAGCTGTGTAGTTGTGAAGACAAAAATCCATTCAGTAAAAATCTAGTTGGTATCAAACGTTTGTGGCAATTAAAATTACCTATATGAATAGCTATGACAGGGTCTTCCGATCCACCGGAAATGTGAAAATGCGCCTGTCCATCGCCTCCAACGTGAATTGATGCACCTGTACATTGTCCGTTCTCATAGTTCCCGGAAATTACATCACAGTATGTTCCCTGGGGTAGTCCCGTCTGTAGATTGGAATTCAGATCGCTTCCTTCGGCGTTCATGACAATGAAACCTTTGTTTCCACGGGCAAAAGCGATCTGGTAGTTGCCATTGTCCCACCAATGTGTCAGTCCTGTGCCATGAACTACGTTACGGAATGCTACCATGTTGTAGATCTGACGCCAACGATGCTCGCATGCCTATAAAAATTGTTGCTCAATTCTTACTAAACGTTTAAATTTCAAATGCACATCCATTATTTTCAATAAATGATGGTGAAAGCTTCTTTCGTAAAACATTTATTCTTTTCCTTTATTATAAATATAGTAATGCCGACAATGTATGCATGCTACTTATGCAGACAAGTGTTTAGACCGAGCATATGGAAAATGACAATACGGTGAGAATATATAAAACAAGGTGTTTTAGACAAGATATATGGGTAATATATGCAGACATTATATACATACAAGGTATATAGACAGGGTGTATTGACTATGCATGCGAACAATATTTAAAATTTACTGTATTTTATGGGAACATATGAATAGTTGTTTTATGAATAATACCGTTCGACCTCTGCGACAGCAGTATTATTCCGAAAAAACGAATTCATATGTTCCCATTTAAAAACAGTAACCTTCTTATTGTTTTCTTATTTTCTTAATCCATCAAAGGATTAATTATAACAAATACACTAAAAGAAAACAAAGTAACTGAATTTAGGATGCATTTCAAATCAAATGCACGACCGTAGATTAAATAATACACACTACCAATATTAATGCACACATAGCACCGACCAGAGATTTTCGAACTTCGTCGCGCTTGACATTAGTTAATAAAAAGACATTGTCGTTTTCGTCTACCTAAAATTTAAATTTAGTCATTTTCTGAACAAATGTGGATTTCATCAACGTTTCCAGTTGGTCTGGAATGAATGGAGTTTTGTTCTTTTTGTCGATTCTACTCAGTTACGCTGATTATGGACTGGATTTATCTTTGTCAATCCCACATCAAGTAGATGTGATCTGAGCAGGGACGGAAGCATATCGACTAAGTTGAATGTGTGTTTCTGTCGTGTCTTTGAATGTTTTGAATCATAATATGGGACAATTAACTCTTTCAATTGAAATTATCAAAACAACGCTACGGCAAGTCATGTTCATTTACTTTTGAGTGCAATAATAAGAATGTTATTGCTTTTGGAAATGTAATCGAAATTATTGTACAATTTCACGTTGCGCAATCGTGTTTTAGAACCCATTACAGAGCTAATTTAATTCGGATTTGCAGAACTAAGAACGTACAGTTTCAGGAAATTCTTGTCATTCTTATTACTAACTAAAGAAGACATATTTAAGCCTTGTCACTTGCATGCTATTTGTCGGGACCCCAATTATCTTATGACCTATATGGCGTCTGTGTACACGTTTTTTTTAAACCAAGTTACTAGTATATTTCAGTGAAAGCAGAAAGACAGAGGTTACATTGAGATAATACATACCCATCCGTCTCCGCATGACATGTCACTGTTGATTGTAACATCCTTGATACTCATATCCCCATTGTGTGGTGGACCTATCCAGTTGTTCTTATCTTCACCGTCCTGAAAATTCCTGACGAAGAAATTAGTGTGTATTAGTAAGGATCAGCCAGATATTGTAAAATTATATTGACTCTTTTCATTATATAGGTAATTGCACAATTTGTTTCATAACGAATGCAAATCTTTTGAAAGTAAATGAGGCAAGTCTTTCGTTTGACTACAGGGAACAAATAGCTGTAAATTATACTATATTTGCAGTATCAATAATTGAGGTGTCTTTTCTTTAATCATATTTCTTGACAGAATATACTGCAATAATTAACAAAATCGGAGGTGAAATTATATTCCGATATAAATACGTATGCAAAACTAGAATTATGATTGTTAATTGCATATTATGAACAGTCGATATATATTTTTTCCAATGACCAACCGATTAAATTTTGAATCATTATTACCTGTCCCAGTTGTAACTACTCATGACGCGTGTCCATCCGTATGGATGCGCCAGCATAAATTCAGTCGCCATTTTGTACGGTTTGGGCTCGAAGTGTGTCAAGACGCCACCTGCATTTGATGTAAGATTTTTTATTAGTATTAAAGTCGATGGCTGTAACAATGTATATGGTCTGCTAAATTCGTTCTATAATGTTGCACGTACTTCTTTTGGAAAAGATGAAAAATCGATTGCGTAAGAAATGTGGGGAAAATAATGTATTTTTGCAAATTCCCTTTAAATGTTAAATATCAAGGTTACGGTATCATCTTATTCTAAAACGTTTAGAAGTGGACACCACAAATGTATCACTCTTGTGAATGTGCTGACTAGTTACGAATAACTACGTTGAAAAGTATGATCTTGACTGACCTTTACACGTGTATTAATTGCTGTCACGGAAGTGACGCATGATATGAACAACATTAATGTAATAAGAACACTGAGAAAATCAATGCATCCAATCTATGTCAAACGTATTGACAAAATTACACGGGAAAAAAAGCTTTTCAAATGTCAAAACGGATGATTCTTCCCCCTTTAAATGTAACTGCTAATCTTACAACATATTTCGCCATGTTTTAATATTAATCTGCGGTTCTGTTTAAGAAAAACAAAACATAATTCCATTAAGTAAACGTTTAGAGAAATTATGCGCATGCAATTAAAATATATGTAAGCCTTTGAATGTGTCAACGATTTTTCAATGCTTGTATCTCCCCGATTCTGCGTTTGTTTCTCATTTTCCCTTATGAATATATCTAAATGGTTTGTCAAAGTATTTTGTATCAAAAGTATCAAAAGATTTGAGAATATTTGATCAATTGTTGATTGTCAGAATCAGGCATTTATTCTTTCTTATATTTGGTCAGAAAATCCACTTTCAACGATGTTTTATTTAGTGTTTGAGGTTTCGGCAAGCTTTCCCGATTAAAATCAGCTAGCTAACACACCCTTTTCTGTTTTTTCATCCGTCTAAACCTGTAGGTACCCATATACAAATTTTCAAACAAACCTGATTAGTAGACATAAATATATTTCCCTATATATCCTAATTTCTTATGTTGTATTTAACAGTTACAAAAACTACAGAAAGACTACATGATTAAGATATAGAATACAAGGTGTGGTCCATACATTTAATTAATTTTTTTTATCTAGGAATTTTTATAAAAAAAACATTTTAATTCTACGTTTTCTCATCCAACAGCCACGTTTCTTCATGCATCGGAGTTAGTGAAGCTCAAAAAGAAACATGTTGGTCAACTACCTCAGTTTATCCTCAATACGTCATGATTGCATTAGACGAATGCAATGTCTACATACCGCCACCTCCATGGCCTCTTTGGTTGTCATGGTTATCGATGAACACGATGACGTCATTGGTATTCGGCATACCCCAACCCTCTCCCCAGGTTTTTAGAAATTTAGCCTGGTTCTGTTTCCTGAACACCTGAGCTAGCTTTATTCCATAAATGAAATTGGTAACCCTTCCGGATTGGAAATATTCCGACATTTTGATTGGCTCGCCACCCATGTCAATAACTTCCTGGAAGATCAAAGGTTTGGTTCCACTAGGGAAATAGTTAGTATTTAAATTATGTACACGTCCAAGAAGAGCGGTTAGGTCTCCTGGCCACATGTGTTTAGCGGCATCGATTCTAAAACCGGCTACACCGATGTCTATTAGGTGGTTCATATAATCGGCAATCTTCCCTCGGACGTAATCTTTGCCCAGGTTAAGATCAACCAATGACACCAGACGACAATTTCGGACTTCCTCTGCATTGTTGTAATTGTGAATATTCAAATCCCCGGTGTGGCATTTGGAACCGTCATTAAAATCCAAATTTGAGTAAGGTACACCGGGATAGCTTAGGGAGTTACCGTCCCAGTTCGAGCCACCTGTACCGCTACCACTTCCACCTGAGCCAGTCATGTGATTGATTACCAGATCAGGGAAGATCCTTGAAAAAAAAATAATTCTCTGGAGATTGTACAGAATGAAACACGAAAAAGCATAGAATCTTCTTAATGTACACGGAGCTTATGCTGCAAACATTATTGTTTTTTTACGATAGAGTCATTACTTCGACAGCGATATTGAATAGGAGAAAATTAAGCACACTGAGAATTTGTTCAGATCCAGTCAATGATGTCGGAAGAGAATTTGGCATTATAGAGAATTAGTTGGCTTGTATTCAATTGATTATTGCTACAAGGTTTCCTTTAGTTAACTCCTCACGGGATATAGAACAAAACTGGTGGAACTGTGAATGCGTTTATGTGTGTATAGTGTACTTTTAAGCGACATGCGGCTTGTATAAATCGTTGTTTGGATATAGATAACGAAGTCTGATAAGAAATGCAATAAAAAAAAGAAAAGAAAGATCACTTAGAAACATGCATATATGACACTAATATCTCTGTCAAAATGTGAGTCGAAAAATTACCACGTCTAAAAAATATCTGCTATCACTGACAAAAAAGACTAAATTAATCAGAAAAATTTAAATGCTATCAAACCTTGCAAACGTATTCCCTCTGCAAGTCTTTGTTTCCAATGTATTACATTAAATTATACGATTTAATTACAAAGAAAGATGAGAAAATGGTTCTATTCGCAGACAAAAGATAAATATATTCTGTTCGAACCTAACATGGGCTTTGTTACAACGTTCCACCATGTCTCTGAATTGTTGTTCATTTCCACTGCGGGTCTCCAGCTTATAGCTGACAGGCTGGTATCTCTCCCACCACGGTCTGTTGGGGCTGGTCACCACACGGTTTTCATTCGGCGGTGATACCTGTATAAACATTGTAAGTAAGTACAACCGGCCTTAATATGCATGAATACTATAACTAAATACAACCGGCCTTAGCTAGTATGAACAATATAACTAAATACAACCGGCCTTAACTTGTATGAGCAATATATCTAAATACAACCGGCCTTAACCTGTATGAACAATATTACTATACCTGTATGAACAATATAACTAAATATAACCCATATTAACCTCAATGAACATAATAACTAAATATAACCTACTTAAATTAACTTTAGCAATATAACGAAATAGAATCTACTGTAACGGGAATCATTTTGATATGTCTGTAGAAGCTTATTGTTTTTAATTTTTTAAAGAATTAAATAATCGAAATACAATCCACGTCATTTGAACAATCGTGGTGTATGATATATCGTCACTGATGAAAAATAAATCCTTTAGCCTGTTCTAGCTGTATATCTATTCATTGACTAGGTGAAAACGTAGTCCAACCAGGGTCCTGTTTTATTTCTAATCATTAACGTGGTGAAAACGTAGGCAAGGCTAGATTCAGTGGTATTTTTAATCAATTGCTATGTGAAAACGTATTCCAGATCTGATCCAGTGGTATTTCTAATCACTGGCTAGGTGAAAACTTAATCCAGCACGGATCCAGTGGTATTTATGTTCATTGGTTAGGTGAAATTGTTAATCAAGCCCGGATCCAGTTCTATTTCTAATCATTGGCTAGGTGAAAACATAATCCAGCCCGGATCCAGTGGTATTTATATTCACTGGTTAGGTGAAATGTTGAGTCCAGACCGGATCTAGTTCTATTTCTAATCATTGGCTAGGTGAAAACTTAATCTAGCCCGGATGCAGTGGTATTTCTATTCATTGGCTAGGTGAAATTTTTAGTCCAGCCCGGGTCCAGTTCTATTTCTAATCATTGGCTAGGTGAAAACTTAGCCCAGCCCATATCTAGTGGTATTTATAATTATTGATTATCGGCTAGGTGATAACCCAGCCTCAAGTGACAAGGACCAGATATTAGGCAGGGATAATTCTAGTTAATTGATGTGGAGTGGCAAATGAAGACGACGAGTCGGTCCCAACAACTATATAATTTCAAAACTTTATTACGAGTGTATACTCTTAAAAAGTTAAAAGAAAAGAGTGAAAAGCAACAACCTTTTGTAAAAATCAACAATCAATATATTTTCTTAGAATACAAAGTAAAAGTGTCGAAAACGAAACGTATGGTATTGCACATTGAATGCCAAATAATCGAAGTATAACAGACACATGGTCAAATAATTAAAGTTCGGAATAAATTAATGAGCTGATGTTAGCAGAAATATGGGACACTATAGAGTCATTGGGACATAATGTTAAAAAGGAGTATATCCACTATAGGGACATTATGCATTTAACATGGAGAGTTTTATATCCACTATAGGGACATTGTGCATTTAACATGGAGAGTTTTATATCCACTATAAGGACATTGTGCATTTAACATGGAGAGTTTTATATCCACTATAGGGACATTGTGTATTTAACATGGAGAGTTTTATATCCACTATAGGGACATTGTGTATTTAACATGGAGAGTTTTATATCCACTATAGGGACATTGTGCATTTAACATGGAGAGTTTTATATCCACTATAGGGACATTGTGCATTTAACATGGAGAGTTTTATATCCACTATAGGGACATTGTGCATTTAACATGGAGAGCTTTATATCCATTATCGGGACATTGTACATTTAATATCGAGCTTTTATATCCACTATAGGGACATTGTGCATTTAACATGGAGAGATGTATATCCACTATAGGGACATTGTGCATCTAACATGGAGAGTTTTATATCCATTATAGGGACATTGTGCATTTAACATGGAGAGTTTTATATCCACTATAGGGACATTGTGTATTTAACATGGAGAGTTTTATATCCACTATAGGGACATTGTGTATTTAACATGGAGAGTTTTATATCCACTATAGGGACATTGTGCATTTAACATGGAGAGTTTTATATCCACTATAGGGACATTGTGCATTTAACATGGAGAGTTTTATATCCACTATAGGGACATTGTGCATTTAACATGGAGAGCTTTATATCCATTATCGGGACATTGTACATTTAATATCGAGCTTTTATATCCACTATAGGGACATTGTGCATTTAACATGGAGAGATGTATATCCACTATAGGGACATTGTGCATCTAACATGGAGAGTTTTATATCCATTATAGGGACATTGTGCATTTAACATGGAGAGTTTTATATCCACTATAGGGACATTGTGCATTTAACATGGAGAGTTTTATATCCACTCTAGGGACATTGTGTATTTAACATGGAGAGTTTTATATCCACTATAGGGACATTGTGCATTTAACATGGAGAGTTTTATATCCACTATAGGGACATTGTGCATTTAACAAGGAGAGTTTTATATCCACTATAGGGACATTGTGCATTTAACATGGTGAGTTTTATATCCACTATCGGGACACTGTGCATTTAACATGGAGAGTTTTATATCCACTATAGGGACATTGTGTATTTAACATGGAGATTTTTATATCCACTATAGGGACATTCTGCATTAATTTGGAGAGTTTTATGTCCACTATAAGAACATTGTGTATTTAACACGGAGAGTTTTTATCCACTATAGGGACATTGTGCATTTAACATGGAGAGTTTTATATCCACTATAGGGACATTGTGTATTTAACATGGAGATTTTTATATCCACTATAAGGACATTCTGCATTTAACATGGAGAGTTTTATATCCACTATAAGAACATTGTGTATTTAACACGGAGAGTTTTTATCCACTATAGGGACATTGTGCATTTAACATGGAGAGTTTTATATCCACTATAGGGACATTGTGCATTTAACATGGAGAGTTTTATATCCACTATAGGGACATTGTGTATTTAACATGGAGAGTTTTATATCCACTATAGGGACATTCTGCATTTAACATGGAGAGTTTTATATCCACTATAAGAACATTGTGTATTTAACACGGAGAGTTTTTATCCACTATAGGGACATTGTGCATTTAACATGGAGAGTTTTATATCCACTATAGGGACATTGTGTATTTAACATGGAGAGTTTTATATCCACTATCGGGACATTGTACATTTAATATCGAGATTTTTATATCCACTATAGGGACATTGTGCATTTAAGATGGAGAGATGTATATCCACTATAGGGACATTGTGCATTTAACATGGAGAGTTTTATATCCACTATAGGGACATTGTGCATTTAACATGGAGAGTTTTATATCCACTATAGGGACATTGTGTATTTAACATGGAGAGTTTTATATCCACTATCGGGACACTGTGCATTTAACATGGAGAGTTTTATATCCACTATAGGGACATTGTGTATTTAACACGGAGAGTTTTTATCCACTATAGGGACATTGTGCATTTAACATGGTGAGTTTTATATCCACTATCGGGACACTGTGCATTTAACATGGAGAGTTTTATATCCACTATAGGGACATTGTGTATTTAACATGGAGATTTTTATATCCACTATAAGGACATTCTGCATTTAACATGGAGAGTTTTATGTCCACTATAAGAACATTGTGTATTTAACACGGAGAGTTTTTATCCACTATAGGGACATTGTGCATTTAACATGGAGAGTTTTATATCCACTATAGGGACATTGTGCATTTAACATGGAGAGTTTTATATCCACTATAGGGACATTGTGTATTTAACATGGAGAGTTTTATATCCACTATAGGGACATTCTGCATTTAACATGGAGAGTTTTATATCCACTATAAGAACATTGTGTATTTAACACGGAGAGTTTTTATCCACTATAGGGACATTGTGCATTTAACATGGAGAGTTTTATATCCACTATAGGGACATTGTGTATTTAACATGGAGAGTTTTATATCCACTATCGGGACATTGTACATTTAATATCGAGATTTTTATATCCACTATAGGGACATTGTGCATTTAAGATGGAGAGATGTATATCCACTATAGGGACATTGTGCATTTAACATGGAGAGTTTTATATCCACTATAGGGACATTGTGCATTTAACATGGAGAGTTTTATATCCACTATAGGGACATTGTGTATTTAACATGGAGAGTTTTATATGCACTATAGGGACATTGTGCATTTAACATGGAGAGTTTTATATCCACTATAGGGACATTGTGTATTTAACATGGAGAGTTTTATATCCACTATAGGGACATTGTGTATTTAACATGGAGAGTTTTATATCCACTATCGGGACATTGTACATTTAATATCGAGATTTTTATATCCACTATAGGGACATTGTGCATTTAAGATGGAGAGATGTATATCCACTATAGGGACATTGTGCATTTAACATGGTGAGTTTTATATCCACTATAGGGACATTGTGCATTTAACATGGAGATTTTTATATCCAGTATAAGGACATTGTGTATTTAACATGGAGAGTTTTATATCCACTATAGGGACATTGTGCATTTAACATGGAGAGTTTTATATCCACTATCGGGACATTGTACATTTAATATCGAGATTTTTATATCCACTATAAGGACATTGTGCATTTAACATGGAGAGTTTTATATCCACTATAGGGACATTGTGTATTTAACATGGAGAGTTTTATATCCACTATAAGGACATTGTGCATTTAACATGGAGAGTTTTATATCCACTATAAGGACATTGTGCATTTAACATGGAGAGTTTTATATCCACTATAGGGACATTGTGTATTTAACATGGAGAGTTTTATATCCACTATCGGGACATTGTACATTTAATATCGAGATTTTTATATCCACTATAAGGACATTGTGCATTTAACATGGAGAGTTTTATATCCACTATAGGGACATTGTGCATTTAACATGGAGAGTTTTATATCCACTATCGGGACATTGTGGATTTAACATGGAGAGTTTTATATCCACTATCGGGACATTGTGTATTTAACATGGAGAGTTTTATATCCACTATAGGGACATTGTGTATTTAACATGGAGAGTTTTATATCCACTATAGGGACATTGTGTATTTAACATGGAGAGTTTTATATCCATTATAGTGACATTGTGTATTTAACATGGAGAGTTTTATATCCACTATAAGGACATTGTGTATTTAACACGGAGAGTTTTTATCCACTATAGGGACATTGTGCATTTAACATGGAGAGTTTTATATCCACTATAGGGACATTGTGTATTTAACATGGAGAGTTTTATATCCACTATAGGGACATTGTGTATTTAACATGGAGAGTTTTTATCCACTATAGGGACATTGTGCATTTAACATGGAGAGTTTTATATCCACTATAAGGACATTGTGCATTTAACATGGAGAGTTTTATATCCACTATAGGGACATTGTGTATTTAACATGGAGAGTTTTATATCCACTATAGGGACATTGTGTATTTAACATGGAGAGTTTTATATCCACTATAGGGACATTGTGTATTTAACATGGAGAGTTTTATATGCACTATAAGGACATTGTGCATTTAACATGGAGAGTTTTATATCCACTATAGGGACATTGTGCATTTAACATGGAGAGTTTTATATGCACTATAGGGACATTGTGCATTTAACATGGAGAGTTTTATATCCACTATAGGGACATTGTGTATTTAACATGGAGAGTTTTATATCCACTATCGGGACATTGTACATTTAATATCGAGATTTTTATATCCACTATAGGGACATTGTGCATTTAACATGGAGAGATGTATATCCACTATAGGGACATTGTGCATTTAACATGGTGAGTTTTATATCCACTATAGGGACATTGTGCATTTAACATGGAGATTTTTATATCCACTATAAGGACATTGTGCATTTAACAAGGAGAGTTTTATATCCACTATAGGGACATTGTGCATTTAACATGGAGAGTTTTATATCCACTATAGGGACATTGTGCATTTAACATGGAGAGTTTTATATCCACTATAGGGACATTGTGCATTTAACATGGAGAGTTTTATATCCACTATAGGGACATTGTGTATTTAACATGGAGAGTTTTATATCCATTATAGTGACATTGTGCATTTAACATGGAGATTTTTATATCCACTATAGGGACATTGTGTATTTAACATGGAGAGTTTTATATCCACTATAGGGACATTGTGCATTTAACATGGAGAGTTTTATATCCACTATAAGGACATTGTGCATTTAACATGGAGATTTTTATATCCACTATAAGGACATTGTGCATTTAACATGGAGAGTTTTATATCCACTATAAGGACATTGTGCATTTAACATGGAGAGTTTTATATCCACTATAAGGACATTGTGCATTTAACATGGAGAGTTTTATATCCACTATAGGGACACTGTGCATTTAACATGGAGAGTTTTATATCCACTATAGGGACATTGTGCATTTAACATGGAGAGTTTTATATCCACTATAGGGACATTGTGCATTTAACATGGAGAGTTTTATATCCACTATAGGGACATTGTGCATTTAACATGGAGAGTTTTATATGCACTATAGGGACATTGTGCATTTAACATGGAGAGTTTTATATCCACTATAGGGACATTGTGCATTTAACATGGAGAGTTTTATATCCACTATAGGGACATTGTGCATTTAACATGGAGAGTTTTATATGCACTATAAGGACATTGTGCATTTAACATGGAGAGTTTTATATCCACTATAGGGACATTGTGCATTTAACATGGAGAGTTTTATATGCACTATAGGGACATTGTGCATTTAACATGGAGAGTTTTATATCCACTATAGGGACATTGTGTATTTAACATGGAGAGTTTTATATCCACTATCGGGACATTGTACATTTAATATCGAGATTTTTATATCCACTATAGGGACATTGTGCATTTAACATGGAGAGATGTATATCCACTATAGGGACATTGTGCATTTAACATGGTGAGTTTTATATCCACTATAGGGACATTGTGCATTTAACATGGAGAGTTTTATATGCACTATCGGGACATTGTGCATTTAACATGGAGAGTTTTATATCCACTATAGGGACATTGTGCATTTAACATGGAGAGTTTTATATGCACTATAGGGACATTGTGCATTTAACATGGAGAGTTTTATATCCACTATAAGGACATTGTGCATTTAACATGGAGAGTGTTATATCCACTATAGGGACATTGTGTATTTAACATGGAGAGTTTTATATCCACTATCGGGACATTGTACATTTAATATCGAGATTTTTATATCCACTATAGGGACATTGTGCATTTAACATGGAGAGATGTATATCCACTATAGGGACATTGTGCATTTAACATGGTGAGTTTTATATCCACTATAGGGACATTGTGCATTTAACATGGAGATTTTTATATCCACTATAAGGACATTGTGTATTTAACATGGAGAGTTTTATATCCATTATAGTGACATTGTGTATTTAACATGGAGAGTTTTATATCCACTATAGGGACATTGTGGATTTAACATGGAGAGTTTTATATCCACTATCGGGACATTGTGTATTTAACATGGAGAGTTTTATATCCACTATAAGGACATTGTGCATTTAACATGGAGAGTTTTATATCCACTATAGGGACATTGTGCATTTAACATGGAGAGTTTTATATCCACTATCGGGACATTGTGGATTTAACATGGAGAGTTTTATATCCACTATCGGGACATTGTGTATTTAACATGGAGAGTTTTATATCCACTATAGGGACATTGTGTATTTAACATGGAGAGTTTTATATCCACTATAGGGACATTGTGTATTTAACATGGAGAGTTTTATATCCATTATAGTGACATTGTGTATTTAACATGGAGAGTTTTATATCCACTATAAGGACATTGTGTATTTAACACGGAGAGTTTTTATCCACTATAGGGACATTGTGCATTTAACATGGAGAGTTTTATATCCACTATAGGGACATTGTGTATTTAACATGGAGAGTTTTATATCCACTATAGGGACATTGTGTATTTAACATGGAGAGTTTTTATCCACTATAGGGACATTGTGCATTTAACATGGAGAGTTTTATATCCACTATAAGGACATTGTGCATTTAACATGGAGAGTTTTATATCCACTATAGGGACATTGTGTATTTAACATGGAGAGTTTTATATCCACTATAGGGACATTGTGTATTTAACATGGAGAGTTTTATATCCACTATAGGGACATTGTGTATTTAACATGGAGAGTTTTATATGCACTATAAGGACATTGTGCATTTAACATGGAGAGTTTTATATCCACTATAGGGACATTGTGCATTTAGCATGGAGAGTTTTATATGCACTATAGGGACATTGTGCATTTAACATGGAGAGTTTTATATCCACTATAGGGACATTGTGTATTTAACATGGAGAGTTTTATATCCACTATCGGGACATTGTACATTTAATATCGAGATTTTTATATCCACTATAGGGACATTGTGCATTTAACATGGAGAGATGTATATCCACTATAGGGACATTGTGCATTTAACATGGTGAGTTTTATATCCACTATAGGGACATTGTGCATTTAATATCGAGATTTTTATATCCACTATAAGGACATTGTGCATTTAACATGGAGAGTTTTATATCCACTATAGGGACATTGTGCATTTAACATGGAGATTTTTATATCCACTATAAGGACATTGTGCATTTAACATGGAGATTTTTATATCCACTATAGGGACATTGTGCATTTAACACGGAGAGTTTTTATCCACTATAGGGACATTGTGCATTTAACATGGAGAGTTTTATATCCACTATAGGGACATTGTACATTTAATATCGAGATTTTTATATCCACTATAAGGACATTGTGCATTTAACATGGAGATTTTTATATCCACTATAAGGACATTGTGCATTTAACATGGAGAGTTTTATATCCACTATAGGGACATTGTGCATTTAACATGGAGAGTTTTATATCCATTATAGTGACATTGTGCATTTAACATGGAGATTTTTATATCCACTATAAGGACATTGTGCATTTAACATGGAGAGTTTTATATGCACTATAAGGACATTGTGCATTTAACATGGAGAGTTTTATATCCACTATAGGGACATTGTGCATTTAACATGGAGAGTTTTATATGCACTATAGGGACATTGTGCATTTAACATGGAGAGTTTTATATCCATTATAGTGACATTGTGCATTTAACATGGAGATTTTTTTATCCACTATAGGGACATTGTGCATTTAACATGGAGAGTTTTATCTGCACTATAAGGACATTGTGCATTTAACATGGAGAGTTTTATATCCACTATAGGGACATTGTGCATTTAACATGGAGAGTTTTATATGCACTATAGGGACATTGTGCATTTAACATGGAGAGTTTTATATCCACTATAGGGACATTGTGCATTTAACATGGAGAGTTTTATATCCACTATAGGGACATTGTGCATTTAACATGGAGAGTTTTATATGCACTATAGGGACATTGTGCATTTAACATGGAGAGTTTTATATCCACTATAGGGACATTGTGCATTTAACATGGAGAGTTTTATATCCACTATAGGGACATTGTGCATTTAACATGGAGAGTTTTATATGCACTATAAGGACATTGTGCATTTAACATGGAGAGTTTTATATCCACTATAGGGACATTGTGCATTTAACATGGAGAGTTTTATATGCACTATAGGGACATTGTGCATTTAACATGGAGAGTTTTATATCCACTATAGGGACATTGTGCATTTAACATGGAGAGTTTTATATCCACTATCGGGACATTGTGTATTTAACATGGAGAGTTTTATATCCACTATCGGGACATTGTGTATTTAACATGGAGAGTTTTATATCCACTATCGGGACATTGTACATTTAATATCGAGATTTTTATATCCACTATAGGGACATTGTGCATTTAACATGGAGAGATGTATATCCACTATAGGGACATTGTGCATTTAACATGGTGAGTTTTATATCCACTATAGGGACATTGTGCATTTAACATGGAGAGTTTTATATGCACTATAGGGACATTGTGCATTTAACATGGAGATTTTTATATCCACTATAAGGACATTGTGCATTTAACATGGAGAGTTTTATATCCACTATAGGGACATTGTGTATTTAACATGGAGAGTTTTATATCCACTATCGGGACACTGTGCATTTAACATGGTGAGTTTTATATCCACTATAGGGACATTGTACATTTAATATCGAGATTTTTATATCCACTATAGGGACATTGTGCATTTAACATGGAGAGATGTATATCCACTATAGGGACATTGTGTATTTAACATGGTGAGTTTTATATCCACTATAGGGACATTGTGCATTTAACATGGTGAGTTTTATATCCACTATAGGGACATTGTGTATTTAACATGGTGAGTTTTATATCCACTATAGGGACATTGTGCATTTAACATGGTGAGTTTTATATCCACTATAGGGACATTGTGTATTTAACATGGATAGTGTTATGTGCACTATAGGGACATTGTGCATTTAACTTGGAGAGTTTTATATCCACTATAGGCACATTGTGTATTTAACATGGAGAGTTTTATATGCACTATAGGGACATTGTGCATTTAACATGGAGAGTTTTATATGCACTATAGGGACATTGTGGATTTAACATGGAGAGTTTTATATCCACTATAGGGACATTGTGCATTTAACATGGAGAGTTTTATATCCACTATAAGGACATTGTGCATTTAACATGGAGAGTTTTATATCCACTATAGGGACATTGTGTATTTAACATGGAGAGTTTTATATCCACTATAGGGACATTGTGCATTTAACATGGAGAGTTTTATATCCACTATAGGGACATTGTGTATTTAACATGGAGAGTTTTATATGCACTATAGGGACATTGTGCATTTAACATGGAGAGTTTTATATCCACTATAAGGACATTGTGCATTTAACATGGAGAGTTTTATATCCACTATAGGGACATTGTGGATTTAACATGGAGATTTTTATATCCACTATAGGGACATTCTGCATTTAACATGGAGAGTTTTATGTCCACTATAAGAACATTGTGTATTTAACACGGAGAGTTTTTATCCACTATAGGGACATTGTGCATTTAACATGGTGAGTTTTATATCCACTATAGGGACATTGTGCATTTAACATGGAGATTTTTATATCCACTATAGGGACATTCTGCATTTAACATGGAGAGTTTTATGTCCACTATAAGAACATTGTGTATTTAACACGGAGAGTTTTTATCCACTATAGGGACATTGTGCATTTAACATGGTGAGTTTTATATCCACTATAGGGACATTGTGCATTTAACATGGAGATTTTTATATCCACTATAGGGACATTCTGCATTTAACATGGAGAGTTTTATGTCCACTATAAGAACATTGTGTATTTAACACGGAGAGTTTTTATCCACTATAGGGACATTGTGCATTTAACATGGAGAGTTTTATATCCACTATAGGGACATTGTGCATTTAACATGGAGAGTTTTATATCCACTATAGGGACATTGTGCATTTAACATGGATAGTTTTATATCCACTATAGGGACACTGGGATATAACAATACAACTAAATACAATTAACCTGTATGAACAACATAACTAAATACAACCTACCTTAACTTGTATGAACAATATAACGAACTACTACTTACCTTAACTAGTATGAACAATGTAACGAACTACTACTTACCTTAACTAGTATGAACAATGTAACGAACTGCTACTTACCCTAACTAGTATGAACAATATAACGAACTGCTACATACCTTAACTAGTATGAACAATATAACGAAATACAACTAACCTTAACTAGTATGAACAATATACCTAAATACAACCTACCTTAACTTGTATGAACAAAATAACGAACTACTACTTACCTTAACTAGTATGAAAAATATAACGAAATACAACTAACCTTAACTAGTATGAGCAATATAACGAAATACAACTGATCTTAACAGGAAACGTGATATATCTGCATTAGTTTATTGTTTTCAATCTTTTTATCAATTATATACTCAAAATACAATCCATGTCATTTGAACAATCGTTGCGCTTAATATATCAATAATCACTGATAACAAATAAATTCTTCAGCCTGGATCTAGATGTATTTATAGTCATTGGCTAGATACAAACTTAGCCCAGCCCATTTCCAGTGGTTTTTCTAATCATTGGCTAGGTGAAAACGTAATGCAGACCGGATCCAGTGGTATTTGGAATCATCGGCTAGGTGAAAACTTAGCCCAGCCCATATCTACTGGTATTTATAATTACAGGCGAGGTGATAGCCCAGCCTCAAGTGTCAAGGTCCAGATATTAGGCAAGGATAATTCTAGTCAACTTATGAAGACGAGTGAGTCCCAAAAACTATATAATTTCTAAAATTAGTAATATGGGACACGATAAGGACAATGGGGATTTAATGTTAAAAAGGGGTGTATACATTATAGGGACAATGGAAATGTAATGTGGGGAATATTATATCCACTAAAGGGACAATGGAAATGTAATGTGGGGAATATTATATCCACTAAAGGGACAATGGAAATTTTACGTGGGGAATATTATATCCACTAAAGGGACAATGGAAATTTTACGTGGGGAATATTATATCCACTAAAGGGACAATGGGAATTTAACATAGGTTGGGTTTGTAGAGAGACAGTATGAATGGAACAGGGCTGATTTCACGGTACTGGACATTGGCAACAAAGTGACAAGTGGCTGACCTCATTCGGGCAAAACATTAACAGCGGAAAAAGCAATAAATTATAACATATGTTCCGCTGCGAATTTCCGCGCGGTACTAACCAACGGAACGGGTCGACCCTCACCGTTCACACAAACAATACAAACATGGATTAATGAACATCATTCTATCACATAAAATATCGACTAATAGTTTTTAACGCATGAGAGAGTAAATATTTTCTAGACGTATCACTGGCATTGAAAAGAACCTTTTTTTAATACCGTTCAGTTTACATAGAGAGCACCTCATGGATCTTGTTCTCTTCATCAAACTTCGTATGACCCGAAGGCCGTACATTAAGACTATGTTCAGACAGCCTTGCTTCTCCACATAGATCCTTCGTTTCCGAAAGGTCGCATTTGTTATCTGGTTGATAACACGTGATTTGATATACATGGGATAATCCTGGTTGCACAGCGTCGGGGACAGAAGGGTTGATGATTCTACGTTAGTCCACTTCTCTTAACGAGACCAGGTGAAGGCTATGAACTGAACCGCAGTTATTTATAGTGGAGGAGTGGAAAGAAACCAATGATGTTTTTTTCACCAATCCAAACATGTGTTACAGAATTCAGTCAGATGGATGAGTTTGTCGTTCTATCAAAAGCGAGCTACCTGTGCCGTCATATTCTCCATATAGGTTCGCTAGCGTCTGTACGCAGTGAATCTATGCATCAGAGTTAGAATATGACGGAAACTAAGAAGACGATGAATTTGGGTGCACTGGTAGGGGAGACGAGAAGTGATGGCATAACATCGTCTACCAAAGTTACCACAGTCCTCCTTCCATAATAGAACGATTTTAATTTTGAATTAGTGTATTTTCTCTCTTCTCCAAAAGCGTTTGTTCAGATACCAGCACCGTCGCTGCGTTCTCCTTCTTTACCACATATCGAGGATTTTAAACAGAGACAAAACGAAGAATTATAATAATTTTAGCAACAGCAGAAAGAAGCGGAACAAGCCTTTCATATTCAACGAAAACAGCGAGTAGAAGAAGAGGCACAAATGAAGCGATAGGAAGAAGATGAAGCAGAGAGAGAGAGAAGAAACAAGGTATAGGAGCGAAGCAGGAGAGAGAAACTCAAACGGTGACGGTACTTTTATACATTTTGGTAGAGATACAGAATCTGAAACAAATTCATCACTATACACATCACCGATTTGAGGACTTCTTTGTTAACCAGACTGAAACAGCAATATGAAGCCATAGAAGACGATCGCTTAACACTTTCCATTTATCACGAAAATCTGAATCCACCCGTTTGTATCGAGTTCAGAAGGCTATCTGAATGGACACCTTCTAAAGTCATCGACTAGATTCAACATGTGCAGCAGCAAAACGAAAGCTTTCACATGACCGATGGAAAAGCAAATCTATATATGGCCCACGTTTCTCTTCTCAAAGGAACAGGACGCAAAAAGGTGTTATTGGTGGACGACATTCTCATCATCAAGTTCAGCTTTGTTCCAATCATTAAATCTCAAGATCAGATGTATTTAACCATGGTTGTCGTAGTGGGACGAACGTATGCCGACACAAACGACACGGCAAATTAGAAACGAGCCTAGGAGGACATTTGAAAATCGAACATATCCAAACATCAAAAAGAAGTAGAACTACTGTTACAAGAATAGGGTCTGTACAAAGACAAACCCTGTTGTATTCCTGAATTCCAAACATTACAAGGCGTATAAGCTCAATGCTACACCTTGACATTACACCCTCTAGAAGTGCGAGAACTTCGTTTCGAGGTAAAACTTTCAAAGACGGAAAGTACATTCAGGTATATCATCACTATACACATTTTGATGACCTTGCCAATATCACTTGATTCCTGTTATATAATTGTGGGAAATGTGGCTATAACAATTGAGAGCAGTAAAGGCATTGTGAAACGAAATGTCTAGGATATTTGGTCTCTAAACCTTGACAAAGGACAAAACCGTATACATTACTCAGCTTTTCAGCGCATTTTGTCAGCCCAATATGTTACCAAAAACATCCGAAGACGCAAAGTTCACAGCAGAAACGTGCTTGCCAACTCCTGAGATTACATACCAATTGTGCCAAGGCTCATGTATATCCAGGAAAGAAACGATGTCACATTTGTTAGCAAATTGTGAACTTGAAACATGAACGCCACATTCAAATATACCAGCCCCAACAACAGGAGAAGACGACCAAAAGATTTGTAATACATGCAACAGATCGGCATTCAGATTCCTGATTGAATTTTGCGTGGCTTATCGAGCGTACTAGGCGTGCATCTAATAGTCTATCTTTAGTCATTGCCTTCACTGCAGCAAGATTCACGGAGGACATGAAAACATCATCCGGGGACAGTACACACTGATCGATTTCGCCCAATGGATCATCTTAGACCCTATCTACGAGATTTGGAGCCACGAGGACATCGAACATTAAGGAGATTGCCATCGCTGTACTACGGTGATGGCTACCAATATCTCGAGAAACGAAATAGTTTTTTTCTGAAATACTATACACAGGAAAGCGTCAAACGTCCTAAAGTGACATTGAACGGAGGCAAAATCATTTCCTTGCAAGTGCGACAAGTGCAGTTTAAGGATTATATGTATTGCTTGGCCATCCCACTGAGCCAAATGCCTAAATCGTTTGGAATGACAAAAATGGTCAATGGCTATTTCCGCACTTTTGCAATACCGAAGTCAAATAATACACCGTTCTACCTATTTTTCCTGATGCTCAATAATATGACCCCGACAACATAAGCACCGAACAACGAAAAGCTTTCTGCGCTTGGTAACACTCTCACGCCTCAGACCTCATCGATTTTCTGGAATAAATCTTAAAGTATTGTCGTGGACAATTTCGAGAACTGTTCAGTGAACACGGAGTGATAACTCCTTTGAAAGAAGCATCCACCATTGCTAAAGCGTGTTCCTTAGTGTACCGAAACGATTCATGCCCAAGAAATCCATGGCTGTTATAAGGCCTCAGACGAACAAGGTCATTAGACGTCAACACACGGTCATAGCCCTACTCTGGTTACATTACTCGTGCAACAAGGAAGACAAATGTATCTATCACACGCTCGAAACGGAGGAGGTGAAAATACAATTGGAACGTATTCGTGGATGGTTGGAACTTAGAAAACATTAAGATCGCATTTATTGTTTGCCTTTTTCATGGATGTCCCATCTGCAATCCTCAGGGTTATGCTAAAAACCAGTTTATCAGTTTGTACAACATACCGTGGAAGATTTGTACGAGGCCACTTGTCAGAGGCGATTAAAGTAAGATCAGTAAGGATACCAAGTTGTGGACATGTGGGAAAAGATTACGATCACAGTTTGGAAATCGATCCCGTGTTTGAACGTATCGTGGAGAATTGCAAGTTGGTGGACCCTCTGAACCCGTGCGACAGATTGTACGGATGATGGACAAATACCACCTGTTTGCTGTAATAAGCCGACATGGAGAAAGGAAAATACTAGTATGTGTGCAAATATTGTCACCTCTACACAGGGCACTCGGAATGGCCGATGGAACACGGCGACGTGGTCAACATTGGACAATACAAATGATTTATCAAATGCAATGTATCCCCCCCCCGCTCGAACTTGTTTCATCCCGTTTCACCATTGCCACGCTTTCTTGTACCTTACCTGTGCCGAAACTTGTAACCAAGACCAAAACCTTGTTATCGCATAACGGGAACGTGGGTCAGCGTGGAACTGATGAAAGCACGCGACCTGGGATACCAATTGTAAGAAGTGTACAAAATGTACACTTTCTCATGACAGAAAAATACCATAAAGGAGACCAAATTCAGAAAGGCATTTTCCCAGGCTACGTAGATGCCCTTTTGAAACTGAAACAAGAAACCAGTTGCTATCCCTCCTGGTGTCACACTTCCGAAGACCAAAAAAACAAAAAACAAAACAAAGGAAAATACTTGTAACAGAAAGGCATCACTTTAATCCACGTGGAGAAAAACGAATAAAGTCGATGTTGATTTGCTTGTGGGGCAAAATGACAATCGACCGTGTTTACCCAATACATAGTATTCGTCCGATCCTTCCCGCTACTTCTTAATGATTCACGACCAGAGGAAAATCATGAAACACGTGGACGTCCTTCGTGAGGACTTGATCTTAATCAATTACAAGGATGCACTGAACTTCGACAAATGTAGAAACGTTATCATTGCGGCCTACGTGACAGCCCATGCTCGCTTAAAATGTTAAGAAGCTTTAGAACTGTTAGGAGATAGTGTGCAGAAGCTACGGAATACTCGTTGAAAGATCAGTTTGTTTGAAAATGGAATGGGAGGATATTTTGGAAGCAAAACCATCCAACTAACAAGACAAAAACATATCCAGATGGCTAAAGCAAGAATTTTGTTTCCTGTTTTACTAAATATCTGGCGGAAAATAAATTACAGCATTGATCAAAAAAGGTAGCTACAGATGTCAAAACCATCCACCCAGTCGAATGCAAAACGATAAATGCCTGATAATGAGTCAATAATAAAAATTTGAGAGTATCTGGCGGACGCTTGTGGGTCCCATCGCAAAAGAAGTATTGTTTCATCAGTGGTATAAAAACTTGCGCGATCATTTTTTCCCTCCATCTGGAGGTCCATCACATCGAATCTATCTTGGCCCAGAATGCAAAGACGAAGCGAAAGAGCCCATTACTGGGCAGTGATTTGATGACTTATCATTACATGTGAAAAACAAGAAAACAGAAAACAAAATCGATACCTGGGAACCTTATTACCTTTTGAACAACAGTTTGTACTCCGCTTCTTGGAATCCTGTCGTGTGGGCTAAAGCTGAACCTCCTCATCGTAAACCTAAAGACCATCAGTCTTGTGTCTTCAACACTAATAATAATCATTACCCAGGAAGCCTCTGCGTAATCGTCTATTTTCTCCACAATGACTGTGTGGAGTATTTTGAGTCGTATGGATTACCTCCTTTGGACGACGACAACATCGTCTTTATGAGAAGAAATGTCCAGACGACACGCTTCAATAATGTGAATCTACAAGGCAGATATTATATGATGTGTTGACAATATTGTGTGTATTTTCTTCATCAACGCAGTCTTGGATATTCTTTAGAACATTTAGTGACTTATTTTGATCGTGACTGTTCTAGGAACGATGAAAAAGTGTTTTTTGACCATTATGGTTATCTCTTGATTTTAGTTAAGAAACGTATTGTATATCATTGGTCCAATGACAAACATCCGTGGAAGTCTAACTTGACTTCACAACGTTGCTAATCTTATCAAAAACAACTTGTTTGGAAAAATGTTATATGATGTGTTGGCTGCTTGTCAGTTAAATATAAAAAAGTATGTATTGTAAACAAAGTGTCGGTGGTTCGTTTTATAAAACCATTGTGAAGTTATATTATTTGACTTCTCTCTCTACCTTCAACATGATATAAGCATATAGCGTTCCTACCCAACAAAACCGTAGGGATTTTTTAATATCGCATCCGCTCTTGAAATATAAACAGTGAGTCGATTTCCAGTCTGACTATCTATGGTTGACTCATCCACCTATGAAGATGCCTTCTAATTTACCTAAACTGAAGGAAGGAGGTCACGTGACTTTACATCTTCTCGGGCTAAACCTGTACACAAGCCTAATGAGATTGAAAATGTCAGGAAGTCAAAAGTGCCCCAAGACCTGATATAAGATATACTAAAAGACCAAATCAAGATGGAGGTTAAAAAAATAGAAGTATGCCTATGAAGACTTACATTCCCTGCCATTGTAATATATTGTATGTGTTATTGTATGTAAAAATAGAAGTGTCTCTTAAAACACTGTTTCCCTGACTTATAAGATAGTGTGTATTTGTCTGTACGTAAAAAGTGAACGTAAGTGGGGGGGGGGTTAGGTCCTCGGGTTCCTGGTGATTGACAGTCGAGTGAGTATTGTTAGTTTTGGCGCAAGGTGGTGCTTTCATTCACGTCAGTGCTTGAGAAATATAAAGCGGAGCTAACCCATCGTCAACGAAACAAATCAGAAGATAAGCAGAATAAGTAAATTTTTTGAATTCCAGATGCATCTGGAGTATCCCAGGTGCTTTCTAGACGAGCAGGCTATAGAGACCTTAGCAGAACGTGCCAGAATAGAAGAAACAGCAGGAAGAGTAGAAGCCGCGACGTAGACAGACAATAAAGATACCTCATCAACATCCCCAGCTGCAGAACAGACGTCAGAGGGAAGTTTTCACCATCATTTAGAGTACAGACTTGGATGATGTGGCCACTAAACCCACCATTGCGCTCACAACAAGACACATCAAGTCGGATAATGGCTGGAGCAGACGTTATATGTGGGCGCCCTGCCTTGGAGATCTCGCCATTAACAAGGTGTATTTGGAGTATAAAAAACAGCCCTTCTCAGGGCTTACCAGACCTTTCGAAATGAGACACTTTTTAAGTTCGCCAATATATAATTGTGTGTGTGTGTGTTTGTGTGCGCACGTACGTTTATTTGTGTATATGTGAGTGTGTTTATTTGTGTGTGAATGTGTGCGCGCGTACGTCTATTGTGTGCATGTTGTGTATTTGTGTGTGTGTGTGTATGTGGGGGCGTGTACGTTTGATTGCGTATATGTGTGTTTTGTTTTTCTCTTACCAAATTCCTTGTCCCTATACTGATGAGTGTTTGATTTATGTGAATGTGGAGGAGCGTGACTATAAACACTAGCTCCTTTGATGATGTGATTGTAGGTAATGATGTGTTTTGTATTATCTCCAACTATATATTGATCGAAATTATAGTGGTTTTGTACAAACGTTTATATTAGATTACCACTCTCAATATTGTGAATTGTTTGGTAGGTGATATGGGCAGTTGGTGAGAGGGGATCTTTTCCTTAGCGTCCGTACTTGAGAAACATAAAGCGCAGCGTTCGTCATTAGCGCCATTCAGCATTGAATATAAAATGGCAAGCAACCAGAAGATGATACAGTTGCAAGAGGTGATGGATACGATACGCATGGTGGAGGAAATGTTGGTGAGGATGCAGTATGGGGTTTATAGTTCTCACATTTTAAAGCATGGAGATGCATAACTTGAAGAGAGGTAAAAATATTAAAGGAAATAATTTAACAAGAAAATGAGAAGGAGGAGAAAGAGTAAAAATAAGATATGGGAAGATGGAACGAAAACACAGAAAAATAAGAGGAGAATGAAAAAAGGGAGAAACTGGAGGTGAAGACGGAGGAAGAGAATGAGAATGAAAAGGAGAAGAAAAAAAAAACGAATGTGATGGAGAAAATAAGGTGCTGGTGGAGAAAAAGAAGAGGAGTAAATATAAAAGAAGAAAACTAAACGGCCCTTTTCAGGACCACTCATATGTCTAGAAAAGATTCATTCCCTCTTGCCTAAAACATTTTAATCGATGTTTTATGTGATAGGTTCATGTTCATCAATTGTGTTTTTGTATGAACGGTACCGGTCAACCTGTACCGTTGGTTAGTACCGCGCGGAAGTTCTCCGCGGGACATTTGTTATAATTTACATATAATTATTTGTCCCGTCCCGCACAGCGTTATAGATTTTTTTCCGCTGTCACTGCTTCGCCCGATTGACGTCAGCCAATTGCAACATTGTTGTCAATGTCTAGTACCATGAAGTTGCCCCTATACAAACCCAACCTATGTTAAATTCCCATTGTCCCTACAAATTCCCCATGTTAAATAGTGTACATACCCGTTTTAAAATTTAAGTCCCCATTGTCCCTATAGTGTCCCACATGTTGATGGCTCATAAAGTATTCATGTGCCAACAGTCTTTGAAAAACAGTCATACAATCCTGGAATCCTTATTTGAAATTTCAGTATAACTTGAAATCTTTTTATTTCCATGAACGTTTACATAACACTTTTGTATTTCCAGAGAAGAAAACGGTTGAATAATCCCAAATTAAAACTTGCAAAACAATAACTTCATTCTGCTTATATGTTAAAACGAATGAATAACATTTCCAGTGACAGTATTATATTGCTGTTCAACGGATCAACGGATTTCAACGTTGGTTTTAAGAACGGTTCTGTGGGGGCCAGTGCTATCGCAACGCAAATGTTTACAATAATCTGGAGTTTAAGACTATCCCTTTCATGCCGTGTTCCAACCTGAAAATTATGCAATAATTAACGATAGTACAAAGAAATATCCCTACCTGGACACCACAGTATCCATAGGGGCCGAGGAATCTTTCACACTCCTGTGCAATGTCTGACCACTTCCATTCAAACAGATGGGTGATGGTATGCCGACCATCCGCGCATGTTGGGTTGCTATAGGTTCCTGCCCTAACTGCTGCAAATGAAGAAGGATCCAGAGAATATTATACCTTGGCTGCAAATGATTTTCTGCTGTGAAAAAAGCAAGGGACTTAGAGCAACCATGTAATTAAATCTCCAAAGTACTATTGTAAATAATTTTATATATGTTGACTACATTGTCTACCTGTATTTGTTGTATGAAAGTTTAATGACCTCGTGACAGCTCAATGGCGGTATTAATGAAGACGTTTCATCACGATCGGATTATTCGAATATATTACTGACTTTTCAAGAATATTCCAGAACTTATCATAGTTGATACAACTCAAGAACTGATCTCGCATGATTTAGACACAATAATATGAATGGTAATTTCGCCTTAATGTATGAGGTACAAATACCTATGCATTTGAAAAACGTAGGTGACAAATTAAAGATTTTTGGTTTTCATATTGCTGACACAATGATTTCAAATTCGACGCAGACTTTAAAAAAAAATTATGCGATGCAAAAGAAAATTATGCTCTCCATTTTCATATGAGCAAGCGAATGCCTATAACAATACTTTTTGTTTGCCAATGGCAGCATAATTAAATAAGGAATGCATATAATTATATCCCCTTATTTACCAAAAGCCACATAAATAAATAACGATTGCTCATGATAATCCTTCCTTATTTACCAAAAGCCACACAATTAAATAATGCTTGCCCAAGATAATACTCCCTTATTTACCAAAAGCCATAATTATATAGCAGATGCCCATTATAATACTTCATTATTTATGACGGGAGACATATTTAAGTAACGATTGCCCATGTTCATACTACCTTATTTACCAAAGGCGACATAATTAAAGAAGGAATGCTCATAATAACACTCCCTGTTTTACCTAAAGCTTCATAATTATATAGCAAATGCCCATTATAATACTTCATTAGTTACGACGAGAGACATATTTAAATAACGATTGCCAATTTTGATAGTACCTTATTTACCAAAGGCGATATAATTAAATAAGGAATGCTCATGATAACACTCCCTTTGTTACCAAAAGCCACATAATTAAATAACAATTCCCATGATAATAATCCCTTATTTACTAAGGAAGACATAGTTAAAGAACGAATGCCCATGATATTGCTTTCTTATTTGCCAAGGGCAACATGTTTAAATAACGAATGTCCAAATTAATACGCTTTATTTACCAAGGGCAACATGTTTAAATAACGAATGTCCAACTTAATACTCTTTATTTACCAAGGGCAACATGTTTAGATAACGAATGTCCAAATTAATATGCTTTATTTACCAAGGGCAACATGTTTAAATAACGAATGTCCAACTTAATACGCTTGATTTACCAAGGGCAACATGTTTAAATAACGAATGTCCTAGACCAGATGTTGATTGTTCTAATTTTCCATAATAATAACATTATTATATTCATTGTATGAACAGCTTTTTTCATGTAATGTAATCGTTACTTTGCATTCGGTTAAGATAGTAGGTATGATAATGTTTAGATGCTAAACTACAGCTGACATTTAAAATGTCCCTGACCGTCGTGCTATACTGATGAAATCTTCGGACATGACGGAATAGACGCGGAGAACTTCGTTCTGTGTGGATACGACACTCTAATTAAGAATGCCATTATTAGTGGAGCCGTCCACGTGTAGCATTTAAATCTACAGTTCTGAAACACAGACGTCCCATTTCAAATACGATTGAAAGCATATTACGAAACGTATCCCATAGAGTATTCCCTGAAGGAGCTACGTTTTTGTAATCACGCGACTTTATATTAGAAAAGTAGGGTAAAGGTGAGACAGCACTTAAGTACCAATTATCCCTATTAATGACAGACTACCTTTCTGCTCATTAATGACATTCATAGAAAAAATGAAATTAACTAAAAATATTAAAATACGCTCCTAAATAAAGGCAAAGCTGATGTACACATTAGATCATGTGCATGATTAGAAAATGTTAAATTTATTATCCCTTCTGTAAAGAATTATTATTATTATTATTATTATTATTATTATTAATAGTAGTAGTAGTAGTAATTGTATTAGTATTTCCTTGGAGATAATGAACATAGGTTGAAAAATGTTTGTTTTTCCTTGCATAAATTTAGACATAAAATTTGCAAAGTTTTTCTAATTAACGTATATTTGATTCATAACATTTTGGTCTCAATGGACTTGAATCAGTCTGCATATTTGGGAAAACAACTAAACCAAAGATTCAGGAAATTCCTTACCACCAAAGACGGTCATAACCAGACCTAGGAGTAAAAACATGGCAGCCATACTTCTTGTGCCGCGGCCAGAGACTGCTGGCCTGAACTCGGGGACGTGGCCTTAAATAGGACAGACGTCGGTGTTCGAGATAAGACATACAGTGTTAGGTGTGTATGTGTTATTTACATTTTAATGTAGCTTTAACAATTTTCCGATCATATCATATCGCTAAGATGTCTGCAGTGTGGCATTTTAAAGTGATTTCTAGCAATGGGGCATCACGCCTAAGACATATAACATGATGTCCCACCCAGTCACATTATCCTGACACCAGGCCGACCAGTCCTAAAACTAACCTCTTAATGCTGAGTGTCTAGCGAGGTAGCTCTTAGTGCCATTTTTAGTAGTCTTTTGTATGACTCAGCAGGGTTCGAACCCTCGACCTCATGTTTGGTAGACACTTTAATCATTAGGCCACCGGATCCGTCAGATAACCTTAGACCTTCCTGGAGATCTGCCAAAGATAGTAAGTGGCCTCTACCAAGCTAAGCCATTTTAATATCTATATAAAAATTACTAATGAAAGGTGAAGAAGAAGAAGAAAAAGAAGAATAGGATTGTTGTTGCTTGTGTTGTAGGGTTTAACGCTATTTTCAGCACAATATAGGCTATACATGGCGGCCTAACTGGTGGATCGAGAACCAAGGAAAACCTCAAGAAGAGCCACCGACCCACGAGAAGCTACTAGCACACTTTCTCACATTACCACGTTAGCCAAGCATGAGACTCGAACCCACGCAGACAGAGGTGAGATGGCAGTGATCCGGAACGGTGAGTGGTTAAGACCATTCGGCCAGTCAGGACCCCCAAGAAGAAGAAGAAGAAGAAGGATAATGATGATGATGATGCAATTACCTACGCTATTATTCAAATGATCTGGTCATCTTTAAGACGATTTTATTGATACATACCAACAACGATGTGACTTATGAATATGTTTTGCAACAAAGCTAACAAATCCTCGCTTGGATACCTATACAATACGAAACCTAACATCACCTGCATAAATTGTTCCCTAATTATAAGTCCGAATGAAGAAAATGATCCAAGTAAGCAGCTAGAAGTATATATGAGACATTCTCATGTATAAATTTACCAGATAACTATGGGTAATTTGTGATTAAGCATATATAATGGAGACATCGATATTAGGACCTAGAACATCACGTGGCAATATTATATATATCAGTACATGTCCATTAAACACGGGAAGACTGAAGGTTTTACGGAGAAAACTACAAATTCGGTCCACTCGCACAAAACATGATCTTTGGAGCTGCGATTTGATTGAGCTACAAGGTATGTGCCCAAGTTAGGAAAGCACCACAGGAGTTAACGTTACGTAAAATCCTATCAACTGTAAGAGCCTTATCATTTATTCCTAAAAGTGATTAAATGGCACAGCCATATTGAAACTAATATACTGCGGCTGGTATCAATCTGATTTTTCACTGAATGTCGTCTGCTCCTACAAAATGTTAATTATAAAACGGTTTGGCCATTCAAAAAAAAGCTTTTATCTTCCATGCCCATGCTTAAGATTATGTTATCTTAAGAACCCAAACAAAAGACATTAGGCTTTAGTTAGCATTTCAGAGTATTCGGCAATTTTAAGACCTTCGCATTAAAACTATCGTATCATATGAAAGCATGTGTCGAGTAGGCCCACATACTAGAGTTCTCATAATTACCTGATAATAATTATGGGTCTGATTTAAACAAAAAGAAAACGATATATCTTTATTTCACTTTGAGGATACCTACTTACGGGCCACATCAAATATGCATATTCACAACAATGCTGAGATTTTTATCATGTGTGTGTGTGTGTGTGTGTGTGTGTTTGTGACAGAGAGCGAGAGAGAGGGATGGGGTTTTGGGAAGATGACATAATTATATCTATCATTAAATCACGTGTAATTTGTCATGTGTACCATACTCCAAAATTTTGACTTCTCATCCTATAATCTTTCAGTTCTAAGCATTAACATAGATACGTCACGATTTAGTTCAAATCAGTACAGAAGATAACATTCTGCCCCTGGCTGCACCTAAACACACGGGTTACATAAAGTCATGAGCTATTTTTAGAATGAGTATGTAGCACATGCAAAGTTATAATGTACATTGATATAAGTCCTACATGGGGGCCCCGAGTGGCCGAGTGGCCGAGTGGTCTAAAGAGCTCTTCGTTACGGATCGCTGCCATCTCACCTCTTTCTGCGTGGTTTCGAGTGTCGGATTCAGCCAATGTGGGTATGTGAGAAAGCTTGCCAGTAGCTTCTCGTGGGTCGGTGGTTCTTTCTGGGGTTTTCCCGGGTTCTTCATCCACCATTAATACTGGCCGCCATGTATACCCTATCTTGTGCTGAAAAATGGCTTTAACCCCTACAACAACAACAACAAGAAGTCCTACCTGAGACATGTGGAATTATATTGCACATTGATTTAAGTCCTACCTGGCAAATATAGAATTATATTGTACATTGATATAATTCCTACCTGACACATTCAAATGTATATTGTATATTGATATAAGTCACACCTGACACACTCAAAGTTATATTGTACATAATATAATTATCACTTGACACATTCAAATGTATATTGTACATTGATACAATTCCAACCTGACACATTCAAAGTTTGATTGTACATTAACAAAATTTCCACCTGACACATTCAAAGTTATATTTCACATTGATATAATCCCTACCTGTCACATGTAAAGTTATATTGTACATTGATATAATTCCCACCTGACACACGTGGAGTTATATTATACATTTATATAATTCCCACCTGACACATGCAACGTTATATTGTACATGTAATTGCTATACGACACATGTAAAGTTACGTTTTACTTGGAAATAATTCCCAACTGACACATGTAAAGCATCTTATTGAAATAATTCCAATCTGAAACATGTGAATGTATTCATTTCAATAAGTCCTATCTGACACGTGTAAAGCTATTCATTTCTATAAGTCATAAATGACACGTACAAAGGCATATTATACCTTGACATAATTCCTACCTCACACGTGTAAAAATTTACAATTAAATTAATTCCTACTACACAAATTCCTTTTAACTTTTGATTACCTGCATTTTTGGTCAAGACTAACGCGGTTTATGAAAGGTCTTATTGGTTTTGTGAAACGATCTGAATTTGATATTGTCATCATTTAAAGTACTGCCACTCTCGTAGTAATTAGTATAATCATTTAAATTATTGCTATTCACAGAGTCCATATTATCATCATTTAAATCATTGCCAACCAAGTGTAGTTAGTATAATAATTTAAATTTTTGCTAAACACGTAGTAATTATTGTCATCGTTTAGAGTATTGCTATCCGTGTAGTACTTATTGTCATCTTTTAAAGTATTGCTATCCACTTTGTATTTATTGTCATCTTTTTAAGTATTGCTATCCATGTAGTAATTGCTGTCATCTTTTAAAGTATTGCTATCCACGTAGTAATACTTTTAATAATCCATATTATTATCCATATTATCATCATTTAAATTATCCATATTATCATCATTTAAATCTTTGCCAGCCAATTAGTAGTTAGTATAATAATTTAAATTATTGCTCTCCGCGTAGTACTTATTGTCCTCTTTTAAAGTATAGCTATCCACGTAGTAATTATTATAATCATTTAAAGTAATGCTATTCACGTAGTAATTATTGTCATATTATAAAGTATTGCTCTTCGCGTAGTAATTATTGTCATCTTATAACGTATTGCTATCCACGTAGTAATTATTATCATCGTTTAAAGTATTGCTATCCACGTAGTATTATTGTTATCTTTTAAAGTATTGCTATCCATGTAGTAATTATTATAATCATTTAAAGTAATGCTATTCACGTAGTAATTATTGTCATTTTTTAAAGTATTGCGCTCCGCGTAGTAATTATCGTCATATTTTAAAGGATTGCTATCCACGTTGTAATTATTATCATCGTTTAAAGAATTGCTATCCACATAGTAATTATTGTCGTTTTTTAAAGCATTGCTATCCATATAGTACTTATTGTCATTTTTTAAAGTTTTGCTATCCACGTAGAATTATTATAATCATTTAAAGTATTGCTATTCAAGTAGTAATTATTGTCATCTTTTAAAGTATTGCAATCCACGTAGTAATTATTGTCATCTTTTAACGTATTGCTATCCGTGTAGTAATTGTTGTCATCTTTTAAAGTATTGCTATCCACGTAGTAGTTATTGTCATCTTTGAAATATTGCTATCCACGTAGTAATTATAGTCATTTTTTAAAGTATTGCTATCAGTGTAGTAGTTATTGTCATATTTTAAAGTATTGCTATCCACGTAGTAATTATTGTCATCTTTTAAAGTATTGCAATCCACGTAGTAATTATTGTCATCGTGTATATTATTGCTATCCACGTAGTAATTATTGTCATCGTGTATATTATTGCTATCCACATAATAATTATCCATTTTAATGAAAGGAGGAATATTCATATTTATCCAGAGCAATTTAGAACAACGAACCAGAGAAAAAGAAGGACAAGCAATGATAGAATTTGTGTGATCTTGCAATTTTACTGAGCAGAAACTGTTACTGCAGAATTCATACCTGGAAATTATGAAAAGGTCATACCCTGAAATATATGAAAAAAATCATTCCTTGGGAATATAAACAAGTCATTCCTGGGAAAACTAAGTACATGTCACAACTGGGAAAGAACGCACAACTCCTACCCTGGTAACTATGCTTCAATCAGATCCAGGAGGTTACCGCACTTGTCAAACCCGGGAACTAACGCACATGCCATAACTGTGATAATCAGAGATATATTTCAGTTTGATGGTTAGGTTCTTTCTTACGTACAATCATCCTGAAGTTTGAGAAACGTTTTATGGGCAATCATACAAAAGCAAGAAAACGACAACGATAAACCTTAATGCATCGTATTGGCTTTATTTTTAGAGAAACACTAAACCGTGTTAACGATCACTTTTGCCATCTAAGTCTTCACCAGCTAGACATTAGCGTGTGTAATAATACCGAGGGTGATCACCCTCAAGAGAACGATAGCCAAATAAAGCGGACGCCTGGTAAAACAAAAAGTAAAGCCTCACAACAACACCACCAGTAGCAACCGCTACAAAGTGAGTGCTCATCTGGGGATCAGAACATGTTATTCGAGTAAAGAGTCTGAGCAAAAATAGACTAGAATAAGTAACTAAGCTGAGATAATTTCAATATTACTTGTCAAGAAACAGCGATCTTTCATCTTTGTATTCACTTGGGAGAATATATATTCAGGCCCAACACGCAGTACTAATTATTCCTTGAGTGAGCAAGCGTTCCGCTGTATTACGGGAGACAGCTCGGCTGTATAATGTCCGTTTATTAATTGTTAATGCAAGAGGACGTTTGGTTTAACTGAGCAGGCAATGCTCGAAGTAGGATGGATAAGTGTGGGGCTATTTTCGAGCAGGGAAGTAAAACTTAAGTCTAGGTAAAGGACTTAATTCTTGTGTCACCGTACAAGTAGACCAGGATGGCGACAGACAGACAATTAGTTAGAGAATTTAAGTCGATTTGTAAGGACGAATTAGGTTTCGAATGCATCCAGTTAGCTGCATTTGTTGAGCGGATTGTTAGATAACACAAGGAGGAATCATCCACAGCACTAGAGAAGGACAAACAAATAGCTGAAATAGCAGCCGAAGGATAGAAAGACAGACAAGCAGATGTGCGAGCAGCTGAGCACGAACGAGAGCTCGAACTAGCCATATTACAGGCCGATGAAAAATCTAGAGAACGCGAACATATGTTAGCCATGGAGAGGCTGAGGATCGAATCAGAGTTCAGAAGGGGTGAAGACCTGAATGAATGTTCAACACCCACAAGTAGGCGATCTGAAGACGGACGACCAATACAGATCACCATGTCCATGTCCAACGAAAAGGACAACATCACTGACTACTTTTTGACGCAGTTCGAAAAGTTATAACCGGTTTATCAGCTACCCAGATACCAGTGGGCTATCAGTAGTTTTTTTCATTCTTATAGGGAACCGCGAAAGACGTCTACCTTAATATGACACTGAACAAGGTAGACGACTACGACTCTCTGAAGAAAGCTCTACTAAGGCACTATGAGCTGTCGCCGGAAGCGTTTCGGAAAATCTTCGAAGAGAGCTCCCAAAACGGACACGTAATTCCATAGCCATTTTGAGAAATGAATGAAAATATCTTGTACCGCGCTAACCTATGAAGGCCGGCTATAGTTATCCGGCCATGGTAGATAGTAGATATTTCAAGCTTGGAGATTCCACAGGCGAGACGTTTGAAGTCCAGTTTGCTGACCGTCGAAAGATTCGCTCCCGTCGTTAACATTACTCTTGATTCGCTTTATGTAAAGGGACGAATTCAAGCATTATTTTAACAGAACTGTCTTACTTCGTAATATTAGTGTGTATGTGTTACCTCAGCCTAACCCTATTTCTTGGTCACCTATACACGTGGGGTCTGTTGAGACGAGGGCTATGACGCGAAGGTCAGGATCAAAGCCGCTACGACCCACGACTTTGCCTATAGACAATTTGCTAACTGGCGAGTTAAGCAAACTTCAAGAGGAATATTCCTGTCCAGTACGACAGGAAAGCGACCGACGCGTTTAATTAATATGTTGTCGATAGCGATGCTAGTAAAAGTGCTTCGGCTAGCACATGAGGGTCTACTTGGAAGCCACAAGGGCGTTGCGAAGACCAGAGATAGGTTGGTGAGGGAGTTTTACTGGCCAGGTGTGTACGGAAATGTTCAGAGGTTTTGTTTGTCCTGTGACAAGTGTCAACGAATGACACCTAAAACCTCCCTTTGCCCTGTGTCATTAGGAACCACCCGTCCGATTGACGAACCTTTCTCGAGGGTGGCGATGGACCTAGCAGAAATAAAGAGGACGAAGGAACGTCACTTCGAGGTGTTGTTGTTGCTGTAAAAAGGTGGGAAGAACTACAATACCTTCGGGCGTTATTTGCCGTCTGAGTCGGCAACTGACAGTTTATACCACGATAAACTCAGAAAAAACAACGTTAAACTTTTAACTGTACACGTGACTCTATTTATTGAAGTGGAACAATTGTTCTTCTTACAGTTCATACAGAAATGAACGCAATTCATTTTGATCACGTGGTAACATTCTGACCAGTGAAAATGGCACTTTCCTGTATCAGCTACTGCCATTGCAATTATATATGGTTAATCGACACCAAACTGTCGAAATGTGTAATGTACATGTGGTTTGTTGACGCGAAACTGTCGAAATGTGTAATGCATATGGTGTATTGATACTAAACAAGGGACATGTGTAATATATTTATATATGGTTTACCGTACTGTCGAAGTGTGTAATATATATGGTTTATCGACATCGTATTGTGTAATATATATTTATTGTTTATCGACACCTGCAGCAGAGGAGGTGAACAGATCTTTTGCTAGAACGTCATTTTTGAAAAAATAAAGCTTCCCACGAAAACGAGAAAAATAGGGTCAATAACGCCAAACCGAAGCCACTAACTTACCGAGAGTTTCTCTAATTGGGTTTGTTTATTTTGTTACTTTATCTATGAAGTTTGTGTTTTTCTAAATTTGTATGTGTTTTGTTTACCCACCGGACGTTTCATTGAGGTCGTACCTCCTCTGCTGCTATAATTAGATCATTATTTATATCAATAATTTCACCTGGTGCTGAATCTTATACAGCTAGATTAGCCAGAGTAAGACAGAAGGAATCAAAACGTTTTTGCCTGTTCGTGATTCTCTTAGCCAAAAACTTCAAGAACGTCAAGAAGCACAAGTTGAAAATGCGGAAGGTACATAAAAATTATTTAAATCTGTTACAAACGTTACTGAAAGAGTTACAGAGGTAACTGAAGGTCTTCGTCCAAAGTTAAAACAAACTGCTAAAGACACTAAGAAAACAAATAAGCTTTTATAAACACTTCCAGGTGACATAGCTGCTGCTCAGCCACTCCCGCATATGAAGAAATACTTGAAGGTATTAGTGAAATAAAAAAGGTCCTGAGCCTAAACATAAAAGATGGAAAGAAAATACTAAATTAATCAGAAAATTTAAGGAAGGTGTTGTTAAAGGAATTTAAATACTGAGGAGGAAGATTTACCTTGTTTGTCATATAGTGCTCTTTTTAATAAATCTTATATTATAACGAAAATCAGGCCAAAAATACTGATCTAAGATATGTAAGATTTGTTAAAGAAATAAAAAATATTGATAGACAATCAGGACTTTCTCCACCGCAGGAACCTTCTTATCAACTTCCTCCACCTCAGCAGCAAATAGAACAAGAACAGGAAAAACAAATACCTCTTTATCAACTATTTCCTCGGCCTCCGTCACCTTCTGATCAATTTCCTCCACCGCAGCAAAACATAAGTAAAAAATACGGTAATCCTTACAGAGACCTTTTCCAAGAGAAAATTCATAACTCACTTAATAGTGGAGATTATTGAGTAAGACTTATTCTGTTTGTTCATGATAGAAGAAAATATATGAAGAAAGTGATTTTGCTGAAAATATACTACCTAAAGATTGGATTCTCACAGTATATGCCGCCCACAAGAATCACACTTTTATGAAAGTTAATGCTATAGATTTTCGTGATTTTAAGCGCGAAGTAAGGGCATATAGGACTAGTATATATAGAAAAATGCCAGAAGGTTTAGGAATGCCTATTAAAGACTTAAGGAGAGATATAATGACTGATGAAATTTACGAATTTGAGTCATACGCTACTGGAAGTGGCTTTTATTCAAGTACTCAAGGAAGTGGTCTTATTTCTTGTCCTGACAGTGTTCTTACCAACGTAGATAGATTAGAAGTTCTGAGCGGAGGAAAACGTGCAGGAAATAATTCACCTGAAATTATTAATCAAATATCTCATATTTGTCGAAGATTATTCACTGACGGTATTATGGATCTCAGCATCGTTCCCTTATTGATGAAATAGCTGATGATTATCACAGCGACTAAACAATTGATTAATCAGTATATAAAAATGATTATACACAATGCTCAACATGGACCTTTGATGGTCAGGGTGGTAAATTCACGACTACCAACGTACAAAGCAATTTACGGAGATGAACATGGTGATACTGTTATGGTTTTTGTGAGAAGGATGGCTCCAAAAGCAATACCGATTGCAAAACAATTAGTGATGAAGGCTATTGAGCCTGTTCGTGATAAAGGCATCGGCACTATTGGTAATCTTGCTGGTAAAGCGTTCTCGACAATCAAGGATTGGGGTTGATATTATCAACCCTTGTTGTTGTATCCACTGTTGTGACATCGTATATTGTTTATCATTTCTTTAATTATTTTTTTATATTTCCCTGTCATGGATGTGGTAAAGGTATACGAGGGAAAATTACAATTTATAAATCATGTGGTGGTAAAAGCTGTCGTTGTCTATTGACATATTACAAAAATAGAAACAGTAAATATGTGCTAAATGAGAATCCACCATCAGTCGATGAATTTCTTCAACGAAGTGGTTTAGCAACCTGGCCGTAATGGTTGGGTTAGAAAGAAGCTCGATTTTGTTTCCCTGGTAAAACAAAAAAAAAAAAAAAAAAAAAAAAAATATGTCGTATACACAAATTTTCTTGATTCAGCGGACTTCCCGCTTTTCAAACTTTTAAGCGTTGTTTTGGTAAAACTGAGCCCTGTAAAGCTTAGTGAACCGGAACCCGTAAAACCTTCTACTACTTCAGAGGTTCTTAACCGTCTGTCAGTATCACGCCTTAGTACAAAGGCAAGAAGTTGATTGCACTGAACACTATAGTTTAATTGCTGCAGTCTGTTGAACGCTATCAAAAGTCTTTACATGTCAACAAATCTACAGGCCAAAATCAGAGAATAAATATACATGGTCTCCATGGAGCTATGCATATATGCAACACTAGCTATTTGACAAAATTATTATAGTGATGCATAGCCACGAAAAAAGTGTCAATTTCACGAAATATCGACGGGTGCTATAATCTTCTTGTATTCAGACTCTACGATCTTAAAGTAAGCTACAGAAAAAAGCAAAACCAGAATGTTTTGTAAAATGCAAAATCATTTATTAAAATCTATGATACAAAGTGAAATTAATAACAGACAGAAGAGTTGAGCGCTCATCCAAGGGATTAAGAGTTAGTCCCTGAAAGCTAACTATAGAAAAGAAGTTGGACAAACTTGATAGTTATTTGATAGATGGCATTTAGCCAAGAAAGTTGAACGAGATAATGAAAGTCTCAAGCAGCTTGTATTACTTGAAGATTTCAAAAACTGTGTCCATTGTGATATTAAGTTTTATTCCGGACGAGACCGCAATTCTTATGTTACACAGTAACACAAGAAAAATTGACAACAACAAGCTTTGAAAAATATAAGAATTTGTTTCCCTGGAAAATTTCTGTAAAAATAAAAATAATATGAACTTATTGTTTTAAGAATCAAATCCAAAAATAATCCAAGAATAATCAAGAAATAAAATTTTAGAAGTCTTAATAATAAAATGCTCTAATGATTTCAAGTTCGAGTCCCGACAAACAATCCAACATGGAAGACGATGACGTACGCTGTACCGTGCAAGGTGTTGAAGTTTACAGTTCCTTGTAGGAACAAGAAATATCACTCCGGTTTCGGAAATTCGAATAAATTTTCATAAGAGCTGTCTTTATTTCAGAATTTCGTATGACCACACGTATATCTTCATGAAAAAAGAGATAATCTTTTAGAATCAAAGTAATTTGAAATAACTCAAAACGACTAAACACTTTCCAGTGTAAAAGCTTATCTAAGAATATCTCTCCATAAACGAAGGTTATATCGTATTCTAAAGCGCAGATTCTAAAATCCCCAAATTGCGAAATCAAAAGGGGGGTCACGTGATCATGTTTAAATCACGTACGCCTAACATGACCCTGACGAAAACCAATAATTTTACTCTAGGAAATAAAAAATTTTAAAAATTGTTTACATCTTAAAACACGTAGTAACATCATGACCTCTACAACAACCAATCATTTTAAATTAAAAATAGTAATTATTTACCAGGCTTGTACTGGTTTTTAATCAAGGTCAGGATCTAGGTCATTATTTTGTGTTTAATAAAACGAACAGTCAAGGTCAAACTATTTTCTAAAAAGGTATAAGTTCCTAGCAATCAGAACTACATTTTTATTAAAGATAATGAAATTAAAAAAAATAAAAAGATTTTAAAACTTACAAACCATAAAATCAAATATAATTAAATCAATATAATTAAATCAAATATACATAACAACTATGAGTCAACTTCCAAGTAATCCTAAGGTTTTTATTAGAAGTCAAAATGTATAAAATCAATGAATGAATTCTAATAGTCTTGAACATGCTGATGTACCAACTATCCGGAAAGTGTTGATGTATCAGCAGTCTTGCTGTGTCACAATTATATAATCCAGAACGTCTTTGAAAACAAAATTCAATGTGTATATATATATATATATATATATATATATATATATATATATATATATATATATATATATATGTATGTATGTATGTATGTATGTACGTGCGTACGTTTGTATGTATGTAGTCAGGCACCCAAGGAACTTCCATGTTAAAAAAGGGTCCCGGCATGTGTAAATATTGGGACTGACTAATGACAACAATTATTGGACATGTCTAGCGACAAAAATTATTGTGTCTGCCTGACGACAAAATAATATTGAGTATGTTTAGTTTCAAAGAGAATCGATCATAGGATATGTATAATGACAATGGATAGCGACTGTCTGGGGACAATGGGAATTTAACATGGGGAAATTTAACATGGGTGGTGCTATAGCGGAATAAGGGAAAGCAAACAAACACACAAATTCACACACACATACAATCACTTTGTTGTTAATGGATTCTTTTTTCGTTAAGAAAAGAAAACAAAGACACACAAACGTACGCGAACCCACACAAACACATACAAACACACACATACATATACAAACGCACACACATACAAACGTACGCTAACGCACATAAGCACATACCAACGCACACATGAAAACGCAAGCTAATGCAGACAAGCATATACAAATACACACACACATGCATTATTTCAATTGTGTTTCCAGTGTATCAAGCTGGCATACGTTTGCCTTCGTTTAGATTTTCAGACACTTGTGCCATATTTTGGGTCTGTTCCGTCTTTTCCGTATACTTCATATGTTACCAAACGCATTTGGTTCGTTTTGGTTTCCGTTCGTTTGGTTTCTATATGTATAAAAGGCCAAGTTGTGAACGTTCCGGGAGTTGTGTCCTTTGCCTTCTACCAGTTAACATCTAACAACCACAGTATTCAGCATTTGTCAGCTTCGTCAGAAGATAATCTCAGCATCATAGTTGTGTCAGTGTTAAAGGTCAATACTTTGATACCTCTTTCTATTTAAGGACATATAGTACTAATTGTATAAAAAAAAATGGGAACCAGCCTGGTAATAGGTGAACATAAAATAGAGTATACATGCGTTTGGCTGGCCAGGACTGATTAATAATGTAAATCATATTTTAGGTAAACTAATCTTTTTTGAGAGCGTATGATAGTTATAAGTTGAAAAAACAAATAGAGGCATTGTTTTATTGATGGAGTTTCAGTCCTTAAACATCCTTAAGTTTGGAACACTCATTACTGAAATTAGCACCCGACTCTTTGGTTCGAAACTGAAAGCACGTGTTTCAAACACATGCATGTACAGCACATGCCGCGGCTCATATCCTTTTCTATACACAGAAGCTGTCATCCAGATTTCGTCTATACTGATAAATATAGGTTTGATCATGAGCTCACATAAATTCTAAGTTATTGAATTTTTAATATCATGGTGTTTGCATAGGTTTAATATTAGAACTGAAATTCTACTGTATAGACAGCTACAGCAATATAATGACTCCATTATGCACGTGCAATAAACTTTACTATAAAGGCAATCGTATGATTCTCTTTGTGAATAACAAGCAAAGTCCATACTTTATGTAAACCACAGAATAACTTTCAGTAGGATATTAAACATATATTCAGATACATCAAATGCCGTTGACAAGAAGGTGGTGGGTAAAGATTGTAGATCTGACAATGTTAGGTGGAGTGTTTTGCATTTTAGTGTTATATCTAAGCAATACATATAAAATTTATATAATTGACTGTTTTAATGTAATTATAGCAAGAAATATGATATTTCCTAGTTGTGTGTTTCAGATATAGTCACTTAGGTCTCTTCATCCATGCTTAAAGGAGGCTAGAAATCAAAATTTTTATTTTACGTATGCAATTCTCTACAGATTTTAGTTCGAGTGCAATGTTTATAAATTAAATATCGTAAGCGGGTAGTGATTATATTGCGTGGAAGATACCACGATTCCGTAAATTGCCGAGTTTTTCCGAGTTTTAATGAGACGACAGATCAAGTGGTACCGTGACGCTATACTAGCCAGTCCTCGAATACAAACATAGACATTGGCGAGCGAGGCAGACAGGAGACCACATTTGGGTTGCACATTCAAAAGTTGAATCTGCAGTCTGATATAATAGTTTATGTACTGTACTAGTAATTGCTAAAAGAAATTTGTTAGGCACAGGCCCCGGGCTGGTGACTTAAATAAACTAAAGTCCTGAATGAAATTCCATAAGCCCGGACAGTTCATACCTGTCAACTCTCAAGCCGGGAGAAAAACCTCCCGATTTTGGGGGTATTTCCTCATCTACATCCCGATCTCGTAATATCTCTCAATTTTGCGCAGCGAAGTCCCGATTATTACATTATGTCTGTCAATTTTCATTTGTCAGAAGAAAAAACCCCAACCCCAAACCATTTTTAAATATAACGTATGCAATCCACAGTCTAAACTGCCACACTGCTGACATCGTAGCGATATGACTGAAAAATTCTTAAAGCTACGTTAAAAATTTAAATCACACGCACACACGTCTAAACCCGGCACTGGAAGAAATAATTAATATCATACAACAGTTTTTTTCTTCTTTTTTTCTTCTTCAGTAAATAGAACGTGAAGATTAAACATTATTCAAGTAAATTTCAGATTTTTTAAACAACTACAACAGTACAATAGTAAAAAAATTAATTAAAAGAATAAAATTGTCACCAATTAGCTTAAATGAATGATCACGTTGAAATTTTCTCTGCAAACAAAATCGCATCTCCATTTCCGTCAAAGAAAGGCCAGTTAACACCTGACATTCCTCTACCGCATATGAAAAGTTTAATTACCATGATTAAATTACAAGGAATAAAACAAAATATACCATGCAGTATATGTGGCCCTAAAGAACTAATTCTGAATAAATATTTTAATCAGCAAACAGTGTTACATGCATTAAGACTTAAACCTAAGGAAATAAGGTGGGGCATAAAACTTGAGAAAAACAGTTGCCACGTGTACGGTAACTTGTGACTGCAGATTTGAACTGTTAAAATTAAGTCCATGGCATCGTAAGTAACAAAAAATAGGCATCGTTTATTTGGTAATCAGTTGCTGGTGCTTACACATACACAAACTGTCGAACATGGTTTCTTTGAAGTATGTCCGAAGGGCAGGCCTTTTCACAAGATCAATGCAAGGATAAGGATTCTGTTCATTAGTCACACCGGCTTTATTGTTTGCGTTCTTAAATCAAACCTTTAGCTATTTTGCAATTTAGCCAGAACTGACCAGAATATGCAAAAGGGGCTTGTCATGGGGGAATAATAAGGCCTATCACAGCGAGAAAAGGCTCGTCAAATGGGCGGTCGCACATTGGGGCAAGGGGGTGGGGGATGGGGGTCAATAGTCCCCCCCGTTCTATTGTCAGACAGTTAATGTGAAACTTTGACCTTTTTTTTAATCGCTGCTTTTTAAACTGCACAAGGAATAGTTTTATATCAGTTCCAATTAATACAGATTACCATTTATGCATACTACATGTATACAATGCATTTTTTATAAAAAAAATTAATTTTTATAAGATTACTGAAAATTGTGTTTTCTCGAAACACGACAGGTTTAGAATCTTATTTTTAACAAAGCTTCCATTTGATTAAAATCATATCTAAATTTCTCCTAGGACAGTGGTGATTTGATTTAGATTGTGCCGTGTTAAGGCATGTATGTCAACATCTTGAAAATACATTTACTCATTTCACCAGCGCGATCAAAGTTTCCTCAGGCAAACAATTTTTGTTTCGACAAGCCTGACGGGCACCTCACTTTGAATACAGGATGGGCCGAAACTAAAACCAGAAGGGGCCCAGGGTGTCGGGCTATCAGATTTGTTTTTAGCACTGCTGTTTTAGATAAAAGATATGTGGATTGATTGTTGCATTTTGTGGTCACTTACTCGTCCTTCTGCCTATTTTCGTAACTCACACGTTTAACTCTTTTCCCAGGATTTAAAATGTCCAAAGGTATGTCTGGAACAGCGCAAACTTTTAGTCTAGGCCTAGCATTTGCGTATCTTTGAGCTGCTATTTTTTCATGATCCCTCTCGTAACATTCCTTTGAGAAATGTAACGAGTACATAGTGCTGTTTAGTGTTGCTTTGAAATCGACTCGTTTGTAATAATGTACCCATTCTTTCATGATGCCTATATCTTTCGGAAGAAAAAAACATGTCCACAGGCTTTGCTTAATGTTCTATTACACCCGTAAGCAACGCAAAACGGTATTGTCTTTTACTCTGGCAACTTCCACTTGGGCTGCTGGAGTCGCTACTATGACGTCACATCCGAAAGTAACCGAATAGGGGCGGAAATTTTGCATACGAGGTCACGGAAATTCAGCTCCTAGAAGATAGGCCAATATTTAAATATTGGCATTACGGTCGCAGATGATACTTCAGAATAAGGTTTTCTGCTATAGTACTTTTATTATTATTCTATATTTCCATTGGTTTCTGGTCTCCTTTAATTTGGCGATGATCCCTCTTGAAGTTGCACCCCACTAAATGCTTTCAGTGATGTTTGGAACTTCATATTTTGCATTTAATGGACTTAGTCTATCTTACTTTCATTTTAAATAACTTGTCTTATGAGAAGAATTATAGTCAATTTTTGTCATTTAAATCAATTTGTCTGTAATAATACATGCACATATAGATGGCCACTATGATCTTTTACTCAATAATTACATAATATGGGAAGGCTGGTCATATATTTTAGTATTAAATTGAAGAGAGGTAAATGATGATATTAAGAAAGGTGAGTTTTATTAGACAGCTTTATTTGAATATTTGTTTTTGATTTTCTTCAATAAATCTCGAATATTTAAAAGTTGTATGAAATGCACCTTTTATCTTTGGGTGACCATGAACTTGCAATCTAATTTAATATTCACTAATGGACACACGGTACTAATTATACGGAAGAACTGTGAACCAGTCTAGAAATGGGTGAAGAAATAATAGAGTATTTACGGGTTTGGTGGTCCATAATTGGTTAATAATGAAAATTAAAATTTTAGCAAAAATATCTTTTGAGAGCTTATCCTATATGTAATTTTAAAAAATATATAAAAATTTCTATGGATGCAATTTTAGCATTTTTACAAGCTTGACTCAGGAGTACTCAATAATGAAAGTAGCACCTGATTCATTTAGTGCAGAATCAATAACATGTGTTTCGTGCACATGTATGTAAACAAAATGCCGAGGCTCATCATCAGCACCCAGAAATTTTAAGTTATTGAATTTTGAATATGATGGTGTTTCCATATGTTTACTATTGGAATTGAATTACTACTGTGTGTCCTATATGCGACCCATACCATAATAGGAGCTTGTTGTGTCCATGGTAGCCATGTGCATCCAGAGTATCATTTTGGTGGTTTTTTGCATATGACAATCATAATGGAGTATTTTTTTCATGGTTTGCATGTGATTGTGGAGAAAAAATCTATACAAAAGACAGATGGGGATGGTTTTATACACTGGACAGTGGCAGTAGATAGCTCAGGCCATGGGGAAAAGAGCATAGTATGGCCTGATGGCAGAATTTCATATGATGGTGCCCACAGATTGGCCTATATGGTTAAATACCATTTAACACATGCAACAATTCTCCAAAACGGGGTGGGGGAAGATTTTATATGTAAGCCACTTATGTCACAATCACTTATATATCAATACTGATCATTTAACTTTAGAGACACACTCAGCAGATCAAAGCAGAGAACATTGTAAAACTCAAGGACTGTGCACAAATATGCACATGCTGCATTGCCTCAACCTGTAAATTGCATTATTATATGTCGAGTCACGTTGAATATCAATTATATCTGTCTTATTTCTTATCACAGAATTAAACTCCTTGACACCTATTCTATGTTCGGCATGTTTCTCATATTGGTACATTAAATTTTTTGCAAACAATATTGGAACTTTTCTGCATCCCTTTTGTTGAGGGAGCAGGGAGGGACATTTTCACTTAAAATAATAGTTTTCAAACCTTCATTCCCAATATAAGTCTGCAAATGTCCTATCTGTATTGCATTATTTACAGTTGAAACATTCTTGATGTATAACTGCATGGTGAACATATTGCTCTCTCCCACCACACCAGACCTCTTGTTTCTTCATGTACCAAGTCCCATGATAGAAAACCTTTATAGTTAGGGTATTGGAAGTGGTGCTCTCAGAACACATTATACCACATCTCAGCATTTTTGCCTGTCTGCACTAAGCGATATGCGTTTTGTTCATCAGATATGTTGTTGTGAATAGATGAAAACAAGCTTCATGTCAGAAATATGGTTTCATATTTAAAACAAAAGCTATCTATAAAGCCAACATTGCTCTGCACTTACTATCAAGTAATAGTAAGGAATCATTTAGCTGTAAATTAGAGCTTGCTGTTTGGTTTGCCAAATCAAGGTGTATTACCTCCCTTTTGACTGTAATTGAGTGATTGCAAGGTTTGCTTTGTTTCTCTTTTGTTCAATAATTTATGCATTTTATTCAGCTTTATATTAAAAAGTAAGTAATTTAGCACCGCTTATAATGGAAAGTAGCCACAGTAATGATTTTGAGACTTTTTCTTAACTTTTTATGAGTTTTGGGTAAGTGTAGGTATAGATTTATGTATTAGACAACTTTAATATGCAATTCAATTCTATTACTTAAATTTAACAAGTAGTTTATGCAGTGATAAGTTTTATCAGTGTCTGAATATTGCATAGAGACATGGACTTATCTTGACATCGCGAAGTTTTTCACACATTTCTCCACCTCCAGCTTACTTAATAGCTTGAGCCGCAACAGTTTGTACATACACTTTCTCTCCCAACATCAATGTCAGCATTATAAGAACTTTGAATAGCTTTTTTCCAATTTGTCTCTTGTTGTCCTTATGTAACAGACCTCATGTTGCGGTGTCTTTTGGGTTGATGCACATTTTCCCCCTTGTTGTGGGGAACATTACCAGGCTTGAAGAAATTACTCTGTCTATTCTTTGCTTCCTCACCCTTCCCCATAGTTTAATACTAAAAAGTAGCACACTGTTGTTTAATTATTCAGTATAATAAAGCTTATGGAACTTTTCTTTGGCTTTTATACCTTTTTATTAAGATTTGGGGGTGATGAATCACATGTGATGATAGTTTAAATAAGTTTGGAATGTCAGCATCTCTTGATGCTTCATGAGTGTGTGTATTTGTTTTAGTCACAAAAGGGCAATGGCCTCTTATCATTTTGACCTGTCATGTGGTACACTTATTTGTTTTGTTTGATTGATTTGAATAGGGATGCACTGCATCTTATTTATATGAGAGTCAGCAAAAAAAGAAATGCAATTTTGAAACTTAAAACATTTAAAACTTGTCTTATAGCCAGTGAGAGATGAAAATACAATGTGTCATGTAATTTGATACCCTGTGATGTCATACTTGCTGATGTCAGCATTCTTGTGTTTCTTTTGTGTAGCATGCATGCGATAGAAAGATAACATGAAGATACAAAGGGAGAAAACTATTATTTTAATACAAGAATAAGCCACTAATAAGTACAATACAACACAGCAGCATGTAATGCCGATGCAATTTAGCTATGGATATTGGTATCACATAAAATGCTATTGCACTATTATCCATGCAGAAGCATGGACAATTCTTTCTTACAACTATGCTCCAATATCAATGAGTAAAATGCAACTTTTTCTAAAAATTTTAAATCTGGTTATAGGACACACGGTACTAATTATACGGAAAAACTGTGAACCAGTCTAGAAATGGGTGAAGAAATAATAGAGTATTTACGGGTTTGGTGTTGCATAATTTGTTAATAATGAAAATTAATATTTTAGTAAAAATATCTTTTGAGAGCTTATCCTATATGTAATTTTAAAAAAATATAGACAAATTTCTACTGATGCAATATTAGCATTTTACAGGCTTGACTTACGAGTACTTAATTATGAAAGTAGCACCTGATTCATTTGGTGCAGAATCAATAACATGTGATTCATGCACATGTATGTAAACAAAATGCCGCAGCTCATATGGTGTTCTCCACACATAAGCTTGCACCAAGGTTAGATGTGCAGGGATAATTATAGGTCTCATCATCAGCACCCAGAAATTTTAAGTTATTGAATTTTGAATATGATGGTGTTTCCATATGTTTATTATTGGAGCTGAATTAGTACGGTGTGTCCTGTAGTAATCTTGGACAAGCAGAACTATGTACGTAACTTACTTATCACATAACTTACTGATCTATTGAACAACTAGTTCTATTACTGTCAAGAAAATCAAGCGTGGATATAGGACACACCGTACTAATTATATGAAAAAATGGGAGCCAGCATGGAAATAAGTGAACATAAAATATGGGATATGAGTTTGGCTGGCCAGGATTGGTTAATAATGTAAGTAATGTTCTTTTAAGAGGTCATTATAGCTGTAAGTGAAAAAATAGAGACATTGTTCTATTGATGGAATTTCAGTCCTTGAACAGCCTTGTGTTTGGAGCACTCATTACTTAAATTAACACCTGGCTCTTTGGTGCGGAATTGAAAGCACGCGTTTCAAACACATGCAGGTCCAGAAAATGCCGCGGCTCATATCCTTTCCTCAACACAGAAGCTAACATCCATGTTTCATCTATGCTGATAAATATAGGTTTGATCATGATCACTGAACATCTACAAGTTATTGAGTTTTAATATCATGGTGTTTGCACAGGTTTACTATTGTAACTGAATTACTACCTAAGAGTCGTATCAAGATTGTCTGCGTACCAGGGGAAGTAAACCCGAGAACAATCTTAGTCCTACAGATGGTGCAGTTTCTCCCCTTTCCATTTAGGTGCGTATTACTAACCAAATTCCAAAAAATACTAAACTATTCAAATGAGTTGCCACATTATTCCCCCTTTATGATGTGCATACGAGAGCATTGTTTATGTTTGTCTGTTCGTCTGCCTCTTTAATAAACTACATAAATTCTTGTTAGTACTGTGATATAGCCTCTGCAATTAATTATTCATTAATGTTTTAGCTGATAGTTATTGAATAAGTTATTTGTCGAGTTATCTGGACCCTATTATATAATTCATATATTTATTTCTCCCTATCTCTTTTCATTGCACACACTAGTTTCTATTCAAAAATTAATATATGACACTATAGTGTCCCAAGCACTGTGCTCCAATTATTTTTAATTATTTTATTTCTTCTCTTTCGCGCACTGTCTGTGTGTCTGTCCTTTGTCCACTTTATCAGCGTTACACAAATATGGACATTTAAATCAGCATTCATGATATCAACTTGGGTGTGATGTTATTAGTTGCAGTTATAATTATATGCTCGATCAGATTTTCCATAAAAGGAAAATATTTTAACCAGTTACGGTTTGCCAAGTCAGGTGGTTCTATAACTCCATAGTCTACCATAGCTTGAATCTCATTTCGGACAGTTTGTAATTGTTGCATAGGGCAGCGGATATGGTTTCAACTTCACTGGCTTCTCATCTAGTAATTTCAGAGTGAACTGCTCCAACTCATCCTTGCCAGGTCATTCTGTCCAGACGCTTGATTAGTCTTGGTGTAACCGCCCACTACCTTGCAATGAACAGACGTTTACGTTCCGTCAAGGACAACATCTACGTAGGATTCTTTCCTCGTCAAAGGACAACTAGGGAGTACTTCCACCTCTCCTCCATTGTCGTCCGGTTTGTCAATCACAAATGTAGCAACCACGAACTCTGTGGGTGTCTCTCTTTCACGGTAACATTTCAGGAGCTTTACGTCGTACAACTTCTCCTTGTCTCCTACCCGGATGTGGTAGTTCTTCCCACCTTTTTTTACAGCAACAACAACACCTTGTCACCCACCTCGAAGTGACGTTCCTTCGTCCTCTTTATTTCTGCCGCCGCCGTTATAGGACCTACTAGGTCCATCGCCACCCATGAAAAAGGTTCGTCAATCGGATGGGTGGTTCCTAATGACACAGGGCAAAGGGAGGTCTTAGGTGCCATTCGCTGCCACTTGTCACGGGACAAACAAAACCTCCGAACATTTCCGTACACACCGGGCCAGTAGAACTCCCTTATCAACATATATCTGGTCTTCGCCACGCCCTTGTGGCTTCCAAATACACCATCATGTGCCAGCCGAAGCACTTTTACTCGCCTCACTATGGACAACAATATTTTTAAATGCATCGGTCGCTTTCCTGTCGTACTGGTACAAAATAAAGCGTTTCGTCGCGAACTTTACCTCGCCGTCTGGCAATTTCCGTATGGACCAATCTTTTGAGTACCTGCGTACTTTGTCGAGAGACAAATATTCCTCTTGAAGTTTGCTTAACTCGCCAGTTAGCAAATTGTCTATGGGCAAAGTCGTGGGTCTTAGCGGCTTTGACCCTGACCTTCGCGTCATAGCTCTCGTCTCAACGGACCCCACGTGTGCATGTGACCAAGAAATAGGGTTAGGCTGAGGTAACACATACATACACACTAATATTACGAAGTAAGACAGTCCTGTTAAACATAATGCTTGAATTCGTCCCTTTACATAAAGCGAATCATGAGTAATGCTAACGACCGGGAGCGAATCTTTCGACGGTTAGCAAACTGGACTTCAACCGTCTCGCCTGTGGAATCTCCAGGCTTGAAATATCTACCATCTACCAAGGCCGGATAACTATAGCCGGCCTTCATACGTTAACGCGGTACAAGACATTTTCATTCATTTCTCAAAATGGCTGTGGAATTACGCGTCCGTTTTGGTAGCTCTCTTCGAACATTATCTGAAGATTTTCCGAAACGCTTCCGCCGACAGCTCATAGTACCTTAGTAGAGCTTTCTTCAGAGAGTCCTAGTCGTCTACCTTGTTCAGTGTCATATAAAGGTAGACGTCTTTCGCGGCTCCATATAAGAATGAAAAAGCATTGATAGCCCACTGGTCTCTGGGTAGCTGATGAACCGGTGCCAACTTTTCGAACTGCGTCAAAAAGTAATCAGTGATGTTGTCCTTTTCGTTGAACATGCACATGATGTTCTGTATTGGTCGTCCGTCTTCGGATCTCCTACTTGTGGATCCTGAACATTCATTCTGGTATTCACCCCTGCTGAACTCTGATTCGATCCTCATCATCTCCATGGCGAACAAATGATCGCGTTCTCTAGATTTTTCATCGGCCTGCAATATGACTAGTTCGAGCTCTCGTTCGTGCTCAGCTGCCCGCTCATCGGCTTGTCTGTCTTTTTCTATCGTTCGGCTGCTATTTCAGCTACTTGTTTGTCCTTCTCTAGTGCTGTGGATAATTCCTCCTTGTGTTATCTAACACTCCGCTCAACAAATGCAGCTAACTGGATGCATTCGAAACCAAATTCGTCCTTACAAATCGACTTAAACTCAGTAACTAATTGTCTGTCTGTCGCCATCCTGGTCTACTTGTACGGTGACACAAGAATTAAGTCCTTTTCCTATACTTAAATTTTACTTCCCTACTCGAAAATAGCCCCACACGTATTCATTCTACTTCGAGCATGGCCTGCTCACTTAAACCAAACTTCCTCTTGCAATAACAATTAATAAACGGGCAGTATACAGCTGAGCTATCTCCCTTAATTCAGCGGAATGCTTGCTCACTCAAGGAGTAATTACTACTGCGTGTTGGCCCTGAATATATATTCTCCCAAGTGAATACAAAGATTATTCTTCGCTTTATTTTACTAATTTAGATAAGACCCGAACCGCAAGAAATTTGCCTCAATCTCTTACAATGTTTTCATCACAATATGAAAAATTATGGCACGAAATTGCATGCACAGAATACAAAAGAGAATAAGCAGACAATGATACGATTCACTCTAATCACTGTTTCTTGACAAGTAATATTGAAATTATCACAGCTTAGTTACTTATTCTAGTCTATATTTGTTCAAACTCGTTACTCGAATAACATGTTCTGATCCCTAGATGAGCACTCACTTTGTAGCGATTGCTACTGGTGGTGTTGTTGTGAGGTTTTACTTTTTTGTTTACCAGGTGTCTGCTTTATTTGGCTATCGTTCTCTAGCTGGTGAAATGTTTAACGTTGTCGTCTTTGTGCTTTTATATGATTGTCCATAAAACGTTTCATATTCTTCAGGATGATTATACATAAGAAAGAACCTAAACATTAAACTGAAATATATCTCTGATTATCACAGTTATGGCATGTGCATTAGTTCCCGGGTTTGACCAGTACGGTAACCTCCTGGATCTGATTAGTGCATAGTTGCCAGGGTATGAGTTGTGTGTTCTTTCCCAGTTGTGACATGTGCTTAGTTTTCCCGGGAATGACTTGTTTATATTCCCAAGGAATGATTTTTTTCATATATTTCAGGGTTTGACCTTTTCATAATTTCCAGGTATGAATTCTGCAGTAACAGTTTCTGCTCAGTAAAATTGCCAGATCACACAAATTCTACCATTGCTTGTCCTTCTTTTTCCCTGGTTCGTTGTTCTAAATTGCTCTGGATAAATATGAATATTTCTCCTTTGATTAAAATGGAAAATTATTATGTGGATAGCAATAATATACATGATGATAATAATTACTACGTCGATAGCAATGCTTTAAATGATGACAATGATTACTATTTGGACAGCAATACTTTAAACGATGACAATGATTACTACGTGGATAGCAATACTTTAAAAGATGATAATAATTACTACGTGGATAGCAATACTTTAAACGATGACAATGATTACTACGTGGACAGCAATACTTTAAAAGATGATAATAATTACTACGTGGATATCAATACTTTAAAGGATGACAATAATTACTACGTGGATAGCAATACTTTAAATGATGACAATGATTACTACGTGGACAGCAATACTTTAAAAGATGATAATAATTACTACGTGGATATCAATACTTTAAACGATGACAATGATTACTACGTGGACAGCAATACTTTAAAAGATGATAATAATTACTACGTGGATATCAATACTTTAAACGATGACAATAATTACTACGTGGATAGCAATACTTTAAACGATGACAATGATTACTACGTGGACAGGAATACTTTAAAAGATGATAATAATTACTACGTGGATATCAATACTTTAAAAGATGACAATAATTACTACGTGGATATCAATACTTTAAATGATGACAATGATTACTACGTGGACAGCAATACTTTAAATGATGACAATGATTACTACGTGGATAGCAATACTTTAAACGATGATAATAATTACTACGTGGATATCAATACTTTAAACGATGACAATAATTACTACGTCGATAGCAATACTTTAAATGATGACAATAATTACTACGTGGACAGCAATACTTTAAATGATGACAATGATTACTACGTGGATAGCAATACTTTAAACGATGATAATGATTACTATGTGGACAGCAATACTTTAAAAGATGACAATAATTACTACGTGGATATCAATACTTTAAACGATGACAATAATTACTACGTGGATAGCAATACTTTAAAACATGATAATAATTAATACGTGGATAGCAATACTTTAAATGATGACAATAATTACTATGTGTTTAGCAATAATTTAAATGATTATAATAATTACTACGTGGTTGGCAATGATTTAAATGATGATAATGATGACTCGGTGGATAACATTAATTTAAATAATTATGCTAATTACTACGAGGTTGGCAGTACTTTAAATGATGACAATGTCAAATTCAGGTCGTTTCACAAAACCAATAAGACCTTTCAAAAACCGCATTAGTCTTGACCAAAAATTGCAAGTAATCAAAAAGATAAAAGGAATTTGTGTAGTAGGAATTAATTTAATTGTAGATTTTTACACGTGTCAGGTAGGAATTATGTCAAGGTATAATATGCCTTTGTACGTGTCATTTATGACTTATTGAAATGAATAACTTTACATGTGTCAGGCAGGACTTATTGAAATGAATAACTTCACATGTTTCAGGTTGGAATTATTTCAATAAAATGTTTTACATGTTTCATTTGGGAATTATTTCAAAGTATAACATAATTTTACATGTCTCGTATGACAATTACATCAATGTACAATATAACGTTGCATGTGTCAGGTGGGAATTATATCAATCTACAATATAACTTTACATGTGACAGGTAGGAATCATATCAATGTGAAATATAACTTTGAATGTGTCAGGTGGAAATTATGTTAATGTACAATCAAACTTTGAATGTGTCAGGTTGGAATTGCATCAATGAACAATATACTTTTGAATGTGTCAAGTGGTATTCATATTAATGTACAATATAACTTTGAATGTGTCAGGTATGAGTTATATCAATATACAATATGAATTTGAATGTGTCAGGAAGGAATTCTATCAATATTCAGTATACATTTGAATGTGTCAGGTAGGACTTAAATCAATGTACAATATATTTCTACATGTGTCATGTAGGACTTAAATCAATGTACAATACAATTATACATGTGTCAGGTGTTACTTAAATCAATGTGCAATATAATTATACGTGTGTCAGGTAAGACATTATAACTTTGCATGTAATACATACTCATTCTAAAAATAGTTCATGACTTTATGTAAACAGTGTGTTTAGGTGGAGTCAGGGGCAGAATGTTATTCTGTACTGATTTGAACTAAAGCGTGACATATCTATATTAATTGTAGAACTGAAAGATTATAGAATGGGAAGTCAAAATTTGGAATGTGGTACACATCACAAATTACACGTGTTGTAAAGATAGATATAATTATGTCATCTTCCCAAAACCCCATCCCTTTCTCTCGCTCTCTCTGTCACAAACACAAACACATACACACGAAGGCACGCACAAACACACACACACATGATAACAATCTCAGCATTGTTGTGAATACACATATCTGATGTGGCCCGCAAGTAGGTATCCTCAAAGTGAAATAAAGATATATCGTTTTCATTTTGTTTAAGTCAGACCCATAATTATTATCAGGTAATTATGAGAACTCTAGTATGTGGGCCTACTCGACACATGCTTTCATATGATACGATAGTTTTAATGCGAAGGTCTTAAAATTGCCGAATACTCTGAAATGCTAACTAAAGCCTAATGTTCTCAATCCACCAGTTAGGCCGCCATGTATAGCCTATATTGTGCTGAAAAATGGCGTTAAACCCTACAACAAAAGCAAAAACAATCCTATTCTTCTTCTTCTTCTTCTTGTTCTTCTTCACCTTTCATTAGTATTTTTAATATAAATATTAAAATGGCTTTGCTTGGTACAGGCCAACTACTATCTTTAGCAGATCTCCTGGAAGGTCTAAGGTTATCTGACAGATCCGGTGGCCTAATGATTAGAGCGTCTGCCCAACATGAGGTCGAGGGTTCGAACCCTGCTGAGTCATACAAAAGACTATTAAAAATGGTACTAACAGCTACCTCGCTAGACACTCAGCATTAAGAGGTTAGTTTTAGGACTGGTCGGCATGGTGTCTGGATAATGTGACTGGGTGGGACATCATGCTATATGTCTTCGGCATGATGCCCCTGTACTAGAAATCACTTTAAAATGCGACACTGCAGACATCTTAGCGATAAGATATGACCGGAAAATTGTTAAAGCTACGTTAAAAATGTAAATAACACATACACAGCTAACATTATTTGTCTTATCTCTAACGCCGCCGTCTGTCCTATTTAAGGTCTCGTCCGCGAGTTCAGGCCAGGAGTCTCTGGCCGCGGCACAAGAAGTATGGCTGCCGTGTTTTTACTCCTAGGTCTGGTTATGACCGTCTTTGGTGGTAAGGAATTTCCCGAATCTTTGGTTTAGTTGTTTTCCCATATATGTAGACTGATTCAAGTCCATTGAAAACAAACTTTTATGAGTCAAATATAGGTTAATTAGAAAAACTGGGCAAATTGTATGTCTAAATTTATGCAAGGAAAAACAAACATTTTTCAACCTATGTTCATTATCTCCAATGAAATACTAATACAATTACTGCTACTACTATTAATAATAATAATAATAATAATAATAATAATAATAATAATTCTATAAAATAATACAGAAGGGAAAATAACTTTAACATTTTCTAATCATACACATGATCTAATGTGTACATCAGCTTTGTCTTTATTTAGGAATGTCTTTTAGTATTTTTAGTTTATTTCATTTTTTCTATGAATGACATTAATGAGCAGAAAGGTATTCTGACATTAATAGGGATAATTGGTACTTAAGTACTGTCTCACCTTTGCCCTACTTTTCTAATAGAAAGTCGCGTGATTACAAAAACGTAGCTCCTTCAGGGAATAATGTGTGGGATACGTTTCGTAATATGCTTTCAACTGTATTTGAAATGGGACGTCTGTGTTTCAGAACTGTAGATTTAAATGCTACATGTGGACGGCTCCACTAATAATGGTGTTCTTAATTAGAGTGTCGTATCCACACGTAACGAAGTTCTCCGCGTCTATTCCATCATGTCCGAATATTGCATCAGTATAGCACGACAGCCAGAGATATTTTAAATGTCAGTCATAGTTTAGCATCTAAAATTTATCATACCTACTATCTTAACTGAATGCAAATTAACTATTACAAAACTTGATAAAAGCTGCTCATACCCTGAGGATAATAATGTTATTATTATGGAAAATTTGAACAATGAACATCTGGTCTAGACCCAAAATGTAAGAGAGGTGTTGTTTAGTTATGTAGCCCATGAAAAATAATAATAATAATAATAATAATAATAATAATTATTATTATTATTATTATTATTATTAAATGCTTATAAAACAATCGTTGGTATGAGGTTTCATGATATTGTTCAATATATGTGTGTGCGAAGGCAGGTTGTTACACATTGCTAATGTTAGATAGATATATAGATAGATAGGCAGACATGAAGGCAGGCAGGTAAGCAGGTATATATATATATAATAGAGAGAGAGAGAGACATACATACATGCATATATACATACATGCATACATACATACATACATACATACATACATAGTTAGAAAGATTGATATTGGATTTCTTGCAGACCCATACTGTTAACTAAACTTTACTTAATTTTGTAACCCATGCTAAATAAAAGGGTATGCTTTTTTAATTATGTCGCCGTTGGTAAATAAGGGAATATTATAGCTACGGGCATTCTTTTTATAATTATTTCGCCCCCTGTTATTAACTGTATTATTATGGGCAAGCATTATTCAACTATGTCACCTTTGTTAAATAAAGGATAATATTATAGGTATATGTTATTTATTTATACTAACTTTGGTAAATAAAGCGTATTAATTGGGAGATTCGTTATTTAAACATGTTGCCCTTGGTAAATAAAGCGTATTAATTTGGACATTCGTTATTTAAAAATGTTGCCCTTGGTAAATAAAAAGTATTAATTTGGACATTCGTTATTTGAACATGTTGCCCTTGTTAAATAAGAGAGCAATATCATGGGCATTCGTTCTTTAATTATCTCTTCCTTAGTAAATAAGGGATTATTATCATGGGAATTTGTTATTTAATTATGTGGCTTTTGATAACTAAGGGAGTGTTATCATGAGCATTCCTTATTTAATTATGCCGCCTTTGGTAAATAAGGTAGTATCAACATGGGCAATCGTTATTTAAATATGTCTCCCGTTGTAACTAATGAAGTAGTATAATGGGCATTTGCTATATAATTATGTGGCTTTTGGTAACTAAGGGAGTGTTATCATGATCATTCCTTATTTAATTATGTCGCCTTTGGTAAATAAGGTAATATCAACATGGGCAATCGTTATTTAAATATGTCTCCCGTCGTAACTAATGAAGTAATATAATGGGCATTTGCTATATAATTATGGCTTTTGGTAAATAAGGGAGTATTATCTTGGGCAAGCATTATTTAATTGTGTGGCTTTTGGTAAATAAGGAAGGATTATCATGAGCAATCGTTATTTATTTATGTTGCTTTTGGTAAATAAGGGGATATAATTATATGCATTCCTTATTTAAGCATGTTGCCATTGGTAAATAAAAAGTATTGTTATAGGCATTCGCTTGCTCATATGAAAATGGAGAGTATAATGTTCTTTTGCATCACACAATTTTTTTTTAAAGACTGCGTCGAATTTGAATTCATTGTGTCAGCAATATGAAAACCAAAAGTCTTTAATTTGTCACCTACGTTTTCCAAATGCATAGATATTCGTACCTCATACATTAGGGCGAAATTACCATTCATAGTATTGTGTCTAAATCATGCGACATCATTTATTGATTTGTATCAGCTATGATAAGTTCTAGAATATTCTGGAAAAGTCAGTACTATCTATGAATAATCCGATCGAGATGAAACTTCTTCATTTAATACCGTCAGCGAGCTGTCATGAGGTCATTAAACTTTCATACAACAAATACAGGTAGATAATGTAGTCAACATATATACAATTATTTACAATAGTACTTTGGAGATTTAATTACATGGTTGTTCTAAGTCCCTTGCTTTTTCTCACAGCAGAAAATAATTTGCATACAAGGTATTATCTGGATCCTTCTTCATTTGCAGCAGTTAAGGCAGGAACCTATAGCAATCCAACATGCGCGGATGGTCGGCATACCATCACCCATCTGTTTGAATGGAAGTGGTCAGACATTGCACAGGAGTGTGAAAGATTCCTCGGCCCCTATGGATACTGTGGTGTCCAGGTAGGGATATCTCTTTGTACTATCGTTAATTATTGCATAATTTTCAGGTTGGAACACGGCATGAAAGGGATAGTCTTAAACTCCAGATTATGGTAAACGTTTGCGTTGCGATAGCACTGGCCCCCACAGAACCATTCTTAAAACCAACGTTGAATCAGATATAATACTGTCACTGGAAATGTTATTCATTTGTCTTAACATTTAAGCAGAATGAAGTTATTGTTTTGTAAGTTTTACTTTGGAATTATTCAAACAATAGGGACAATGGGGACTTAATGCTTAAAACGGGTATATACACTATTTAACATGGGGAATTTATAGGGACAATGGGAATTTAACATAGGTTGGGTTTGTATAGGGGCAACGTCACGGAGCTGGACTTTGACAACAATGTTGCAATTGGCTGACGTCAATCGGGCGAAGCCACGACAGCGGAAAAATTATACACGCTGGGCGGGACGGGACAAATAACTTTATGTAAATTATAACAAATGAACTTCCACGCAGTACTGTCCAACGGTACGGGCAAAAACACAAACACAGATTGATGAACATGAATCTATCACATAAAACATCGATTAAAAATGTTTTAGGCAAGAGGGAGTAAATCCTTTCTAGACATATGAGTGGTCCTGAAAAGGGCCGTTTAGTTCTCTTCTTTTATATTTACTCCTTTCCTTCCTTTTCTCCACCAGCACCTTATTTTCTCCATCACATTCGTCTTTTTTTTCTTCTTCTCCTTTTCATTATCTTCCTCTTTCTCCCTCTTTTCATTCTCATCTTCTTTTTCTGTGTTTTCGTTCCATCGTCCCATATATTATTTTTACTCTTTCTCCTCCTTCTCCTCATTTTCTTGTTCAATTATTTCCTTTAATATTTTCCCCTCTCTTCAGGTTATTCATCTCCACGCTTAACATGTGAGGACTATAAACCCCATACTGCATCCTCACCAACATTTCCTCCACCATGCATATCGTATCCATCACCTCTTGCAACTGTATCATCTTCTGGTTGCTTGCCATTTTATATTCAATGCTGAATGGCGCGAATGACGAACGCTGCGCTTTATATGTCTCAAGCACGTACGCGAAGGAAAAGATCTCCCCTCACCAACTGCCCATATCATCTACCAAACAATTCACACTATTGAGAGTGGTAACCTAGTATAAACGTTTGTACAAAACCACTATAATTTCGATCAATATATAGCTGGAGAGGAAATTGTTTTCATTTTATGCAAAACGCATCATTACCTACAATCACCTCAGCAAAGGAGCTAGTGTTTATAGTCACACTCCTCCACATTCTCATAAATCAAACACTCATCTGTATAGGGACAAGGGATTTTTTAAGAGAAAAACAAAACACACATACACGCAATCAAACGTACACGCGCCCACATACACACAAACAAATACACAACATGCACACAAAAGACGTACGCTCGCACACATTCGCATACAATTATGCACACTCACATATACACAGATAAACGTACGCCCGCTCACAAACACACACACACAATTATATATTGGGAAACTTAAACAATGTCTCATTTCTAAAGGTCTGGTTAGCCCTGAGAAGGGCTGTTCATTTTAACTCTAAATAAACCTTGCTAATGGGGAGATCCCCAAAGCAGGATGCACACATATAACGTCTGCTCCAGTCAGAATCCGAATTGATGTGTCCTGATGAGAGCGCAAAGGTTGGTTTAGTGGCCTCATCATCCAAGTTTGTACACTAAAGGATGGTGAAAACTTCCCTCTGACGTCTGTTCTGCAGCTAGGGATGTTGATGATGTATCTTTATTGTCTGTCTACGTCGCGGCTTCTACTTTTCCCTCTGTCTCTTCTATTCTGGCACGTTCTGCTAAGGCCTCTATAGCCAGCTCGTCAAGAAGGCACCTGGGATACTCAAGATGCATCTGGAGTTCAAACAATGTACTTATTCGGCTTATGTTATGCTTTGTTTCGTTGACGATGGGGTATCCAGACGGACGAACGCTCAGCTTTATATTTATCAAGCACTGACGTGAATGAAAACACCACCTTACACCAAAACTAGCAATACCCACTCAATTGTCAATCACATGGAACGCGCGGACCGAAAACAAAAACCACTTGCGTTCACCATTTACGTACAGACAAAGACACACTATCTTATAAGTCAGGGAATCAAAGTGTTTTAAGAGACACTTCTATTTTTACATACAATATCTTAGAAAGGTAGGGAAAGTAAACCCACTTCTTGATTTCGTCGTTAAGCATATCCTATATCAGGTCTAAGGACACTTTTAACATCCTGGCATTTTCAATCCAATTAGGCTTGTGTACAGGTTTAGCCTGAGAAGATGTAAAGTCACGTGACCTCCTTCAGTTTAGGTAAATTAGAAGGCATCTTCATAGGTGGATGAGTCAACCATAGATTAGTTGGCATCACCTCATAGAGAGGATGCGATAGAACAAATACCTACAGTTTTGTTGGGTAGGAACGTTATATAGCTTATATCATGGTGAAGGATAGAGATAAATCAAATAACATAATTTTACAATGGTTCTAAAAAACAAACCACCGACACTTTCTTTTACAATACATATACTTTTTATAAACTGATAAACAGCCAACACATCATATAACAATTTTTCAAACAAGTTGTTTTTGATGAGATTGACAACGTTGTGAAGTCAAGTTAGACTTCCACGGATGTATGTCATTGGACCAATGATATACAATACGTTTCCTAGCTAAAGACAAGAGAGAACCATAATGGTAAAAAAAACATCGATCTACTTTTTCTTCGTTCCTAGGCCAGTCACGATCGCTATAAGTCAGTATATGTTCTAAGGGATATCCAAGACTGCGATGATGAGAAAAAAATATACAATATTGTCCAGACACCATAGAATATATGCTTTGTAGTTTCACATTATTGAAGCGTGTCGTCTGGGCATTTCTTCTCATAAAGACGATGATGTCGTCGTCCAGAGGCAGAATCCATACGAATCAACATACTCCACACAGTCATTGTGGAGAAAGTATACGGCTACTCAGTGGGTTCCTGGGAGCTGTCTATTATCCGTGTTGAAGATATAAGATTGATTTTCTTTAAGGTTACGATGAGGAAGTTCATCTTTAGCACACACGACAGGATTCTAAGAAGCAGAATACGAACTTTTGTGTCGCTTGAAAATCACTGTCTAGTAATGGTTTCTTCGCTTCGTCTTTATGTTTTGGGACAAGAGAGATTATATACGATGGATCTCCATAGCAGTCAATGGAGGGCACAAATGATCACGCAAGTTTTTATAACACTGATGAAACACTGCTTCTTTTGCGATGGGACCCACAAGCGTTCGTCAGCTACTCTCAGTTTTTTACTCTTGACACATCATCATGCATTAATCGTTTTGCATTTGACTGGGATGATGGTTTTGACATCAATACTTACCTTTCTTGGTCAATGCTGTGATTTCTTTTCCGCCAGATGTTTAGCAAAACAGGAAACAAAGTACTTGTTTTAGCCATATGGACATGAACATCATGTCCTTTTTGCTTTTGTTATGTTTGTTGGATGGTTCTGCTTCCAAAATGTCCTCCCATTCTATTTTCAAAGAAACTGATCTTTAAACGAGTATTTCATAGATTCTGCACACTTTCTCCTAATAGTTCTGAAGCTTCTTAAAATCTTAAGCGAGTATGGGCTGTAACATAGGCCGCAATGATGACGTTTCCAAACTTCTCGAAGTCCAGTTCATCCTTGTGATTGATTAAGATCAAGTCCTCACGAAGCACTTCCACGCGTTTCATGATTTTCCTTTTGTCATGAACCATTAAGAACTAGCGGGAAGGATCGGACGAATACTCTGTATTGGGTAAACACGGACGTTTGTCATTTTGCCTCACAAGCAATACAACATCGGCTGTGTTCGTTCATCTCCACGTGGTTTATAGTGATGCCTTTCTGCTACAAGTATTTTTCTTTAAATTTATTTTGGTCTTACTGAGTGTGACACCAGGAGGGATAGCCACTGGTTTATTGTTTCAGTTTCAAAAGGGCATCTACGTAGTCTGAGAAAATGCCTTTATGAGTTTGGTCGCTTTTATGATATTTTTCTGTCATCGGAAAGTGTAAATTTTGTACACTTCTTACAATTGGTATCCCAGGTCTTGTGCTTTGAACAATTCCATGCTGATCCACATTCCCGTTAAGGTGCGTTCTTTTGGATGTGATATCAAGGTTGGTCTTGGTTACACGTTTCGGCACAAGTAAGGTACAAGAAAACGTGACACTGGTGAGGTAAAACAGGATGGAACAAGTTCGAGGAGAGCAATACATTGCATTTGATAAATCCGTTGTATTTTCCAATATTGACCACGTCGGCGTGTTCCGTCTACAATTCCGAGTGCCCCGTGGAGAAGTGACAATATTTGCACACATACTAGTATTTATCTTTCGCCTCGTCGGCTTGGTACAGCAAACAGGTTGCATTCGTCCATCATCCGTACAATCTGTCGCACCGGTTCAGAGGGTCCACCAAATTGCAACTTTCCACGATACGTTCCAACACGGGATATGTTTTCAAACGGTGATCGTAATCTTTTCCCACATTTCCACCACTTAGTATCCTTACTGGTATTACTTTAAGTGCGTCTAAAAAGTGGCCTCTTACAAATCTTCCACGGTACGTTGTACAAACTGATTTTAGCATAACCTTGATGATTGCTAATGGGACATTCATGAAAAAGGCAAACGATAAATACGATCTTGGGGTTTTGTAAGTTTCAACCATCCACCGATTACGTTACAATTTTATTTTTACCTACTCTGTTTCGAGCGTGTGATAGATCCATTTATCTTCCTTGTCGCACATGTAATGTAGCCAGAGTAGAGATATGACCGTTTACTGACGTCTAATGAAACTGGTCGTTTGAGGCCTTATAACAGCCATGGTTTTCTTGGGCACGAATCGTTTGCGGTACACTAAGAAACACGCTTTAACAATTGTGCAGGCTTCTTTCAAAAGATTTATCACTCCGTGTTGCCTGAACAGTTCTCGAAATTGTCCACGACAATACTTTAAGATTTATTCCAGAAAATCGATGAGGTCTGAGACGTGAGAGTGTTACCACGCGCAGAATGCTTCTCGTTGTTCGGTGCGCGTGTTGTCGGGGTCATATTATTGAGCATCATGAAAATGTAGTAGAGCGGTGTATTATTTGACTTCGGTGTAGAAAAAGGGTGGAAAATAGCTTTTCGCCATTTCTGTCGTTCCAAACGATTTAGGGATTTGGCTCAATGAGATGGTCAAGTAACACATCAAATTTTTAATCTGCAAATTATTTTGGCTCCGTTCAATGTTACTTTACCACGTTCGGGGCTTTCCTGCGTATAGAATTTCAGAAAAAAACTATTTCGTCTCTCGAGACATTGGTAGCCATCACCGTAATATAGGAAGGCAATCTCCTTAATGTTCGATGTCCTCGTGGCTCCACGTCTCGTAGATAGGGTCTAAGATCCATTAGGCGAAATCGGTCAGCGTGTACGGTCCCCAAAAGAGGTTTTCACGTCCTCCAGAAATCGTGCTGAAGTGAAGGCAATGAATAAAGACAGACACTTAGATGCACGTCTAGTATTCTAGATAAGCTACGCACAAATGAATAAGCAATCTGAATGCCGATCTGTTGCATGCATTAAAAATCTTTTGGTCATCTTCTCCGCATGTTGTTGGGGTTGGTATATTTGAATGTAGCATTCATGTTTCAAGTTAACCATTTGCTGAAAAATGTGACATCGTTTCTTTCCTGGACATACATGAGCCTTGGCACAATTGGTATGTAATCTCAGGAGCTGACAAGCACGTTTCTGCTGTGAACCTTGCGTCTTCGGATGTTGTTGGTAACAGGTTGGGCTGACAAAGTGCGCTGACAAGCTGAATAATGTATACGGTTTTGTCCTTTGTCAAGGTTTAGAGACCAAATATCCTAGACATTTCGATCCACAATGCATTTGCTGCTCCAAAGTGTTTTAGATATAGTCACATTTCCCACAATAATATAACAGGAATCCAGTGATATTGGCAAGAGCATCTAGAGTGTGTAATTTCAAGGTGCATCATTGAGCTAATACGTCTCGTAATGTTTACAATTCAGGAATACCACATAGTTTGTCTTTAGACAGCCAAACTTGATGTAAAAGTAGTTCTACTTCTTTTTGTTGTCTGGCTATGTTCGATTTTCGAATGTTCTCCCAGACTCTTTTCCGATTTGCCGTGTCGGCATAGATTCGTCCCACTACGATAGTCACGACTAAATACATCTGGTCTTGAGGGTTATTAACGTGAACAACGCTGCGCTTGATGCTGAGAATGTCATCCACCAACAACATTTTTTTGCGTCCGGTTCCTTTTGGGAAGAGAAACGTGGGCCTGTCTAGTTTTGCTTTGCCCTCGGTCATGTGAAACCTGTCATTAGGCTGCTGCACATGTTAAATCTAGTCGATGACTTTAAAAGGTGCCCATTATGATGGCCTGCTGAACTCGATACAAACGGGGGGAATTTAGATTGTCATAAAAAATGGATAGTGTCAAGCGATCGTCGTCTTTGGCTTCACATTGATGTTTCAGTCTGTTTAACGAAGAATTCCTCAAATCGGTGATGAACTCTTCTATTTTCTCAAGCGGTTGATTTGACTTCAAATCTTTAAATTTTACCGTGTACGTGCAGATTTTAGTTCTAAATTGTATAGAGGAGAGTTTATCCGTCTCTCCAAAGTTGTAGTACTTTCAGGCGTTCCAGAGGGTGAACTTTGTTTGTCTGGACAATTTGGGTCAGAATTCTGGTTTATTCATGTGATCTTTAAAATCTCTGGCATGGATTTGAGCCAAGACTTTAGCTATTGTGCGAGGCGATAGATCACGTCTATACCTGTTACTTTTCTCTTCTTTCTTCACGAAATGATCCCAATCGTTTCATCTTGATTGCAAAAAGTCCAATGGCTCTTTTTAAAACACTATTGTCCCCTATAGATCGACGTAAAACCGGTGTGTTCCCTTTTAAAAAACTCCAGTGTCTTCTATCCAAGAAGTTATTTCATTCTCAATCTTACCAGAAAGATGAAAGACCCAACACAGATCAAACTTCTAATCACAGCTTAACGAGGCGTCATACTAAGTTTCTCTACACAGAATCCAACGGACTACTCCAATTCCTTTCGCGATAAAAGTCCAGATACAAGATCCGTCTGTCAGAAGAATGGACATTGGTCTTCAGAATGTCCACAACGTCGAACCATGACAAGTATCAAGAGATACAAGTCAAGACACGTGTTATCCTTTTCATTAGGAAGGACATTGGTTTTCTGACTGCCCTAGGAACACCGAGAGCTGGAGAAGAGTGAGTTTCAGAATATGAAGAAAATGTACCTTCCAAAAATGAACAACCCCGACAAGTTAAGAAAGAGGCGTAAGAGCAGAAACGAAGAGGAGAAGGAGGTGAGGAGAAAGGGAAACATACTGTGAAATTAAAAAAATTCACTAGGCATAGAGAGTGAAAAGACAAAGAAGAATACAAATTCACTTTTTAAGGTGCTATGCTGTGATATAGGATTTTAAATTTGTACCAAAGAATATATCAGAAAGAAAAACGTATGTCTCATGGGGCCAAAAAATACTGATTTTCAATTTTTATTGATTTTGGGAAATTATTACTATCTCTTGTCGAAAGAGAAGGTGGCCCTACAAAGGACGCTTGGGGATTGATGTTTTTAAAAGAAATCGGGATCAGGAAGCAATTAGCTTTAACTGCCTTATCCCTTTGCCACGGCCTAGGTCTTCTTCTAGATTTGCTCCTGTCGACGATCTTGTAGAAATCACTAGTAGTAGTATCGGACAGTTTGGCTCTAGAATGCCTTTTTCAGATTACTTAACTCTGCCAAAACGTATAAAAGTACCGTCACCGTTTGAGTTTCTCAGTTCTCCTTCTCTCAGATACATTGGATCTTCATCTACTTCCTGTCGCTTTATTCGTGCCTACTCTTCTTCTCGCCGTTTTCGTTGAATTGGAAAGGCTTGTTGTGCTTCTTTCTGATGTGGCAAAACGTACTACAATTTTTCGTCTTGTATCTGCTTAAAATCCTTGATGTGTGGTGATGAAAAAGGATAAAGCAGCGAATGTAATGGTACCGGAACAAACGCTTTTGGAGAAGAGAGAAAATCAACTAATTGAAAATTAAAATCGTTCTATTACGGAAGGAGGATCGTGTTAACATTGTTAGACGCTATTATGCCATCAATTATCGTCTCCACTGCCAGTGCATCCTAATTCATCGTCTTCTTAGTTTCTGTCATATTATAACTCCGTTGCATAGATTCACTGCGTACAGACGCTAGCGCACCAATATAGGGAATATGACGGCACACGTAGCTCACTTCTGATAGAAAACAAACTCAGCCCTGTGACGGAATTTTGTAAAGCATGTTTTGGATTGGTGAAAAACCTCAATCCGTTTCGTCCCACTCCTCCACTTTAAATAACTTCGGTTCAGTTCATTCCCTTCATCTGTTCTCGTTACAAGAAGTGGACTAACGTAGAATCATCGACCCTTCTATCGCCGATGATTTGCAACCAGGACTACCCCATGTATGTCAAATCATCATGTGTTATCAACCAGATAACACATACGGCCCTTCGGAAACGAACGATCTATGTGGAGAAGCATGGCTGTCTGAAAATAGTCTTACTGTACGGCCTTGAGGTCAGACGAAGTTTGATGAAGGAAACAAGATCCATGAGGTTCTCACTATGTAAATTGAACGGTATTAAAAAATGTCCTATTCAAGGCCACTGATAAGTCTAGAAAATATTTACTCTGTCCTGCGTACAAAACTATTAGTCGATATTTTATGTGATATATTGGTGTTCATTAATCCATGTTTGTGTTGTTAGTATGAACGATACGGGTCGACCCGTTCCGTTGGTTAGTACCGCGCGGACATTCGCAATGGAACATATGTTATAATTTATAGCTTTTTCCACTGTAAATGTTTCGCCCAAATGAGGTCAGCCGCTTGTCACATTGTTGCCAATGTCCAGTACCGTGAAATCAGCCCTGTTCCATTCATACTGTCTCTCTACAAACCCAACCTATGTTAAATTCCCATTGTCCCTTTAGTGGATATAATATTCCCCACGTAAAATTTCCATTGTCCCTATAATGGATACACCCCTTTTTAACATTAAATCCCCATTGTCCTTATCGTGTCCCATATTATTAATTTTAGAAATTATATAGTTTTTGGGACCCACTCGTCTTCATAAGTTGACTAGAATTATCCCTGCCTAATATCTGCTCCTTGACACATGAGGCTGGGTTATCACTAGCCAATAATTATAAATACCACTAGATATGGGCTGGGCTAAGTTTTCTCCCAGCCGATGATTTAAAATACCACTGGATTCGGTCTGCATTACGTTTTCACCTAGCCAATGATTAGAAATATCACTGCGTATGGGCTGGGCTAAGTTTTTATCTAGCCAATGACTATAAGTACATCTAGATCCAGGCTGAAGAATTATTTGTTATCAGTGATTATATATCATGCGCAACGATTGTTCAAATGACATGGGATTGTATTTTGAGTATATAATTCCTGAAAAGATTAAAGACAATAAACTAATGCAGATATATCACGTTTCCTGTTAAGGTTAGTTATATTTCGTTATAGTGTTCATACTAGTTAAGGTTAGTTGTATTTCGTTATAGTGTTCATACTAGTTAAGGTTAGTTGCATTTCGTTATAGTGTTCATACTAGTTAAGGTTAGTTGTATTTCGTTATATTGTTCATACTAGTTAAGGTTAGTTGTATTTCGTTATAGTGTTCATACTAGTTAAGGTTAGTTGTATTTCGTTATAGTGTTCATACTAGTTAAGGTTAGTTGTATTTCGTTATATTGTTCAGTCAGGTTAATTGTAATTAGTTGTATTGTTATATCCCAATGTCTCTATAGTGGATATAAAACTCTCCATGTTAAATGCACAATGTCCCTATAGTGGATCTAAAACTCTCCATGTTAAATGCACAATGTCTCTATAGTGTATATAAAACTCTCCATGTTAAAGGCACAATGTCCCTATAGTGGATATAAAACTCTCCATGTTAAGTGTACAATGTCTCCAAAGTGGATATACCCTTTTTAAGTCCCAATTGTGCCTGTAGTAGATATACCTCTTTGTAACATTAAGTCCCAATTGTCCATATAGCGGATATACCCCTGTGTAACATTAAGTCCTAATTGTCCCTATAGTTGATATACCCTTTTTTAACATTAAGTCACAATTATTCCTATAGTGGATATACCCCTTTTTAACAATAAGTCCCAATTTGCCCTATAGTGGATATACCCCTTTTTAACATTAAGTCACAAAATCCCTATAGTGTCCCATATTTCTGCCAACATCAACACCATTAGGTTGGATTTACGTGCGATTTATACTAAAGTGTATTGCGAACGTTAGTTATTTGACATTGTGTCTGGTATACTAGGATTACTGGGCATTCAATTCGCAATATCGTACGTTTCGTTTTCGACACGTTTGCTTTTGTTTTCAAAGAAAATATATTGATTGTTGATTTTTACAAAAGGTTGTTGCTTATCACTCTTTCCTGTTAACCTTTTAAGAGCATACACTCGTAATAAAGTTTTGAAATTATATAGTTGTTGGGACCGACTCGTCGTCTTCATTTGCCACTCCACATCAGTTAACTAGAATTATCCCTGCCTAATATCTGATCCATGACAATTGAGGCTGGGTTATCACCTAGCCAATAATTATAAATACCATTAGATATGGGATGGGCTCAGTTTTCACCAAACATTAATTAGAAATATAACTGGATCCGGGCTGGACTGAAATTTTCACCTAACCAATGAATAGAAATAGCACTGGGTCCGGGCAGGAGTAAGTTTTCACCTAGCCAGTGATTAGAAATACCACTAAATATGGGCTGGGCTAAGTTTTCACGTAGCGAATTATTAGAATAGAACTGGATCAGGGCTTAACTAAAAGTTTCACCTAACCAATGAATAGAAATACCACTGAATCCGGGCTTGACTAAACATTTCACCTAACCAATGGATATAAATACCACTGGACCCGTGCTGGATTAAGTTTTCACCTAGCCAATGAAGTACAATACCACTGGATCAGAACTGGAATACTTTTTCACCTAGCCATTGATTAAAAATACCACTGAATATGGGCTGGCCTACGTTTTCACCAAGTTAATGATTAGAAATGCAAGATGATCCTGGCTTGACTACGTTTACACCTAGCCAATGACTAGATATACATCTAGAACAGGCTAAATGATTCATTTTCATCAGTGATGATATATCATACGCCACGATTGTTCAAATGACGTGGATTGTTTATTTAATTCATTAAAAATTTAAAAACAATAAGCTAGTATAGACATATCAAAATTATTCCCGTTACAGTAGATTGTATTTCGTTATATTGCTAAATTTAATTTAAGTAGGTTATATTTAGTTATTATGTTCATTGAGCTTAATACGGGTTATATTTAGTTATATTGTTCATACAGGCTAATTTAATTTTTTTAATATTGTTCCTGCAAGTTATGGTAGATGGTATTTAGTGTGTTCTTGCAAGTTATGGTAGATGGTAGTTAGTTATATTGTTCATACAAGCTAAGGCAGGTTGTATTTAGTTATATTGCTCATACTCGTACTAGGTCAAGTAGGTTGACTTTAGTTATATTATTCATACATGTTAAGGCCGGTTGTATTTAGTTATATTGCTCATACAAGTTAAGGCCGGTTGTATTTAGTTATATTGCTCATACAAGCTAAGGCCGGTTGTATTTAGTTATATTGCTCATACAAGTTAAGGCCGGTTGTATTTAGTTATATTGCTCATACAAGTTAAGGCCGGTTGCATTTAGATATATTGCTCATACAAGTTAAGGCCGGTTGTATTTAGTTATATTACTCATACAAGTTAAGGCCGGTTGTATTTAGATATATTGCTCATACAAGTTAAGGCCGGTTGTATTTAGATATATTGCTCATACAAGTTAAGGCCGGATGTATTTAGTTATATTGCTCATACAAGCTATGGCCGGTTGTATTTAGATATATTGCTCATACAAGTTAAGGCCGGTTGTATTTAGTTATATTGCTCATACAGGTTAAGGCCGGTTGCATTTAGTTATATTGCTCATACAAGCTAAGGCAGGTTGTATTTAGTTATATTGCTCATACAAGCTAAGGCAGGTTGCATTTAGTTATATTGCTCATACAAGTTAAGGCCGGTTGTATTTAGATATATTGCTCATACAAGTTAAGGTCGGTTGTATTTAGTTATATTGCTCATACAAGCTAAGGCTGGTTGTATTTAGATATATTGCTCATACAGGTTAAGGCCGGTTGTATTTAATTATATTGCTCATACATGTTAAGGCCGGTTGTATTTAGTTATATTGCTCATACAAGCTAAGGCAGGTTGTATTTAGTTATATTGCTCATACAAGCTAAGGCTGGTTGTATTTAGCTATATTGCTCATACAAGCTAAGGCAGGTTGTCTTTAGTTATATTACTCATACATGTTAAGGCGGTTGTACGTACTTACAATGTTTATAAAGGTATCACCTCCAACTGAAAACCGTATGGTGACCAGCCCCAACAGACCGTGGTTTGAGAGATACCAGCCTGTCAGCTATAAGCTGGAGACCCGCAGTGGAAATGAACAACAATTCCGAGACATGGTGGAACGTTGTAACAAAGCCAATGTTAGGTTCGAACATAACACAGCTATATTTTGTCTGCGAAGAGAACCATTTTCTCATCTTTCTGTGTTACTAAGTCGTATAATTTAATTTAATACAATGGAAACAGACTTTCAGAGGGAATACGTTTGCAAAAGGTTTGATAGTATTTCATTTTTCTCATTAATTTAGTCTTTTCTGTGAGTGATAGCGGATATTTATTAGAAGTGGTAATTTTGCGACTCAAATTTTGTCATATATGTATGTTTCTAAGTGATCTTGGTCTCCTTGTTTTATTATATTTCTTATCAGACTTCGTTATCTGTATCCAAACAACGATTTATACAAGCCGCATGTCGCTTAATAGTACACTATACACACATAAACACATTCACAGTTCCACCAGTTTTGTTCTATATCACATGAGGAGTTAACTAAAAGCAACATTGTACCAAGAATCAATTGAATACAAGCAAACTAATTCTCTATAATACCAAATTCTCTTCTGACATCATTGAGTTGATCTGAACAAATTCCCAGCTTGCTTAATTTTCTCCTTTACAATATCGCTGTCGATGTAATGACTATCGCAAAGAAAAATGTTTGCAGCATAAGCTCCGTGTACACTCATTACGAATATTCTGTTATTTTTCTTGTTTCATTCTGTGCAATTTTCCCAGATTGTTTTTTCTCAAGGATCTTCGCTGATCTGGTAATCAATCACATGACTGGCTCAGGTGGAAGTGGTAGCGGTACAGGTGGTACGCACTGGGACGGTAACTCTCTAAGCTATCCCGGTGTACCTTACTCACATTTGGATTTTAATGACGGATCAAAATGCCACACCGGGGATTTGAATATACACAATTACAACAATGCAGAGGAAGTCCGAAATTGTCGGCTGTTGTCAATGGTTGATCTTAACCTGGGCAAAGATTACGTCCGAGGGAAGATTGCCGATTATATGAACCACCTAATAGACATCGGTGTAGCCGGTTTTAGAATCGATGCCGCTAAACACATGTGGCCAGGAGACCTGACCGCTCTTTTTGGACGTGTACATAATTTAAATACCAACTATTTCCCAAGTGGAACCAAGCCCTTGATCTTCCAGGAAGTTATTGACATGGGCGGCGAGCCAATCAAAATGTCGGAATATTTCCAATCCGGAAGGGTTACTAATTTCATTTATGGAATAAAGCTAGCTCAGGTGTTCAGGAAACAGAACCAGGCCAAACATCTAAAAACCTGGGGAGAGAGTTGGGGTATGCCGAATAGCAATGACGTCATCGTGTTCATCGATAATCATGACAACCAAAGAGGTCATGGAGGTGGCGGTATGTAGACATTGCATTCGTCTAACGCAATCCTGACATATTCAGGATAAACTGAGGTAGTTGACCATGTTTCTTTTTTGAGCTTCACTAACTCCGATGCATGAAGAAATGTGGCTGTTGGATGAGAAAACGCAGAATTAAAATATTATTTTTTTAAAATTCCTAGATAAACAAAATTAATTAAATATATGGACCACTTCTTGTATTCTATATATTCACATGTAATCTTTCTGTAGTTTTTGTAACTGTTAAATAAAACAAAAGAAATTAGGATATATAGGGAAATATATTTATGTCTACTAATGGAGCTTGTTTGATAATTTGTATATGGGTACCGACAGGCTTAGACGGTTGAAGTAACGACGAAAAGAGCGTTAACTAGTTGATTTTATTCGGGGAAGTTTGCTGAAACCTAAATCACTAAATAAACATCGTTGAAAGTGGATTTTCTGACCAAATATAAGACTAAATGTCTCATTCAGTCATTCCACAATCGATCAAATATTCGCAAATCTTTTGATACTTTTGATAAAAAAAAATTTTGACAAACCATTTAGATATATTCATAAGGGAGAATGAGAAACTAAAGCTGAATCGGGGAGATACGAGTATTGAAAAATCGTCGACACATTCAAAGGCTTACATATATTTTAATTGCATGCGCATAATTTCTCTAAACGTTTACTTAATGGAGTTATGTTTTGTTTTTCTTAAACAGAACCGCAGATTAATATTAAAACATGGCGAAATATGTTGTAAGATTAGCCGTTACATTTAAAGGGGGTAGAATCATCCGTTTTGACATTTGAAAAACTTTTTTTCCCCCGTTTGATTTTGTCAATACGTTTGACATAGATTGGATGCATTGATTTTCTCAGTGTACTTATCACATTAATCTCGTTCATATCATGCGTCACTTCCGTGACAGCAATTAATACACGTGTAAAGGTCTGTCAAGGTCATAATTTTCAACGTAGTTATTCGTAACTAGTCAGCACATTCACAAGAGTGATACATTTGTGGTGTCCACTTCTAAACGTTTTAGAATAAGATGATACCGTAACCTTGATATTTAACATTTAAAGGGGTTTTGCAAAAATACATTACTTCGCCAAATTTCTTACGTAATCGATTTTTCAACTTTCCCAAAAGAAACACGTGCAACATTATAGAACGAACTTAGCAGACCATATACATTGTTACAGCCATGGACTTTAATGCTAATAAAAATCTTACATCAATGCAGGTGGCGTCTTGACACACTTCGAGCCCAAACCGTACAAAATGGCGACTGAATTTATGCTGGCGCATCCATACGGATTGACACGCGTCATGAGTAGTTACAACTGGGACAGGTAGTAATGATTAAAAAATTAATCGGTAGGTGATTGGAAAAAAATAAATATCGACTGTTCATAAAATGCATTTAACAATCATAATTCTAATTTTGCATGCGCATTTATATCGGAATATAATTTCATCTCCGATTTTGCTAATTTTTGCAGTATATTCTGTCAAGAAATATGTTTAAAGAAAAAGCACTTCAGTTAGTGATACTGCAAATATGGTATCATTTACAACTATTTGTTTCCTATAGTCAAATGAAATACTTGCCTCATTTACTTTCCAAAGATTTTCATTCGTTAGGAAACAAATTGTGCAATTACCTATATAATGAAAACAGTCAATGTAATTTTACAATATATGGCTGATCTTAACTAATTGATACTATTTCCTTCGTCAGGAATTTTCAGGACGGTGAAGATCATAACAACTGGATGGGTCCGCCACACAATGGGGACATGAGTATCAAGGATGTCACAATAAACAGTGACATGTCATGCGGAGGCGGATGGGTATGTATTATCTTAATGTAACCTCTGTCTTTCTACTTTCGTTGAAATATACTAGTGACGTGGTAAAAAATGTGTACACAGATGCCATATAGGTCATAAGATAATTGGCGTCCCGACAAATTGCATGAAAGTGACAAGGTTTAAATATGATTTTTTATGTTAGCAATAATACTGGCAAGATTTCCTGAAACTGTACTTTCTTAGTTCTGCAAATCCGAATTAAATTAGCTCTGTAATGGGTTCTAAAACATGATTGCACAACGCGAAATTGTATAATAATTTTGATTACATTTCCAAAAGCAATAACATTCTTATTATTGCACTCAAAATTAAATGAACAGGATTTTCCGTAGCGTTGTTTGGATAATTTCAATTGAAAGAGTTAATTTTCCCATATTATGATTCAAAACATTCAGAGACACGACATAAACTAATAAAACACACGTGCGGCTTAGTCGAGACGCTTCCGTCCCTGCTCAAATCACATCTACTTCATGAGTGATTGACAAAGATAAATCCAGTCCATAATCAGCGTAACTGAGTAGAATGGACAAAAAGAACAAAACTCCATTCATTCCAGACCAAATGGAAACGTTGATACAATCCACATTTGTTCAGAAAATGACTAAATTTAAATTTGAGGTAGACAAAAACGGCAATGTCTTTTTATAAACTAATGTCAAGCGCGACGAAGTTCGAAAATCTCTAATCTGTGCTATATGTGCATTAATATTGGTATTGTGTATTGTTTGATCTACGGTCGTGCATTTGATTTGAAATGCATCCTAAATTCAGTTACTTTGTTTTCTTCTAGTGTATTTGTTATAATTAATCCTTTGATGGATTAAGAAAATAACAAAACGATAAGAATGTTACTGTTTTTAAATGGGAACATACGAACTAGTTTTCTCGGAATAATACTCCTGTCGCAGAGGTCAAACGGTATTATTCATAAAACTACTCGTCATATGTTCACATACAAATACAGTAACTTTTAAATATTGTTCGCATGCATAGTCAATACACCATGTCTATATACCTTGTATGTATATTATCTCTGCATATGTTACACATATATCTTGTCTAAAATACCTTGTTTTATATATTCTCACCGTATTGTCCCGGTATATTTCCCATATGCTCTGTCTAAACACTTGTCTGCATAAGTAGCATGAATACATTCTCGGTAATACTATATTTATAATAAAGGAAAGGAAAAAATGTTTTATGAAACAAGCTATCACCATCATTTATTGAAAATAATAGATGTACATTTGAAATTTAAACGTTTAGTAAGAATTATAAACAATTGAGCTACAATTTTGATAGGCATGCGAGCATCGTTGGCGTCAGATCTACAACATGGTAGCATTCCGTAACGTAGTTCATGGCACAGGACTGACACATTGGTGGGACAATGGCAACTACCAGATCGCTTTTGCCCGTGGAAACAAAGGCTTCATTGTCATGAACGCCGAGGGAAGCGAGCTGAATTCCAATCTACAGACTGGGCTACCCCAGGGAACATACTGTGATGTAATTTCCGGGAACTATGAGAACGGACAATGTACAGGTGCATCAATTCAAGTTGGAGGCGATGGACAGGCGCATTTTCACATTTCCGGTGGATCGGAAGACCCTGTCATAGCTATTCATATAGGTAATTTTAATTGCCACAAACGTTTGATACCAATTAGATTTTTACTGAATGGATTTTTGTCTTCACAACTACACAGCTAATGCAAAATGAGGTTGGATTTCATGAATTTGATTCCGTTGTACTGTTTCATGTAAACCATGCCCATCGCACTGAAGTTAGACATGGCACTTGACCATAATTATCAATTAGTATTCTTTCGATATGTGACTATTTTAAGACGTAACACTGTTTAATTATCAATGTTTAGTCTAAGAATGAAAATATCTAATAAAACTTATGTCTTTGACTGGAGACAAGTCATATAAATTGTTCTCAGTTATAGCTTTATTAAAAAACTTTGAAACTTCAGATTTTGTTTACATTACAAACACATTGCAAATTTTAATTATGTTAACAGTCAATATATATATATATATATATATATATATATATATATATATATATATATATATATATATATATATATATATATATATATATAAATATAAATATATATATTCAAAATGTTCTACAACGTACTTTGGTACTATTTATTTTAATATAATTTTGTTTCCGAGCCATAGAGACAAATTATAATTTCTCCACTTTATCATGTGTATATATAACGATGATATGATAACGTGAATTATTTCCTTGCAGGAGCAAAGGTCGGAAGCCCCAAAAAAGTTACCACATGAGTTCATCGTTTTCAAATAATGAAATTATATACCAGAATATGTTTACATTCACCGCACGAGAATTAAATAATTAAGCCTTCATGTTTTGATTCTAACATGTATTTTTCCATTTATGTCTAATTATTGGCACACATTACCTTGATATGGCGCCTTTTGAAGTAAGGCATACTCGTGTGAGCTTTAATGATTTTTTTTTGTAGATACGATCTAGGAGAAGGAAAATAAAAAGAATATCGATCAGGTCGATGCCAGTTGCAATTAGTTACATGCGATATTCAAAGCTAGTGACTTGGTAACATTGCTTCTCTTCTAATCTGTCATACTTTTCGAATTGGTTTTCTTGTAAACGTGAAATATTTAAAAAAGAAAAAGCATAATTAGATGTATGCAGCAAAGTGGCGTTATTCCATCTCATGTAAAATACTTCGAATATTATAAGATAAGCAAGGCCACGCCGACGCCATCGTATACTGTCTCCATATATTCCTATCCAGCGTACTTTCAAACGCGTGGATCCGGTTCACTTATTATCTCCGATTCATTGTTTTCGAATGCATTCCCAGTCTATTTTTAGAGCATTTGTTCCTTAAAAAAAATATTAGTTTTCGTTTTTCTGGTCATACAAGAAATATATGTTGAAATTATATGATGCTGTTTTAAAGGCAAATGATGATGATACAGAAGCGAAATGTGTGATCCATTTCACACTGCATAGTTTACATGCAAGTCTGTTGACGAAATACGGGACAAGCTATGACGAGAACTTAACTGCAAATTAACCCACGGATATAATTTCCATTAACATAAGAATTAGTATGCTTTGTACACGGTTGAAATTTCATTACCGAGAAACCGAATGTACAGGCTGCTTAGAGAAAGTAATTGTAATCAGAGTTCATATTATATTTTGTCAAAATGACTTGTCTCCCTTTTATAGTTTAGATGGACAAATAAATTAAAATCTTAGAGCAACAAAAATTGCCGATGAAAGGAAGAAAATCAAGGTTTATAGTACTTTAGAGTGACATAATCGTACAGCTCTTGTCCAGTGGTAATATCTTGAGAGAAAAAAAACGATATATCAGCTCTGGAATTTTCAGTCAGTACGTTCAGCATTGATCCAGAGATTATATTAATAACCGGGCACGGAGACTTACAGCTAAATGTTCAAAATATGGTCAGCGGAAAACATAAGGTACACTTTGAATATATATTTGAACATCCGTCCCACAGCAATGTATTTAAAATAATTTAAGAAGCGTGAGTTTGTGTTTGTGTGTGGTTGTGTGTGTGTGTGTGTGTGTGTGTGTGTGTGTGTGATTTTGATTTTTAAAACCATTTTAACCATCGTTCAGTCATATCGCTACGATGTCTGCAGTGTGACAGTTTACAGTGATGTCCCACCAAGTCACATTATCCTGACACAAGGCCGGCCAGTCCTATCACTCACATCTGTTACGTATTTAGGCTGTTTTAAATAGTAACAAGAAAAAATCGAAGATAACAAGCTTTGTAAAATTTAACAAACATTTTTTCCCCCCACTAAATAAACCAGTTAAACTCGAGGAAAAAAAACTTACGGTTTTACGATTCAAATCAAAAGGTAATCGAAGAATTAAAAAATAGAAGTCCTCATAATAAAATGTTTTAATGAAACTGAGTTCGAATCCCGATAAAATCCGAAATTGTGCTCAGCGTTGTACTGATGTCTCAACAGTTCTTTGCTGAATCATAGAAAATAAGATTCCAGTTTTTAAAATCTTTGTAAAGTGCAATAACTGTCCTTGTTTAAGAATTAATTCTGAGCACAAACATTTCCAGGGAAACAATCTCTTGGAATACAAATAATTTGAAGAAAACAAAATACTTAGCCAAAAATACTGGTCACAACATAAAACATTAAATTCTCAAGCGTTAGGGCAAGTAATTAGTAGTCTTTCCCTAAACAATAATAAATCTAGCAATGACGCAAAAACATCTGCCTGGATATAGGCCATTCGTATCTAAAAGCCTAAGTAATACATGCTATTTGTCGCTTACTCCAAGTATGGCCTCGCTTCGACTTTGCGGATCTTACTCTGTAACAGGAAGAAAAAAAAGTTGTGTATTTCAACTCTTACTGGTTCTGAATCAAGGTCAGGAGCTAGGTCAACAATTGATACAAAGTTTATATTCTTAGTTGTTTACAAAATATAGGTCAAACAAAACTGAACGGAATATCTAGACAATATCAAGTCCCGTATATAAAGTTACATTACGATATAATACAAAAATTAAAACTAGCAAACGAACGATTAATTAAGTCAAACATAAATTAACTCAAATTGACATAATACCTCTTAAAGCTGAGTACCAAGCGAAGCAGCTCCTAGTACCAGTTTTATCAGTCTTTAGCATGGCTCTACTGGGGTTCTAACCCGCAACCTCCCGCATCCGAGGCGGACACTCAAACTACTGCGCCATCCGGGAGGTCATGAAAGAAGGTAACGTCAGCGACATTGATGGAACTATCAAGGATGCCATTTGTAAGCACCTTCTGCTAGGCGCTTTGATCGCCAACCTATGAACATCAGAAATCTTAGGTGATGGATGACACAAAGCAGTAAGCAAAGGTTAGCAAATGATATATAATATTTGATATTTGGTTACATTTCTTGCGCAGAGGGATGGAAGATATGTTGAAGATAACTGATGCATTTGGCAACGGGTTATCACAAATACGAACGTGATGAATTAGAAGAGTCTTCGAGGTTCAAATAGTGCAACCGTCTCCCAAATCTACAGCTAAATCTCCAATGAAGTAAATATTGTTCAGTTTCCTCATTTTAAAATGACAGGACTACATTCCATATTTCAGTGTGGCAGATTTCGGCAAAGTCAACGTAAGTTATAAGTTAGAGTACAAGATGAATATTTAGTACGACTGAATAGTTAACACTGCACATACATACGTTTAAATCTCCTGAACTGCACATACATACGTATTAATCTCCTAAACTGCACATACATACGTATTAATCTCCTAAACTGCACATACTTTAAGTATTAATCTCCTTAACGTACCTCTTATATATATCTGTCTTAATGTGAAAAATATAAAGACTTCGATAAGCACAAAAATCTCTGGGACAGGTTATTTTTTTACACAGATGATAAGCAGAATGATCTCGTATGCAGTCTTCAAAATATAGTTTTATTAGACACAGCCATGTGTTCGTAGAATGCATGTAACAAACTCGCTCATACTAAAGTTTTGAATGTAATAAAAATCATTTTTGCCACGTAGTTTACAGAAGAGTTGATTAAATATACATGTCTTTTACGCTTACTGGTTTACAAGGATTGATTTCATACGTGTCTTTTACGCTTGCTGGTTTACAAGGTGTTGAGTGTATACATGTATTTTACGCTTACTGGTTTACAAGGTGTTGATTGCATGCATGTCTTTTACGCTTACTGGTTTATAAGGTGTTGAGTGTATACATGTATTTTACGCTTAGTGGTTCACAAGGTGTTGAATGACTACATGCATGCTACTCTTACTGGTTTACAAGGTGTTGATTGTATATATGTCTTGTACGCTTACGGGTACAAGGTGTTGATAACATACATGTCTTTTACGCTTAGTGGCTTAAAGGTGTTGATGGCATACATGTATTTTACGTTTTCTGGTTTCCAAGGTGTTGATTGCATACATGTCTTTTACGCTTATTGGCCTACATGGTGTTGATTGCATACATGTCATTTACGCTTGCTGGTTTACAAGGTGTTGATTACATAGATGTCTTATACGCATGCTGGTTTAAAAGGGGCTGACAGCATAACTGTCTTTCACAGTTACCGGTTTACAATGTGTTTATTGCATACATGTCTTATACGCTTTCGGATTTGCAAGATGTTGATTGACTACGTGTATGCTACGCTTGCTCGTTTACACTGTGTTGATTGCATACATGTCTTTTATGCTATTGGTTGACAAGGTGTTGATTGCATACATGTGTCTAATGCTTACTGGTTTACAAGGAGTTGAATTCATGCATGTCTTTTACGCTTACTGGTTTACAAGGAGTAGATTGCATACATGTATTTTACGCTTACATTGTTTCCAAGCTGTTGATTGCATACACTCTTTTACGCTTCCTGGTTCACACGGTGTTAATTGCGTACATGACTTCTACGCTTACTGGTTTACAAGGTGTTGATTGCATACATGTATTTTACGCTTACTGGTTTACAAGGTGTTGATGGATTACATGTCTTTTCGCTTACTGGTTAACAAGGTGTTGATTGCATACATGTCATTTATGCTTACTGGTTTACATGGTTTTGATTGCAGACATGCATTTTATGCTTACTGGCTTACAAGGTGTTCATTGCATACATGTCTTTTACGCTTCCTGGCTCACAAGGTGTTAATTGGGTACATGACTTTTACACTTACTGGTTTACAAGGTGTTGATTGCATACATGTCATTTATGCTTACTGTTTTAGAAGGTGCTCATTGCATACATGTCTAACACGCTTACTGGTTTACAAAGTGTTGATTACATATATGACTTTTACGCTTACTGGTTTACATGGTGTTGACTGCATACATGTATTTACGCTTACTGGTTTAAATGGTGTTGATAGCATACATGACTTTTACGCTTACTGCTTTACAAGGTATTGATTGCATACGTGTCTTTCACGCTTACTGGTTTACAAAGTGCTGATTGTATACATTTCATTTATGCTTACTGGTTTACAAGGTGTTGATTGCATGCATGACTTTTACGATAACTGGTTTATAAGGTGTTGATAGCATACATGACTTTTACGCTTATTGGTTTGCAAGGTGTTGATTTCATACATGTCTTATACGCCTTCGGATTTACAAGGGTTAGATTCACTACATGTATGCTACGCTTACTCGTTTGCACGGTGTTGGTTGCGTACATATCTTTTATGTTATTGGTTTACAAGGTGTTGATTGCATACATGTTTTTTACGCTTACTGGTTTACAAGATGTTGATTGCATACATGTCTTTTACGCTGACTGGTTTACAATGTTTTGATTGCATACATCTCTTTTATGCTTATTGGTTCACCAGATGTTGATTGCATACATGTATTTTACGCTTACTGGTTTACAACGTGTTGACTGCATACATGTCTCTTATGCTTGCGGTTTACATGGTGTTGAATTCATGCATGTCCTTTACTCTTAATTCTTTAAAAGGCGTTGTGTCTTACGCTTACGTTCTTTACAAGGTGTTGACTGCATACACTCTTTTACGCTTACTGGTTTACAAGGTGTTGGTTGCATGCATGTCTTTTACGGTAACTGGTTTACAAGGTGTTGATTACATACATGTATTTTACGCTCAATAGTTTAGAAGGTGTTGATTGCATACATGTATTTTTCGCTTACTGGTTTACCAGGTGATGTTTGCATAAATGTCTCTTATGCTCACTCGTTTAAAAGGTGTTGAATTCTTGCATGTCTTTTACGCTTACTGGTTTACAAGGTGTTGATTGCATACATGTATTTTACGCTTACATTCTTTACAAGGTGTTGATTGCATACACTCTTTTACTCTTCCTGGTTTACAAGGAGTTAATTGCGTACATGACTTTTACGCTTACTGGTTTACAAGGTGTTGATGGCATACCTGTATTTTACGCTTACTGGTTTGCAACATGTTGATTGAATTCATGTCTTTTACGCTTACTGGTTAGCAAGGTGTTGATTGCTTACATGTCTTACACGCTTTCTGATTTACACGGTGTTGATTGACTACATGTCTTTTATGCTTATTGGTTCACAAGATGTTAATGGCATACATATATTTTACGCTTACTGGTTTACAAGGTGTAGACTGACTGCATGACTTTTACCCTTACTTTTTCAAAAGGTGTTGATTGCATACATGTATTTTACGCTTACTGGTTTACAAGGTGTTGGTTTCTTACATGACATTTACACTTACTGCTTGACAAGGTATTGACTACACACATGTCTTTTACGCTTATTGGTTTACAAGGTGTTGATTGACTGCATGACTTTTACGCTTACTTTTTCACAAGGTATTGACTACACACATGTATTTTACGCTTACTGGTTTACAAGGTTTTGATTGCATACATGTCTTTCACGCTTACTGGTTTACAAGGTGTTGATTGCATACATGTGTTTTACGCTTACTGGTTTGCAAAGTGTTCATTGCATACGTGTCTTTTACACTTACTGGTTTACATTTGTTGAGTGCATACATGTAGTTTACGCTTAGTGGTTCACAAGGTTTAGACTGATTACATGTATGCTACTTTTACTGGTTTACAAGGTGTTGATTGCATATATGTCTTTTACGCTTATTGGTTTACAGGGTGTTGATAGCATACATGCTTTTACGCTTACAGGTTTACAGTGTGGTGATTGCATACATGTCTTTTACCCTTACAACGTTAGAAAGTCTTGATTGCATAAATGCCTTTTACGCTTATTGGTTTGCCATGTGTTGATTGCATAGATGTCTTTTACGCTTATGGTTTACAAGGTTTTAATTGCATACATATCATTCACGCTTACTGTTTTACAAGGTGTTGATTGCATACATGTCTTATACGCCTTCGGATTTACAAGGTTTAGATTCACTACATGTATGCTACGCTTACTCGTTTACACGGTGTTGATTGCATACATGTCTTTTATGCTATTGGTTTACAAGGTGTTTATTGCATGCATGTCTTTTACGCTGACTGGTTTACAATGTTTTGATTGCATACATGTCTTTTATGCTTATTGGTTCACCAGATGTTGATTGCATACATGTATTTTACGCTTACTGGTTTACAACGTGTTGATTGCATACATTTCTCTTCTGCTTACTCGTTTACAAGGTGTTGAATTCATGCATGTCTTTTACTCTTACTGGTTTAAAAGGTGTTGGTTGCATACATGTGTCTTACGCTTACATTGTTTACAAGGTGTTGACTGCATACACTCTTTTACGCTTACTGGTTTACAAGGTCTTGATTGCATACATGTATTTTACGCTCACTAGTTTAGAAGGTGTTAATTTCATACATGTATTTTTCGCTTACTGGTTTACTAGGTGTTGTTTGCATAAATGTCTCTTATGCTCACTCGTTTACAAGGTGTTTAATTCTTGCATGTCTTTTACGCTTACTGGTTTACAAGGTGTTGATTGCATACATGTATTATACGATTACATTGTTTGCAAGGTGTTGATTGCATGCACTCTTTTACGCTTCCTGGTTTACAAGGTGTTAATTGCTTACATGAATTTTACGCTTACTGGTTTACAATGTGTTGATGGCATACCTGTATTATACGCTTACTGGTTTGCAAGGTGTTGATTTATTACATGTCTTTTACGCTTGCTGGTTAACAAGGTGTTGATTGCATACATGTCTTATACGCTTTCTGATTTACACGGTGTTGATTGACTACGTGTATGCTAGGTTTACTCGTTTACAAGTTGTTGATTGCATACATGTCTTTTATGCTTATTGGTTCACAAGATGTTAATTGCATTCATGTATTTTGCACTTACTGGTTTAAAACGTGTTGATTGCATACATGTCTCTTACGCTTACTGGTTTACAAGGTGTTGATAGCATGCATGTCTTTTACACTAACTGGTTTACAAGGTGCTGATTGCATACATGTATTTTGCGCTCAATGGTTTGCAAGGTGTTGATTGATTACGTGTCTTTATCGCTTACTAGTTTACAATTGTTGATTGCATACATGTATTTTACGCATGCTGGTTTACAAGGTGTTGATTGTATACATGCCTTTGACGCTTAGTGGTTTACAAAGTATTGATTGCATGCATGTCTTTTACGTTTACTGGTTTACAACGTGTTGGTTTCTTACAAGCCTTTTACGCTTACTGATTTACAAGGTGTTGGTTACACACATGTCTGTTACGCTTATTGTTTTACAAGGTGTTGATTGGCTACATGACTTTTATGCTTACTGGTTTACAAGGTTTTGATTGCATACATGTCTTTTATGCTTACTGGTTTACAAGGTGTTGATTGCATACATGTATTTTACGCTGACTGGTTTACAAGGTGTTGATTGCATACATGTCTTTTACGCTTACTGGTTTACAAGGTGTTCATTGCATATATGTCTTTTACGCTTGCTGGTTTACCAGGTGTTCAGTGCATACATGTATTTTACGCTTAGTGGTTCACAAGGTGTTGACTGATTATATGTATGCTACTCTTACCGGTTTACAAAGTGTCCATGCATATAAGTCTTTCACGCTTACTGGTTTACAAGGCAATTTGTTGATAGCATACATGTCTTTCACGCTTACTGGTTTACAAGGTGTTGATTGCATACATGTCTTTTACGCTTACTGGTTTACAAGGTGTTGATTGCATACATGTCTTTTACCCTTACTGACAATCGTATACTCATTATTCCAATTATGAAAACAAAGTCATATGGACAGCGTTCTGTTGCATACCAGGGCCCAGCAACGTGGAATGAATTGCCCACTGAACTTAGACACACAGACACAGTGATCACATTCAAGAGGGCTCTCAAAACTCACTTATTTCGAAAGCGAGAGCAAACTTAAAGACCTACTAATGTTTCCTACCTGAAATATTCTCAGCATGGTTTTTATTTTTTTAAAAATGTTTTTCTAATTTCGTGTTGTTTGCTTTTGTAATAATATTATGTTTCTTATCTTATAGATGTTGTCTAAAGTTGTAAAGCGCTTAGAGCTTCTAAAGATTAGGCGCTATACAAAGTCCTCATTATTATTCTTACTGGTTTGCAATGTGTTGATTGCATACATGTCTTTTATGCATATAGGCTTACAAGGTGTTGATTGCATACATTTCATTTACGCTTACTGGTTTTCAAGGTGTTGAGTGCATACATGTATTTTACACTTAGTGGTTCACAAGGTGTTGACAGATTACATGTATGCTACTCTTACTGGTTTACAAGGTGTTGATTGCATATATGTCTTTCACGATTACTGGTTTACAAGGTGTTAATAGCATACATGTCTTTTACGCTTACTGGTTTACACGGTGTTGATTGTATACATGTCTTTTACGCTTATCGGTGTAAAAGATGTTGATAGCATACATGTCTTTTACGCTTACTGGTTTACAATGTTTTGATTGCATACATTTCTTTTACTCGTTCCATTACTAACGTAATTGAAAAGCATGAAAGAGCAAGAGGAATATTACATGGGGGGGGGGGGCTCACCTCAACTACAGTGAACTACTAATCAAGATAGAAGAACAGGATGAAAGTTAGTCACACAGAATACTCAATCTAAAGGAACGTATTCAGGCTGCTAAAACCTACATAGTTCTACTTAATCATGTTGTACAAATGTTTTACAAGTGTTTCGATAAGAAATATTTGTCTTAGCCAACCAACATTATATATGATTTGTGGGATATATCATGGCTATCAAAACTATAAATCATAGCCATCAGGAGCAGGACCTCCCCAATTCCTTATTATGTAATCATAATCTCTAACATTTTTCTCTATTTTTTTGGTGATAATTTGTCTTCATCTGCGATACAAAAAATTGTTTCTTTTTGTGCCTTATAAATTAGTATATCTTCCAATATAAATGACGTTAATGCAGTTATCACCTATGTAAACTAGGAAGCGTAGCAAACATGTATGAAATCAACACTTTGTAAATCAGTAAGCGTAAAAGACATGTATGCAATGAACACTTGTAAACCAGTAAGCGTAAAAGACATGTTTGCAATCAACACTTTGTGAACCAGCAAGCGTAAAATACATGTTTGCAATCAACACCTTGTAAACCAGAAAGCGTATAAGACATCTATGCAATCAACACCTTGTAAATCAGTAAGCGTTAAAGACATGTATGCAATCAACTACTTGTAAACCAGTAACGATAGCAGACATGTATGCAATCAACACCTTGTAAACCAGTAAGCGTTAAAGACATGTATGCAATCAACACCTTGTAAACCCGTAAGCATAAAAGACTTGTATCAAATCAACACCTTGTAAACAAGTAAGCGTGAAAGACATGTATACAATCAACACCTTGTTAACCAGTGAGCGTAAAAGACATGTATGCAATCAACACCTTTTAAACCAGTAAGCGTAAAATACATGTATGCAGTCAACACCTTGTAAACCGGTAAGCGTAAAAGTCATATATACAATCAACACCTTGTAAACCAGTAAGGGTGTAAAACATGCATGCAATCAAGACCTTGTAAACCAGTAAGCAAACATACATGTAATCAATCAACACTTTGTAAGCCAGTAAGCGTAAAATACATGTATGCAATCAACACCTTGTAAACCAGTAAGTGTAAAAGAGTGTATGCAAGCATCACCTTGTAAACAATATAAGAGTAAAATACTTGTATGCAATTAACACCTTGTAAACCAATAAGCGTAAAAGACATGCATGAATTCAACACCTTGTAAACCAGTAAGCATAAGAGACACATATGCAATCAACACCTTGCAAACCAGTAAGCGTAAAATACATGTATGCAAACAACAACTTGTAAACCAATAAGCATAAAAGACATGTATGCAATCAACACCTTGCAAACGACTAAGCGTAACATATATGTAGCCAATTAACACCTTGTAAATCAGTAAGCGTATAAGACATGAATGCAGTCAACACATTGTAAACCAGTAAGCGTAAAAGACATGTATGCAATGAACACCTTGTAAACCAGTAAGCGTAAAAGACATGTATGCAGTCAACACCTTGTAAACCAGTAAGCGTAAAAGACATGTATGCAATCAACCCCTTGTAAACCAGTAAGCGTTTAAGACATGTATGCAATGAACACCTTGTAAACCAGTAAGCGTAAAAGACATGTATGCAGTCAACACCTTGTAAACCAGTAAGCGTAAAAAACATATATGCAATGAACACCTTGTAAACCAGTAAGCGTTAAAGACATGTATGCAATCAACACCTTGTAATCCAGTAAGCGTAAAAGACATGTATGCAGTCAACACCTTGTAAACCAGTAAGCGTAAAAAACATATATGCAATCAACACCTTGTAAACCAGTAAGCGTGCTAGACATGTACGCAATGAACACCTTGTAAACCAGTAAGCATAAAATACATGTATGCAATCAAAACCATGTAAACCAGTAAGCATAAATGACATGTATGCAATCAACACCTTGTTAACCAGTAAGCGTAAAAGACATGTAATCAATCAACACCTTGTAAACCAGTAAGCGTAAAATACATGTATGCAATCAACACCTTGTAAACCAGTAAACGTAAAATACATGTATGCAATCAACACCTTGTAAACCAGTAAGCGTAAAAACCGTTTATGCAAACCACACCTTGCAATTGCAGAGATCCTGCTCCTGACAGTTATGATTTAAAGTTTTGATAGCCAAGATATATCCCACAAATCACACATAAGGTTGGTTGGCTAAGACAGTTATCTTTTTATCAAAACACTTGTAAAACATTTGTGCCAGATGATGAAGTAGAACTATGTATGTTTTAGCAACTTGAATACCCTCCTTTAGACTGAGTGCTGTGTTTGACCAAATTTCAACCTGCTCATCTATCTTGATTAGTTCACGGTAACTGAGGTGAGCTGAATTCCTCCCATTTAATATTCCTAATGCTCTTTCATGCTTTTTAATTACGTTAAGACGGGAACCAGGGTGTTTAACTGTCCTTTTACATATCAGTGATATTTCCGTCTTCACATGTCTAATTGCTGACCGAGAAGATTTTCCAAAATCGTGTGAATTCGTATTGTAAATGCTTCAAAGAGAATTCGCCTCTGGTGAATTTTGTACATTTGTCCGCGGTAGCATAGCTTTAAATTCCCCTCTTCACATTTGAGATTTTAATTTAACGAATATTAATGTTTTTATTAATTTTAATATTTAAACATTCTATTGCTATAATATGGAGTATCATTGACGGGGGGGGGGGGGGGCAAGCCTGTCTTCTGATCTAAGCATCATAAAGTCCTAATTTACTGCACCATTTAATGTTATTTGAGATGTTATATTTTTGTACATGGTTTTTATCCTATTCATGATATTTATGCCGAAACCACAGGATTCTAGTGCTTTAATGATGAAGTCACGCTCTATTCCATCAAATTTGTTTTGATCGAATAGGACCATGAATCCTCCCCCCCCCCCACTATTTAAAAAGTCAAATATTGATACAATCGATAGTGTGTTATTTAAAATATTTCTACCCATCCCAATGAAAGCTTTGGCTTACATCAATTATTGCATCAATTAGTGTATTGTAGTCAGTATTTATTAGTGTAATCTGTCTTAGTTTTTAATTTCGTCTTTATCTCCCTTCTCTTTACATATTGATGTAAGTTTCCCTTCCCTAAAAGATTATGGCATTTTCCCCTTAAACTGTATGTTATTTTATAACGCTTCTAGTACGTCAAATAATTTGTTTTTAAATTTATTATAAAAGTCAGATGTAATTGTTACAGCACTTGCCTTCTACTCACTTAATAGACAATACAAGTCCAGTATTTGTTATTGTTGGGTTTTATTGTGCATTGAGGTTGATAAGTGGAGATTGATATATTTCTCCTGCTTTGTTACACCCTACAAATCCAATAAAATACATTTACTACAACAATAAATAATACCGTCATCAATACATTATTGGTCTGCATGTTTTACATTGATTATGTTTACAGTACATTCAATACGAATAACTTATAATACCATATATTTATCAATTATCCCTCTAAAGAGATACTGGATCAACTAAATCTCAACTACAGTGTTTAGAACAAACGTAGCGAGCAGACAGACAGAGAGACGAGCGTATGGACAGAACTATATGCTAATAAAATATGCCGGTTGATAATCTATTAAAATGTACTAAAATACATCAACATACATTCTAGAGAAATATACAGAGTACATATCAAAATACACTGTAACATTAACCACATTCCTTCAAGTAAAATAATCATGAGGGACTTTTTAATGCAATGTCATGACCAGCATCCTTCAGAAGCTCCAATGGAATGACCAACACTAATATGATATTCATACTTTGTTGTTTATACAGACAAGTAGCACACTAACCAATCAGAAAGTTATTTACTGCTTGTCATATATAACAACCCAGCATGAACAGTAATCAGAGTAGCTTCATTGCTCAGTGAGAAAAAAAACTCAAACAGGTAATCCTAGTTCAAGTTGCCTAAATGGCTAAATATGTGTAAAATGAGAATAACACAATAATTCACTCATTAATAAACATCAACTACGTACAATAATAAAATACCTACTTCTGCCTAATTAAAACATGAATATATAAAATTATAAAATGTATGCTCCTGCTACATAATCCCATCTGACCCTGTCGATGTCCCTTTTTCCAAACTTTTAATTGCTTTGCAAATTTAATTTTAGTAATGTACTTGTCACCGTGTTGTTTATCTTGTTCGCGATTTTTTTTTTTGGGGTGGGGGTGGGGGTGGGGGGAATTAGTTTACTTTGTGTAATTGTTTATAATGTCTATATTTATAGTTTGGGTCTTATAATTTTCTGCATAATACTCTTTAATGCATTTTAAAATATTGTTTTGTTGTCTTTTTTAAGTTGTATTTTTTCCATGCACTTTTGTATTTTTCTTAACCCGAACTCTTTTTAGTTCTATCCATTTGTAAAGTCCTCTTCCTTTTTCTGTAAATGTCCCCAAATTTTCCATCCCTTAATTTTGCCCTTGGAGTGGTTATTTGTACCAATTTGTTCCATTGCTTGATACGTTTTTCCCTTGTTTTATTTTAGAACAATTGTTCAACTGTATTTCACGATATTTCACGTTTAACCATTGTTTCTGTATTTTCTTAGTTTTACGGTAACATTTTTTTTTCGTCCTTTTTTATAATTTTCCATATATCTATCACATCGCCATAACATTTTGAAGTGAGTTCTTTCAAGCGTAGATGAACAATGCCCACATACTCGTCGTCGTGCACGTGAGCATTCTTCATCTCACACAGTCCTTTTAATATTCCAGTTTATAGAATAGTAATCCATTTTAACTGGCAATAATTTTCTTTGTTCCGTCGTCCTCTATACTTGTGATGCGTTTCTTGTCATCCCGTGTTAGGAATACAATGTTTTTTCTACTGTTCTCTTGCTCCTTGCGATCTTGCTTCGCTTATTTCTGTGACATTTTTATCCAGAGGCCTCTGCCTTTTGATTATATCAATGACTACCTCCGCTGGTGCTCTCGGAGTGGAAGCTGTTCTTTTCCTCTTAATTGTGTTTTTGGTGTTGAGCCAGTAATGTTTTATGTTTAAGTATTGTGCTCACTCTCAATTCCTCCCTCATGAGGTTAGATAGGGGATTCGGAGGTATTCTCCAATATAACTGTTTCTTCCACCATTCGTTTATCTTGTTTTTCAACTATGGAGCTTGCAGGAGCGCTCTCACAAACCTTAATTATTTTTGCTCTTTGTGTGGGTGCCTCTCCGCATTGCGGCTCTATCAGTACAACGTACGGTGCCGCCTTTCTCTCCACTAGTTTTATTTCCTTTTGTTTTTGTTGTTGTTTTTGTTGTAATCGTTTTAATGTTTACATATCATTCTTTTTATCCCCCCGCAGAAAGAGCCTGTTCTGCAGATTTTCCCAATTAACTGATTCGTCGTTGGAATTATTCTCAGTGTTTTCTCGGTCTCTTTTGCTATGTATTGGTCTGTTTTGTCTCCTTGCATATATATGGTCTTATGTTGTGCAATATGGCTTTTCAGCACGTTCACTCCATATTTTCTCTCGATTTTGATATGTATTTCATTGGTCAAGACTTCCAAGGTTAGTCCAGTGAAATTAATTTCTGTCATCTTCACCCCTAGAGGTTTGGGTGATGAAGGTGATGCATATACCTTTATTTTTCCTCTCTCCTATTTATATTTCTGTATCATTGGGGTATAGAAGAACATCTCCCTTCGGAAAAAGGAAGTAGGATCATCACCCCCATTTTGTAGACCTAGTATGTCGCATATGTTTGTCTCTCTTGCTATTAGTTTTTGCAATACCTCTGCTGGTCAAAGTCTTTCATTTTCTGCAAATGATATCAAGTCTAGAACTTGAGAGCCCTTAGTCCTGTGCTCATATGAATTTTCCCTTCATTTCTTTAAGCTAGGGATATGGGTACGTATGATTTAACATTACCCCCTGCAGATATCTCCCCTTATTTTAATTTGCCAAATTATTGCAAAAATGTCACTACTAGCAAGAGCAAAATGACTATAAAATGTGAAAGTATGTAAATAGTATTTGCTCGTAGATAAATACTATTACATAATGTAAATAATGGAAATATAAATTAAAAAAAAAATAAATGAAAAGTTGATGCCTTTCTCATACACAAATTATACTTTAACACAATGTGGATTTATTGGTTTGGTCCCTCTCAGCTTCCAACATAGAGAGAACCCCTTAGTGCCGAAATTTGAATGGTTTTATGTGTTTTGTTGCCCCTATAGTATATGTAGTGCGTGTTTAGCGAAATAAAATTTTGACAGATTAGGGTTTTGTACGCCGTCCTACTCTAGTGTTTATATAGCTCCTTAACCCTGGCTGGTTTCGGAGCTTTAATTACCTTAGTGATCCTTGCCAGGAATATATGTTATCCAGTGTATGCTATATGTACTGTATGCTACCCGTTTTTTGTTTTTGTTTTTTTTTTTTTTTTTTTGTTGTATAGCTTGGCTCTATAATCATATTTAGAGTTGTCTTCAGTTGTGAGGATTCCTATGTAAGAAGAAAAAGTAGTTCTAGCTAGAGAGGTCCGGTATTGTCATGTGGCGGTGGCATATCACTCAATTCTTTTGTTCACACGCTTCCGTGACCGAAGCCAATACCTACATTCCCATGCTTTGCTTTCTTATCTAATTTGAAAATGATGTGTGTATAATAGAAGAGAAATGTACAAGTTTGAGAATTTAACAAATCAAGAGGGGAAAGAAAAAAGAAAACATTTGTATAGCTGAGTGCGTTTATGTTGTGCATTTTATAAATGGTAATTTTAATAGATTGTATATGTACCTCCGTTTTTTGTGTTTTCGCAATGTTATATAATTCGACCTTACCTTTGGGGAGATCCAATACGATCCGTGCCGTGTGAGCCACGTAGGTTAGGCATCGTACCATCATGTGCTCCTTAATCAGTAAGGCCAATCCCTGTCCATTTAATACATATCGATTTTATTGCTTCTATTAGTTTACGTGAGGTATTCGGTGGTTTTATGAGCATGTTATTTTATTAGTATTTAATTCAGTACTTATTGTGATACAGAATATCAATAAAGGAAGTTGCGAAAATGATGCAGAGAAGCTCGTTTAGGATAAACCTCTCAGATCGTGTCATACATACAAACATACATACATACATACATGGTACTAACAGTTGCCTCGCTTGGCGCTCAGCATTAAGAGGTTAGTTTTAGGACTGGTCGGCCTACATGTCTGCGGCATGATGCCCCTTTGCTAGACATCACTGTAAAGTGCCACACTACAGACATCGTAGCGATATGACGGAATTTTTTTAAAATGTTACCATTAAATATCCAAATCACACACACACACACACACACACACACACTGCTGCACTGAAGACACCATAGCGATATGACTGGCGAATTTTAAAGCAACGTTAAAAATCCAAATTACTTACAGACATACAGGCTATTTTAATCGTCTTTTTCTTTATTTGTGAAAGCCATTTAATCTCTGCAGTTAATTCAATTTGGTTTTTCTTAACGCAGCTTATATAGGGCGGGGTTTGCCGAGCGCTCTAATGCACTCGACTTCGTCGATCTTAGCCAACTCACCCACGTGTGCTAGGGTTCGAGCCTTTTGCTTGTGTGTGTGTAAGAAAGCTGCCAATACTTTCTCGTGAGTTTGGGGTTCTCAGTGGGGTTTATACGGGTTTTAAGTCCCTCATTTGGTCTGGCTGGCTTCCATATCCTATGTTGTTCTGAGAACAAATGTTGATGGTTGATAGAAAGATATACCTATGTTAGCCAGGAACATTATATAGAGTATTGGTATTTTTTCTTAATTTGTTTCCAAATTTATGTGCAAAAGGACATCTCATTTTCAAATAAGTTCGTATAAACTTTTTTTTCTGGGAACGACTGTCCTAAAAGAGCTTATCATTCGTCGAATTACTTCTAAGTTTTCAGCGCATCTATACAGTAATATACATAGTCAATATAGCATTACTGGTTACTTAATTGTAAATTTCAAATCTTTTTAGCATCCAAATTACCGCTGTGTAGCATTATGAGATAATGTAATTTTGAAATGTTCATATTTTCCAGATATTACAAAATAAAACTATTCATATTGTTACAAAGCCAGGGGTCTTTACGTGACCGAGAAAACCCTATCAGGAATTTTTTTATCATCGATAATAAACAAAGCATCAGCAATTATAAAACCAGTTCGGTAGCGTTGATTATTAGTGGACAACAATGTCGTTTGACATAACATGAACCAGAACCACCCTGAGTAAATGTAGCAAGTATTGTTATGCTGGAATCTTTTGCACGTTTATTTTCATATTGAACTTCATCGGGACCACGCTCAGCGATCTCGTCGAGAACAGATTTATCAACGCAATGTAACCAGACTTGTTTCAGTGGAATGTACGATAGTATTTTTTCACTTACAATCAACGACGCTAAACTTCCTGCATTAAGCACATAGCGTAATGGCAATGTTGGAGCCCACCATTTTCTGAAAAGTGACAAACAAACCTATAAAAAAAACCATCTAGATGGGGATTTCCTTTGAGCGAAAACAATTCCATACATGCAAATCAAGCTAAATAAAAATCTAATATATTTATCGCAACTCTGGTTATCTCACGTGTTGGATGTCCAAATCGCTTAAACAAAAATTCAGCACATTCTCCCATTCTAAGACAACTTCCTGGATAACATGCAACATATCAACTAAGATAACATTTCCTAAATCGCATATGGTTTTTCACAATCATCTCTTTCCGTATTCCACACAACTGTGTTCGACATCGACAAGAAATTCCGATCTTGTTGGTTTCGATCTGTTTTCTCCTGAGCAAAGTGAGCAGCAGCTGATGAAATATTAAAACTATTACTGAGTAATTATTCAGCATAATCAGTATATTTCGTTGCAAGATATTTCATTTCTGACTGGAGAAATTTTAAACGATATATATCTCCATTAGGTCATACAGACTGATCATAATTTCCTTATTCGAAACTTTGAACCAGCCATAAAGATACAGGGTCGCTTTTACTAATTTTACCTATAAAATCAAAAGTATCACCTTGATAAAATGTAATAGTTCTATCTAGTGGAAATGTTGTAACGTAGTTCGTCCAGGCGTGCGCGTTATGGCCAATGCTCTATATTGAAGCTACTTTCGATTGAAGCTACTAGACGAATTTTGTTCTTACCCTTATCGGAAATTTTAATTGTTTTTCAAGCTCGGCAACGTCGTTGATCGTAGCGCCAGGTTCCTTGACACTCGTATTAATACGAAATATTCTGTAAGGCAGTTTATTTTGGTGTCTAGCATTGGGGCATCATGCCGCAGACAAATGACATTATGTCCAACCCAGTCACATTTTCTTGACACCAGTAGGACCAGTCCAAACACTAACCTCTTAATCCAGAGTATCAAGTACATGCAGATAAATTACAAGAAGAATTCTGAATTAGAGAGCATGTAGACTATACAAAGTTATATATAGGGTGGGGTGTTAGAATACATATATATAATACTAAATTACGTGTATCATGTGGTATTAGAGAACGTAGGTAATCCGCAGTTACATCTAAGGTGTGGTAATTGTAGAGAATACTGCATTACATACAGGTTGTGGTGTCATAGTACATGTAGACAAAGCTCACTTACTTATTGAATGTGGCGTTATAGTACATAACGGCAATGCTCATTTAAGTAGTGGGTGTGGTGTTATAGTACATGTAGGTAATGTTTAATTACGTACAGAGTTTGGTATGAGATGTAATGTGATGTGATTTGGCTTTGAATGTAGCTTTAACAAGTTTTCAGTCATATCGCTACAATGTCTGCAATGTGGCAGTTTATAGTGGTATCTAGCACTGGGGCTTCATGCCAACATGCAGACATGTAACATTATGTCCCATCCAGTCACATTATCCTGACACAAGGCCGACCTGTCCTAACACTAACATCTTAATGCTGAGCGCCAAGCGAGACAGCTGTTAGTACATTTTTGTAAGTCTTTGGTATAACTCGGCCGGGGATGGAACCCACGACATCCCTCATCCGGGGCGGACACTCTAACAACTAGGTCACCGGAGCGGTCTGGTATCAGAGAACATGTAGATAATGTTAAATTACATATAAGGCGTTGTGTTATAGTACATGTAGATAATGTTAAATTACATATAAGTTGTGGTATTATAGTACACGTAGATAATGTTAAGTTGCATATATGATGTGGTATTATGGTACATGTAGATAATGATAAATTACATATAAGATGTAGTATTATAATACACGTAGATAATGTTAAAGTACATGAAATTACACGAATGGTGTTTGGGGCCCCGAGTGGCCGATTGGTCTAAAGCTCTAACCGTTCCGGATCACTACCATCTCACGTCTGTCTGTGTGGGTTCGAGTCTCAGGCTCGGCTAACAAGGGCACGTGAGAAAGCTTGATGTATTACAACGACATAATCCAGATTTTCTTTGAATGAGCTTCTCGTGGTTCCGTAGTTTATCCCGGGGTTTTCCAGGCTTCTTTCTTCACCAGTTATACTATCTTGTGCTGAAAATGGCGTTAAACTCTATAACAACAACAACGACAACATATATGGTGTGTATTATGGTACACGCAAATAATCATTTATTTATACCTTTTTGTGTAAATCCCAGTAAATGAGTTTTTTTTTTTTTTTTTTTTTTTTAAATCTTAGTGACGGTTGTAAATTATAAAGAATATGTAGTTAGAGTTTGCCTGCATGACAAATGGTCTATTAATATTGTAAAATTACATAGGATCACGGATGCGTATACCTTTACTGACAATTACTACTAATAATCTTAATAATAAGACTTAATATCACCTTTTGGATTAATTTTGCATTGGCTAATCAGATTCGAACGGTTCCGGGGGAGTTCTGTAACATCCGATTGGTTGGGTTCTGACACAAGAATAGGCGTGTTTGAGACAAATTGACTAGTAAGACCTGGCGCGGGGGTGTATTGTGAAATATATTTATAATGGATGATGTACTTAAGGTGAGAACTGAGCAGGGAGAGTCATTGCTATTATGGAGTCATCCTCTTTTTGTGTTTGTGTTCTATGTCTGCAGACATATTTTTATTTTGTTCGAAGATATTGTTCGAAAGGAAAACAAAACAACATTTGTTTGGACTGTTCATTCGAAACATAAATTGCTAATTATTTGGACGTTCAATTATTATGGAACCCGTTTGAGTTATTCAAAGTATTTGTGGACAACAATATTTTTACAATGTCAAGATTCTTGGCGGACCAGTATACTTCCCATTCCCATTTTTTGAAATTTATTCGGAACTTTTAACTTATTTGGCCTTCTTTAAACTTTGTCACAAATATTTTGAATTCACTCACTCTCACATTTTCATTTTTAACTTTGATAATTATGTTTTCGCTATATTTTTCAAAGCGTTTTGTTTTCTTTTCTTCTTGCTACTTAGTTTGTGGCCGTACAGTTGTAATAAATGCTGAGTTACATTTATGGTATGATACTATCGTACATGAAGACAATGCTAAATCACATACAGAGTGTGGTATTAGAATACATGTCTATCATACCAACGTAAGTCCTACGTGTGGTATTAGAGTACATGTCTATCACACCAACGTACGTCCTACGTGTGGTATTAGAGTACATGTCTATCACACCAACGTACATCCAACGTGTGTTATTAGAGTACATGTCTATCACACCAACCTACGTCCAACGTGTGCTATTAGAGTACATGTCTATCACACCAACGTACGTCCAACGTGTGCTATTAGAGTGCATGTCTATCACACCAACGTACGTCCAACGTGTGGTATTAGATTACATGTCTATCATACCAACGTACATCCAACGTGTGATATTAGAGTACATGTCTATCATACCAACGTACGTCCAACGTGTGATGTTAGAGTAAATATAGATCATGCTAAATTACATCATAGATGTGGTATTAAGCTGTATCTTCTCATGCATATTATGTGAATAGTTTGTGCTTGACCTTTGGCCATGAATAATTATTTATATATATTGTGCGTACCTGATTTGTGTCCGGTGTGTAAGTTATAAATAATACCGGTGTCTGAGTTCTAAGGCGCCTATCCTAGTCATTTTGTTATGTCTTTTTTTAAAGTTGTTATAAACATTACTATTCATTCCCGTTTTAAGTTTAGTCTCTTGCAATCATTTACATTGTTTTCACATATGATTTGAGAGAATTCATGTAAGTAAAATATTCTTTTGAATTGCAACATGTTCATTAGCGGTTTTGGACTAAAACATTAATTTGGGATAATTGTGAACTCATACAAAGACATTCTGGATTATATCGTTGGAATACATTAAGATTGTTGGCACAGCAACCTTATTAAGAATATTAGTACATCTTAACATTCATAATTGGTATTTATTCCGAACATTCTATACGTTTATATGTATGATAGAACATTTATCATTATTATGTAATATTACCGTAAATTCGTCTTTTATTTTATTTTTGTTTTCTGGGTAAATTATTTGTTCGTTTACGCTTAAAACACGTTTCAGTATCGGTTATCTCTGTTATATTGTTTTCGACCACATAATTATAGCAATGAAGATAATGCTAAATGACACATAGTGCTTGGTATTAGAACTAAATTCTCAAAATGTCTTCCTCAAGTTACAGGTGTTGATTATCTTTCTTTTTGCTACGATGGTAGGAATGCACTTCTCGCTCAATATCAATCAGGTACCCAGAATTAAAATTCATAAGGTTTATATTATCATGATCAGATAATTTGCTTTAACTTAAATGGAAATTGTGGATGCCTTTACCAACTCTTGTTCACAATAATTTACAACTAAATGTAAATATGAATCCTGTCTTCTCTGTCTCTCTCTCTCTCTCTCTCACTTGGACTTGGACAGAAATGTGATATTATTTGAAGTATCATATTCAAGATAATATAGCGTCTGAATCGTCTGAATTTGAGAAGAGGCTGTGAGAAAATATAGAAACCTAGCTCCGGTTCTTAACGTTTACTAACGTTTTCACAGTTCTTATATTGTGGATATTTGTTTTTGTTGTAGAGAAATTTGAGGATTAATATTGACACTTTAGTGGAAATACTCACGCCTTCCATTTTACTAATTTTGGAAACTCTGATTGTCTAGCTGGGTTATTCAATATGTTTGAAATCCTATCTCCACAGTTCAACGTCGAAATCTGGAGTACGCAAGTCCAACGTTGAAATCTGGCGGACAACTTAGTCCGACGTTGAAATCTGTTGGACACCACAGTCTAACGTCGAAATCTGGCGGACACCACAGTCTAACGTCGAAGTCTGTCGGACACCAAAGAGTGTTTATGTTATGTTGACCTTGTCAAAGCATAACTTTCAAAATTTCAGAAAGTGACACACCTAGTCCAGAATTTATAATTTTTCTCGTGGGTCGGTGTTTTTTCTGGGCTTTTATCGGAGATCTTCCTTCACCATTTATACTGACCGCCATGGCTAGCCTATATTGTGCTACAAAATAGCGTTAACAGCAACAGATCATATAATTACTAAAGGTAACTGTTTACAACAGGGATTTACATTGCTTAAACTGATCAGGTGCTAAAATGAAGTAGACTGGTTATCCCAAACGTCACCAAAACAAAATTTCTTGGCGTCTGTCAAATCTACACGCATGACTCTGCGTATCGTATGTTTGTTCGTTTCTCTTTGTCAAAATTTTGGATACCCCATGCTGCTGGACGCTGCAGATTTCTACAGCTTCACAAAAGATATATATATTTGTACACATAGTACAAATGCGTTTAGAGCGTGGCTGCAAACTATTAAAAACTTTTTTAATTGTCAAGCATAAGCATTGAATGGGTTTGTCTTATACCCTGTTGTGTATTAACCTTTCATCTGCCTCGACTGGGAGAACATATTAGAACCTTTCACAGAAAGAAACTTCCATGTTAAAAAGGGTCCCGGCATGTGTAAATACTGTGCCTGACTAAAGACAAAAAAATATTGTGTCTGCCTAGCGACAAAACATATTGAATCTGTTGCGCTTGAAGGGGAATTGAACATATATATAATGACAATGGATTTCGACTGTCTGGGGACAATTGGAATTTAACATGGGTAGTACTATAGCGGGAAAAGATAAAGCAAACAAACACATACGTATTCACACACACATACAATCGCTTTATTATTAAGGGAGACCTTTTTTGTTAAGAGAAGAAAACCAAGACACACCAACGTACGCGAACGCACAGAAACACATATAAACACACTCATACATATACAAACACACACACATGCAAACGTACGCTAACGCACGTAAGCACATACCAACGCACACATAAAAACGCACGCTAATGCACACAAGCACATAAAAAACACACACACACATGCAGTCACTTTTTTGTTACCGGATACGTTTTTGTTAAGGGAAGAAAACAAAGACATACAAACGTTCGCGAACGCACACAAACACAACCAAACACAAACACTCATACAAACACATGTACAAACGTACGCGAGCGAACACAAACACGTACAAACACACAAATACACACTCACAAAAAACATTTTCTGTTAGGGGAAAATTGTTTTGCTAAAAGAAAAAACAAACATACACAACTACAACCACATTTTGGTTAAGGGATATATTTTTGTTAACGGAAGAAATCAAACACAGACACATACAAACACCTTTTTGTTAAGAGATAAGTGTGGTTTTTTTTTTTTTTATAAGAAAAGTAAACAAGCACAGACCCACACAAACACACATTATCTTGCAAAGCCAGAGAAACGAAGTGGTTATAGGCAAACTTCTGTTTTTAACTAACAAATATAAGTGGCCGAGTGGTATAAAGCGCTCTCCGTTGCGGATCATATCCATCTCACCTCTGTCTGCGTGGGTTCGAGTCTCCGTTTCGGCCAATGATGGTATGTGAGAAAAGTATACAGTATCCTCTCGTGAGTCGGTGTTTTTTTTTTTTTTTTCTTCTTCTTCGGGTTTTCCTGGTTCTTCCTCCACCATTTATACTGGCCACCATGTATAGCCTATCCTGTACTGAAAAAGCGCATTAAACTTTACAACAATAACAACAATCATTTCGTTACACACACTCACCGTTGTATTAAACATAAACCTAGTGTACAGGTGGTGAGACCAAAGTTGGTACCGGGTGTCATGATTGCACCTGGATCGTTTTTCATATCCATTGATGTGCAACTCTCATTATGTTATCTCTGTACAACCCTGCAAAGTACAAATATAGCATTGGTATTGTTTATTATTGACTTATATGCAAGTAGTATATAGGGACGATTCAGGGACAATGGGACTTACCATTAAAAACCACTCTGGGACGATATAGGGACTATGTAAATTTAACATGGGGAAAACCAGCAAGGCATTATAGGGACAATGGGAATTTAACATGGTGGGATGGGACTGTCTAGGGACAAGGGGAATTGAACATGGGAAAAGAACATTAGTTTTTCCCATTGTCCCTATAACTGGACAAACAGGACAAACATCATAGGCATTATAGGGACAAGGGTTGAATAGGACAGGGTCGGGACCCTATTTTAATAGGGTCCCGACCTTATGGGCCTATGGAAATTGAACATAGGAATAAATCGTGGGCCTGTTTAGCGACAAGGGAAATTGAACATGGGAATATATCGTGGGCCTGTTTAGCGACAAGGGAAATTGAACATGGGAATAAATCGTGGGCCTGTTTAGCGACAAGGGAAATTTAACATGGGAATAAATCGTGGGCCTGTTTAGCGACAAGGGAAATTGAACATGGGAATAAATCGTGGGCCTGTTTAGCGACAAGGGAAATTTAACATGGGGAATGGGCCTGTTGAGGGACAATGGGAATTTAACATAGGGAATTTTAACATGGTTGGACTATAAAGCGCCAAGGGAAATTGAGCATGGTGGGACTGTCTAGGGACAATTATTTTCAATACAATAATATGAATTACATACAAATAATGGGTAGAGCAATGGGTAGTCCCATGGCTCCTTCATACGCTTCCCTTTTCATGGGTAAATTAGGAAAAAAAATTCTTCAAAACGAAAAGTTTAATCCATCTGTTTGGTTTAGATTTTTAGATGACATATTTATGATCTGGAACCATTCAACTGAAGAACTGAAAAAATGTATTGATCGCCTGAATCATTTTCATCCGACAATTAAATTTACTTATACTGCATCAAGTACGCATGTTTCATTTTTAGATGTAAATGTAATACAAATATTGATAACACTATCTCTACAAATATTCATATCAAAGAAACTAATATCCACCAATATGTAGAATATTCTTCTTGTCATCCCAAGTCATGTAAAAACGGTATACCATATAGCCAGGCCAAAAGATACCGATGCATTATTTCAGATGATTGTCAATTACAAAATTCTTTGAATAAATTACGAACTTATTTCCAAAATAGAAATTATCCTACATACATAATTAATTCTGCACTGAACAAAGCCTTTAATCTTACTCAACATGAGGCCTTAAGCACAGCAGAATGTAAAATAGAGAGAGATGTAATTCCTTTCACAATACAATATAATCCTTCATTACCTAATATAGGTCGTATAATTAATAAATATTATTGTCTCCTAAATTTATCCAATAAAACTAGCGTCAAATCACTTTTCAAAATTAAACCAATTCTCGCTTATAGAAGACCCAAGAATTTGCAAGATTTTTTAATCAGAACTAAACAGACAGAAAATTAAAAAATACACTTTTCGTCATCTAAATGTAACAGACACCGGTGTTCTCAATGTGCAAACATACGAGAAAGTACTTCTTTCAGTAGTGCTAATAAAAAGAGGTATTTTCTTTACGCGGTAACACTAACTGCATATCAACTGATTTGATTTATTTAATAACCTGTAAAAAATGTAGCATGCAATATGTTGGACAAACACTACTACAAGTTTCTAAGAGAATGAATAATCATCGCTTTCACATAAAAAATTATAGAGATCCTCAGTTTTCCTCTAATGTTTCAACACACTTTAACACCAATAATCACTCTCTACTTGATTTTTCTTTCATGCCAATTGATATTGTGCATGGTGACATGAATAGACTCATAAAAGAAACTTACTGGATTCATAAGTTAGATACTCTGTATCCTAATGGATTTAATGCTAATGCACTGTATAAAATTGTATAATTTACATTGATATGTTGTATATCCTTTATAACAATATAATTATATGTATGACTGTTTGTCTCCAGTATATTTTATTATTTTAGGGACAATGGGGAAATTGTATAGGGCCTGTCCAGGGACAATAATGATAGAGGGCCAAACACAACAGAGACAGAGACAGACATACACTAGCAAAAGCCAAAGATTTATATATAAAGCATTACTAAGAAATGAAATTTAGCTGGGGTGTTCAAAAATTTGCATAATTGTAATGATGCTATAAATAGCTATAATCAAGGAAATGCTCAACGACAAAACGGATGTGACTAAATGTAACACTAAAATGACGAAATTGTCCCGTAATTTAAAACATATCCCCGAAAACTAAGTTACAATGGTTCAGACTAAAATGGATAAAATTAGTAACAACTTACAATATCAACTTGTGTGACGATCGTGGATAAACACCCATGTATCTATTTATAGCTATAATCAGCTGAAATTCCTATGAAATCTCACTATCTGTTTATAGCTACAACTTGTGGGTTATTCCTTTGGAAAACCCCACTCTCTTTATATAGCCTCAGCTTGAGTGACGTTCCTGTTTATGAACTCTAGTACATATGTATAGCTACAACCTGTGGAAAACCCCAAGTCCATATTTATAGTCTCAAAATTTCCAGCGTCAGTGACGTCACTGTACTGGAAACTAGGGGATAAATGGCAACAGTGTTGCAAGTGGCTGACCTGAATACGCGCTACTGTAGGTAGGTAGGTAGAATGTATTTGATAGGGATAAAGGGAGTTTTATAGGGACAAACAGAGACCAATACACACACACACACACACACACACACACACACACACACACACACACACACGCACACCACAGAGGGAAGAAGATAAAACAAACCCAAAATATACTATTCACACAGGGAAGAGGAAAAAGACCAACAAATATACTATCCATACACGGGAAGAAAAAGAAAAAACAACATATACTATCCACACTATCTTACACTAACACACACACACACACACATACACACACACACACACACACACAGAGGGAAGAATAAAACCAAAATTAAAATATACTATTCACACAGAGGGAAGCGGAAGAAAAAAAAAACAAAATATACTATCCACACGGAAGGGAGGGAAAACAAACCCAAATATACTATCTATACAAACGTACGCGAACGCATACAAACCCCAAATATACTATCCACACAACGTCGCTATCGCGTACAAACCCCAAATATACTATCCACACACGGGAGGAAGAAAAAAACAACAAAACAAATATACTATTCACACACGAGAGGAAGAAGAAAAAAAAAAAAAAACAACCAAATGTACTATGTACACAACGTACGCGAACACACACACACACACACACACACACACACACACAGAGGGAAGAGGAAAAAACCAAACCCCAAATATACTATCAACACAGAAGGGAGATAATACAAACCCCTAATATACTATCTACACATGGAAGAGGAAGAATACAAATCCCATACCTACTATCCACACAGAGGTGAGATGTAAAAAGATAAACCCCATATCTACAATCCACGCAGAGGGAAGAAGAAACAAATAACCCAATATACACTATCCTCAAAGAGGGAAGAGGACAAAGCCGTAATATACTAATCACACAGAGGGAAGAAGAAAACCATTATACACTATCCACACGGAGTGAAGAAATAACCCTTTATATATTCTATCAACATAGAGTGAAGAAATAACCCACTATATTCCATCAATACAGAGTGAAGAAGAAATTTTTTTTGAAAGCACCTAAGCCCTCACCTGCAATGACCTACTCTGCCAAACACCTACACCCCACCCCCACCCCAACACTACAAAACCCACTTAACCCGTTATTTTATGGCATCTGTGTGTGATTTTAGGAAACATCAAGACACAAAATGATGGATGAATAGACTGACTATTGTTTACCGACTTGCATGCCTAAAGAGCGTGGGTGAAGGAAAACATCCTTCCATTTCAATTCTAACTAAAACATGATCCAGAGGAATAGAGAGAGGTGAAAGAGCGCAATTTCATGAAGTGTGAGTGAAAACAAAACACGCCATCCTTATTATAGAATGTCAATACCAAGAGACACTTACGTTTTCTTTCTGGTCTATTCTTTTTTAGAAGGTAGTATGAAATTTCACATCAGGCTACCGCATCGGCTCACATTGTCAAGTTTTCCATTTCCATGTCTTCACTGGCACAAGTTCTTTCTCATCTTCAATTTCTTCTTCTTCTGAATCCCTCTCCTCTTTTTCGTCTTGTTTCTGTTTCTTCTCTTTTCTCTTAGGGCACTCTGAATCCCAGTTTCCTTTCTCCCGACAACGATAATAGGTATCTTGACTTTTGTCTCTCTTTCTTAGACGAAGCAGGTATTCTGGGGACAAATACCCATTTACCTTTGCAGATATAGCAAACTTCATCAGCACTCTTACACTTTCGTATGACTCTCATCAAATCAACGACCAAAAGAGTAAGTTTTTGTTGCCACTTTCGCCTGTGAATTATGCTTTATAGCAAATATTTGACCAGCAGGTCGATCTGTGCTGACTCTTCCGTCTTCTTGATCGTTTGAGAGTGGAATGAATATCCTGACTACTGTCCCTAAATACAGGGACCTGCTGCGTATGAAACCTAGCCAAATGTAATTTTGCAATAAGATGAAAGGATTTCATTGAGAAAATAAAAGGCAATAACGTGCCGTGTCGCCTCACACAAGAGCTGAAGTGTTAGCTCAGATCCGTGTCAGCGATTTCGAAGACGACATATCTGAGCTTTAATCAATGCTCTCCATTTATGCCACAAAACCACGAATCCTGATTCACGCCAAAAGAAATTTCGTTCGGTCCATAAAAAATAATATCATATTTGAGAAACACAAAAACGAACTTCCAGAAAACTGAGAACCATGGCTTACACCTACAACGTGCAATGTATGAGTACAATTAGTGCGTAAAACTTAGTCAAATTAAATTTTTATAGTCAAGACGAAACGATCTATTTTCGAAGAAGAAAGCAGACACCAAGTGACAATGGCCATCCGTGTCACACACCACTTTTCAAAATGTATTATTAGAGGTTTGTTCTAGCGATCTGCACGGTTAAATTAAATGGTCTAAGCCAATGGTTTCTATTTGTAATTAAATTTTTGTACAAACGATATGTATGTAAGCTAACGCTAACACACACACACACACACACGCACACTCACACACACACACACACACACACACACACACACACGCGTGTTACTGCATTGGGTGACAATAGAACGGGCAGTACTTTATTCTGGAGTGTTTTGAGAAATGGGCAGACTTAACATTACATTGGAGAGAGAAAGAAAGAATGGTAAAGAAAAAACGTAGGACACCATTTTTAGTTTGTTATTTTTTACGGTATTATAAGATAACTAAGACAACCTCACATTCTATGTGAGAAATGTTCATTGTTTTCATTCATTCATCAATTTTATATAAAAAAAGAAATTGTGATATCTATTGTCAACTGACTGCTTAACATTTTGCTGTATATCTCAAATTTAAGAGATGTCCTGTGTTTCGTAGCACACGCGACTAATAATGTTGAAGAGCTTTCACAAATCTAAGGCGGGGAAAAAAAGCAGCACCAAAACGCGCCTTGTTCTAGGAGCCACGGTACTAATTCAGTCCCTATATTTAACCTATGCAAACCTCATGATCTTCAAAGTTCAATAACCTACAGTTTTTGAGTACTCATGATCAAACCTATATTTATCAGTATAGATGAAACCTGGATGTCAGCTTCTGTGTAGAGGAAAGGATATGAGCCGCGTCATTTTCTGGACCTGCATTTGTTTGGAACATGTGCTTTCAATTCTGCACCAAAGAGTCAGGTGCTAATTTTAGTAATGAGTGTTCCAAACTCAAGAATGTTAAAGGACTGAAATTCCATCAATAAAACAATGTCTCTATTTTTTTCACTTACAACTAGGATAACCTCTCAAAAGGTTCTTTTTCCTACAACATAACTTGCATTATTAACCAATCCTGGTCAGCTTAACCCATATAAATACTCTATTTTAGGCAGGTTGGTTCCCATTTTTCCATACTATTAGTACGTGTGTCCTCTATCGACAGTCTAAACTCAGAGAAAATAGGTCCAACATTGGTAAATTTGTTTCTGAACGCATGTTTTGGTTTTAGAATTCAGAGTTAAACATAGGTAGGGCTATATAGTGCAATGACACTCGCGTTATTCTTTAAAAAGTCATGTGTTTGTTGCCTTTCTGAGAAAAAAAAACGGTAGACCTAATGTTGTAAACTTTTCCGTGACACATTGCGGTGCCAAAATAAGGGTAAAGCTAAGATACATGAATTGTACAAGCTCGTCAGCTCAAGAATTTACTTCATCCAACGATTTACTGATAGAAAATTAAAATCATTTATACAATTGTTAGGGTGTAAGGTTTGGGGAAAAAAATGACATGACAAACGGAACAGCTCACCTATTTATGGAAACTACTGATCACATTTTTGGAGAGGTATCTTCAAAATGAACACATACTATTAAGCAAAAACTATTATAAGAGAGAGATAGAGAGAGAGAGAGAGAGAGAGAGAGAGAGAGAGAGAGAGTATGTTATTCCTACTTTTTAAAAGAATTACGACAATTACGTTTTTTTTTATGGCATATTTTCCCTAAGAAATTTTCAAGGAAACACACATTCCACTTAGAAAATAAAATCCGTCGGAAAAAAAATCCACCATTGTAAAATATCACCAGAATGAACTGCTGACAAATGCGACTAAAACGTACTCACAGAATAGTACAATTAAACATCATTCCTTGGTGTATTTTGCAATAAGACTGACACAATTTCCATGATCGCCCATGGTACGATTGTTCGTGCATTAGTTTAATTTTTTGAAATATTTTTTTTGTATAAATAGCCTATAGGATAGACCCAGTAAAGCATGGCCATTCTCGTCACTGTGTGAATAGCTACTCAAGTCAATTTGAAGTGAACGCGGTAAGAAAATAAGTATAGCCAATGAAATAGCTTACAACGGCTGATGCACTGTGTGGCAAAAGTGTGTGCATGTTTTGGAAAATGGTAAAAAAATTGGATATACAATTTTCTCGTGACACTTATAAAGTGAAGAGTCTGTGCAAGTGTCAAAAGCCAAAGTCATATAACTTTTGTATGCGTTCGCTTACGTTTATATGGATAGTATATTTGGGTTTGTTTTCCCTCCCTTCCGTGTGGATAGCATATTTTGTTTGTTTTTTTCTTCCGCTTCCCTCTGTGTGAATAGCATATTTTAATTTTGGTTTTATTCTTCCCTCTGTGTGTGTGTGTGTGTGTGTGTGTGTGTGTTTGTGTTAGTGTACGATAGTGTGGATAGTATATTTGTTTTTCTTCTTTTTCTTCCCGTGTGTGGATAGTATATTTGTTGGTTTTTTTCTTCTTCCCTGTGTGAATAGTATATTTTGGGTTTGTTTTTTCTTCTTCTCTCTGTGGTGTGTGCGCGCGCGCGCGCGTGTGTGTGTGTGTGTGTGTGTGAGTGTGTGTGTATTGGTCTCTGTTTGTCCCTATAAAACTCCCTTTATCCCTATCAAATACATTCTACCTACCTACCTACAGTAGCGCGTATTCAGGTCAGCCACTTGCAACACTGTTGCCATTTATCCCCTAGTTTCCAGTACAGTGACGTCACTGACGCTGGAAATTTTGAGACTATAAATATGGACTTGGGGTTTTCCACAGGTTGTAGCTATACATATGTACTAGAGTTCATAAACAGGAACGTCACTCAAGCTGAGGCTATAAAAATATAGTGGGGTTTTCCAAAGGAATAACCCACAAGTTGTAGCTATAAACAGATAGTGAGATTTCATAGGAATTTCAGCTGATTATAGCTATAAATAGATACATGGGTGTTTATCCACGATCGTCACACAAGTTGATATTGTAAGTCGTTACTAATTTTATCCATTTTAATCTAAACCATTGTAACTTAATTTTCGGGGATATGTTTTAAATTATGGGACACTTTCGTCATTTTAGCGTTACTTTTAGTCACATCCGTTTTGTCGTTGAGCATTTCCTTGATTATAGCTATTTATAGCATCATTACAATTATGCAAATTTTTGAACACCCCAGCTAAATTTAATTTCTTAGTAATGCTTTATATACAAATCTTAGGCTTTTACTAGTGTATATCTGTCTCTGTCTCTCTTGTGTTTGGCCCTCTACCATCATTGTCCCTAGATAGGCCCTATACAGTTTCCCCATTGTCCCTAGACAGTCCCACCATGTTCAATTTCCTTTGACGCTATATAGTCCCACCATGTTAAAATTCCCTATGTTAAATTCCCATTGTCCCTCAACAGGCCCATTCCCCATGTTAAATTTCCCTTGTCGCTAAACAGGCCCACGAATTATTCCCATGTTCAATTTCCCTTGTCGCTAAACAGGCCCACGATTTATTGCCATGTTCAATTTCCATAGACCCATAAGGTTGGGACCCTATTTTAATAGGGTCCCGACCCTGTTCTAATACCCCTTTGTCCCTATAATGCCTATGATGTTTGTCCTGTTTGTCCAGTTATAGGGACAATGGGAAAAACTAATGTTCTTTTCCCATGTTCAATTCCCCTTGTCCATAGACAGTCCCATCCCACCATGTTAAATTCTCATTGTCCCTATAATGCCTTGCTGGGTTTCACCATGTTAAATTTACATAGTCCCTATATCGTCCCAGGGTGGTTTTAAATGGTAAGTCCCATTGTCCCTGAATTGTCCCTATATACTACTTATGCACATGCAATTTAATATATTAACGGCAGCTGCCGAATTATTTCAATTGTGATTCCAGTGTACCAAGCAAGCATACGTTTGGCTTCGTTAAGATTTTTTTAACATATTTTGGGTCTGTCCGTCTTTTCCGTATACTTTATATGTTACCAATCGCATTAGGTTCGTTTTGGTTTCCGGTCGTTTGGTTACTTTATGTATAAAAGGCCAAGTTGTGAACGTTCCCGGAGTTGTGTCCTTGGTTATCTACCGGTGAACATGTAACAACCACAGTATTCAGCGGTTGTCAGCTTCAATAGAAGATAGTCTCAGCACCATAGTTGTGTCAGTGTTAAAGGTCAATACATTGATACCCATTTCTATTTAAGGACACATGGTATTAATTGTATAAAAAATGGGAACCAGCCTGCAAATAGGTGAACCTAAAATATAGTATAAATAATAATAATAATAATAATAATAATGCTAAGCGCTTTACAACATTAGACAAGACCTATAAGATAAAAAATATATCATAATATTATTACAAAAACAAACACCATGAAATTAGAAAAAACATTATAAAATTAAAAAAAAAAAAACATGCTGAGAATATTGCGTTTGGCTGGTCAGGACTGATTAATAATGTAAATCATATTTTAGGTAAAATAATCTTTCGAGTGCGTATCATAGTTAAAAGTGAAAAAAAATATTTAAAAAAATATAATATCGACATTGTTTTATAGATTGAAATTCAGTCCTTTAACAGCCTTGAGTTTGGAACACTCATTACTGAAATTAGCACCCGACTCTTTGGTGCGAAATTGAAAGCACACATTTCAAGCACATGCAGGTGAAGCAAATGACGCGGCTCATATCCTCTTCTCTACACAGAAGCTGTCATCCAGATTTCGTCTATACTGATAAATATAGGTTTGATCATGAGCTCACATAAATTCTGAGTTACTGAATTTTTAATATCATGGTGTTTGCATAGGTTTAATATTAGAACTGAAATTCTACTGTATAGACAGCTACAGCAATATAATGACTCCATTATGCACGTGCAATAAACTTTACTGTAAGTTCAAGCGTATGGTTCTCTTTGTGAATAACAAGCAATGTCAATACTTTATGTAAACCACAGAATAACTTTCAGTAGGATATTAAACACATATTCAGATACATCAAATGCCGTTGACAAGAAGGTGGTGGGTAAAGATTGTAGATCTGACTATGTTAGGTGGAGTGTTTTGCATTTTGGTTTTATATCTTAGCAATACATATATAAAATTTATATAATTGACTGTTTTAATGTAATTATAGTAAGAAATATGATATTTCCTAGTTGTGTGTTTCAGATATAGTCACTTAGGTCTCATCATCCATGCTTAATAGTGATGTTCCCTCATGAATTTGCACCCCACTAATTGCTTTCAGTGATATTTTGAAACTTCATATTTTGCATTTAATGGACTTAGTCTATCTTACTTTCGTTTTAAATAATATGTCTTCTGGGAAGACGTTCAGGTATATGTTGTCATTTAAATCTCCTTTTCTGTAAAAGTACATGTACATATAGATGGTCACTATGGCCTTTTTACTCAATAATTACATAATATGGCAAGGCTGGTAATATAGTTCAGTAATACATTTAAGATAGATAAATGATGATGTTAAGAAAGATGACTTTCTTTAGACAGCTTTTTTTGAATATTGGGTTCTGATTTTCTTCAATAAAGCTCGAATATTTAAATGCATGCAATGTACCATTTCTCTTTGGGTGAACATGAACTTGCAATCTAATTTAATATTCACTAATGTAATCTTTGACAAGCAGAACTATGCACATTACTTAGGTATCTATTGAACAACTTGTCCTATTGCTGTCGAGAAAATCAAGGATGGATATAGGACACACGGTACTAGTTATATGAAAAGATGGGAGCCATCATGGAAATAAGTGAACATTAAATATAGTATATGGGTTTGGCTGGCCAGGATTGGTTAATAATGTAAGTAATGTTCTTTTAAGAGGTCATTATAGCTGTAAGTGAAAAAATAGAGACATTGTTTGATTGCTGGAATTTCAGTCCTTGAACAGCCTTGAGTCTGGAGCGCTCATTACTTAAATTAACACCTGGCTCTTTGGTGTGGAATTGAAAGCACACGTTTCAAACACATGCAGGTTCAGAAAATGCCGCCGCTCATATCCTTTCGTCAACACAGAAGCTAACATCCATATTGCATATATGCTGATAAATATAGGTTTGATCATGATCACTCAGCAGCTTCAAGTTATTGAGTTTATAATATCATGGTGTTTGCATAGGTTTACTAATGGAACTCAATTGCTATCCGAGTCGTGTCTTCTTACCAGGGGAAGTAAACCCGAGAACAATCTTAGTCCTACAGATGGTGCAGTTTCTCCCCTTTCCATTTAGGTACGTATTACTAACCAAATTCTTAAAAATACTAAACTATTGAAATAAGTAGCCACATTATTCCCCCTTTTTGATGTGCATACGGGAGCATTGTTTATGTTTGTCTGTTCGTCCGCCTATCTTTAATAAACTACATAGTTACTGTTAGTACTGTGATATACCCTCTGCAATTAATTATTCATTCCATTTTTAGCTGTTTGTTATTTAATAAAGTTATTTGTTGAGTTATGTGGACCCTATTATATAATTCATATATTCATTTATCTCTTTTCATTGCATACACTAGTTTCTATTCAAACAGTAATATAAGACACTATAGTGTCCCAAGCACTCTGCTCCAAATATTTTTAATTATTTTATTTCGTCTCTTTCGCGCGCTGTCTGTGTGTATGTCGCTTGTCCACTTTATCAGGGTTACACAAATCTGGGTATTTAAATCAGCATTTATGGTATCAGCTTGGGTGTGATGTTATTAGTTGCAGTTATAAGTATATTCTCGATCAGATTTTCCATAAAAGGAAAATATTTTAACTCAGTGACGGTTTGCTTCTTAGCATGCAGGTATTGATAGATTATTATCCATTCTTATCATTTTGTTCTAACTCTGGAGTCACGATAAGCTCCATCAAGTTGTTATTAAACTCTGACATAATATGTGAAAACCAGGATTAATACTTTGAAAGGTTTGTCTCTAGCACGATTCGCTTACTCCATGCAATAACGAAAAGTTTTAAATTGAATTTATCAGAACTGAATTTAAAAGTAGTGTAAAAGAGTTAGAGAACACTATTCAGAAAAGGTTATTTAATCCAGAGATGGGAACGATAAAGAATAACGTTAAAGGACTATTGACCTGAACATGTTTTGTTCTCATAGTATAAAATTCGGCAGCAATTTACAGAGACGCCAAAGTATAACAAAAACTAACACTGATTTCCGTAAGGTAAGTGTGAACAATATAACTATACAGGTTAAAAATGTGTTTCGCTTGATGACTACTCCTAACAGATTTCATGGTAGGAAAACACATTGTTTAATTTTAGCAAAGATGAATAGAAAGAATGATATAAATGCACGCAAATTTTATATTTGTTTCATAAGTCCAAGTAAACATTCAGAACATCACAATAGATTATTTATGTTTTAGGTGACATTAGTTTAAATAAATGAATCTGCGTTTTAAGATTCCGGATTAGCCTAATTTGATGACTTTGAAAGCGGTATTAAGAATGGGGTGAAGTTACTCATGACTCTTTTAAAATGTATGTGTCATGTGTTTTGAAATGGGTACAAAAGACACGAAGAAAGATAAAAGAAAGCTCAGAGAAACATCATAAGGAATTAGCTTTTTGATCCATCTGAAACATGTAAAACGAGATTTAACATCCAACCCATTCCAGTGATAAATAATAAAACGTTTTACAGATGTAAGGAAAATTGATTCTATACCGTAATAGGTGAATACGTTCCAATGCATTTGAAAAATACTAAAAACAGTTTACATCAAAAGAACTGATTTGGCCTCATCTATAAAAACCTACACCAAACCTTTAAATTTTGCTCATCAGCCAATTAAATGCCGTCTTTATATCTACGAAGACGACATAAAAAAATTCCGATGCCACATTTCTCTCTCTCTCTCTCTCTCTCTCTCTCTCTCTCTCCGTTTGGTCGGTTGGACTGAACTTTTACCATCATTTATATGTCCAGAGATATCGTCTTAAGACACAAGTAAACATCCACTATGCATCATGCTACGATGGTGCAGAGATGAAGATAGAGAGAAAGAGAAAGACAGGGAGAGATACAGAGACAGAGACAGAAAGAAAGAGAGAGTGTGAGAGAGATACATATTTATAACTAATACTAAACAATTTTTGGACATTATAATAGGTTTAAGTAACAAAAGCAACAACAGCAACAAAGCATTAAATATATTACAGCATGTGTGCCACGTAGTTGAGAAATTTAGCATATGGTGTAGACAATCTGTTGCAATATTATGCCATTGGTTACATAAACAATGTAAATAAATCCCTATAAAAGTGTAGACATCGTTACGGTGAACCATAATTTTGTGGGTTACTTTGTGAATGTTCAGTTCCAAGTTTTCCATTCAGAACAAATTATTTTCCTTTCTAACTTTAGATTTCTACGTCGTTTTGTCCCTTATCCGTGGGACGGGAGAGGGGGAACCAAAGGCAGAAAGTATTGCGATGAAATTGTATATTACATTACATTCATTTAAAAAACCGGGCTTATTAATACTTTGTATCGTGTTTTTCACACCACACCATTGCTCTACAGGCCTAGAATCGAGAGCACACAATGCGAGAATATATATATATATATATATATATATATATATATATATATATATATATATATATATATATGCGTGAAAACACATAAAGAACCGTATATTACTAGGATAACCGAAACCATTAAGCATCCAGGTAAAATGGTTGTGTATATATATATATATATATAGTACACGCTCTCGGTTATAACTGGCCGATATAATATTGCCTTCTCAAGTGATAAATCTGTGCTTGACTTTCTACATCGTAGTGCTCTTTTTGCTAAGGAGGTTCGAAAAACAAAGAGGGCAAAAACAGCCAGATTCGAATTTTCTTTATGTGTATAGTTATGTACTCCACATACAGTGTTTAATAATTGAAAATAGCACTCAGGGATTCGGAATATGTCTCAGATGTAGTTATTGCTCCAAGACAATCCATGTGCATTCCGATTTGTTTTCCCTGTACGATACTTTATCTTGAATTGAGAAATTCCAGCTAACCGAGTCAAATATGATACTCGTCAACACGTGTGCCAAGTGATTGTTATAATGTTTGATGGACATTGACCTTATATTAGGGGTAGTGAATCATTCTGTCAACGTCTTGGTTTTTATCTCATGGATTATTACTGTGTATGTCTCTTACTGTCTACGTACAACATTCTAATGATAGCTTATGGGGCTCTTACCGCCTGAACGTTAAGTCTGTCCCTTCGCCACCTAATCACACAGATTGGAGACTCGTTCGTGTTTAAAACATGCTTATTCTGACTGCATATGTAGCCACTTCATGTTTCGTCCTTGGACTGTGATGTGCGCTGATTCTTACTCGATTACTTCTATTCAGCATATCGACTTCACTTTCGTCTTGTTTTGACGTTTGTTGTTTATTCTGCTGAACTCTATCTTCGTCTTCATGTTCCTTCCTTTTCATAAATTAGTTCAGCTTCATTTACAAGGAGTCAACATTTGAAATTGCATATTCATATTGTGCGCGACTGCAGAGGTTGCCATTTTACGTTACGTTTGTTTGACGTCAATGATAAAATCTACATATAATAATCCCTCTGGAATTTTACAACAATACTAAAGTTGCACAAGATCTCCAAGAAATAAATTGTAGGTGCTACAGGAAGAAAGAAAATATGTGAAACAGTTTATTCTGAACAACAATGCTGCGAAAATTACAGATAAATGGATAAACAAATCCCAAACGTGACGATCTCTAAAAGTGACTTACGAAATTGTTGTTAATAGTGTCATGTTGGAAAAACAACTTTGTTATTGAAATGTATTAAACAAAGTGAAACCTTTCGTGAACAAAGGCAAGAGATATCGCTGAAGTTGTTGTTTTTTTCTTATGTCGATGCACATTCAAAGAAGCATGGTGTAATTTAAAACAAACAAACGATTCCCTTGCAAAGTGTAAGAAAACAACTTATGGATAGAGTCAGAGACAGACATCCAAATGTACGCACAGACAAACATTTTTTGGAAACTAAATTCCATATGAAAACAACTATAGCGTCAGAAGAACAGGGTTAGCGAATCTTTTGAGACTATGGGCATTGCGTTTCACGTTCGATAAAATTATCATTGAAAACCAATACCTGATCTTTTCTATGCATACCAGTACATAAATTAAATAATATCCAAAATCTTTTAAATTTATGTTTCGAAGACAAAGTTTGTTAATTAAAAGTAAAGATTACTTGTAGAAATTATCTTGGGAGAAAATATGTACATCTGAACTCAACAAAGATCATGTCGAGTGTTTATTTATTGTTTTATTCGTCAGGAATATTACAAATGTCATCTGGAATAAGATGAGGATTTCATGCAGCCAGAAACTGCTTTTGAGAGTCGGCAAAACGGTAGGCGTGACTGTCAACAGAACTGAAGCTGCACTAATCGCATTTCCAAGGCTGTTCACTATGACTTGCTGAGGTTACGTGAAAGCCATCGTATGTTGCATCACTGACTGGTACACTTTCAATTTGCTGCAGTATTCAGCATCTGGTGCATATGTGATTGTAAAAAAATGTTGATGACCTTAATCTTTTATCTCTGCCTTCATTCTTCAGCACATCGGTCCTTGTTCCATTCGTATGATACAATTGGGCCGCCTTCCTACATTGATATGCTTAACATACATAGAACCTTCAAAAAAAAAATTCGTCTTTCGTGACCTTTATTTGATTTTATTATTCCCATTAGTACATTCGTATTCTATTTTACTGCGCAATTTCACATGAATTCTTGTCTTTTACAATAACCAACTATATGTGTGTATATATATATATATATATATATATATATATATATATATATATATATATATATATATATATATATATATATATAATGGTTTCAATTATCTTAGTAATATATGCTTCGTTAGGTAATTTGTATTGTAGTACAAATTCAAATAAATTGGGAACGCTCACAACTAAACAAATAATTGCCTACGTGTGTAACAGATCAAATGGAAACCAATGCTAATTACATTCCTAAATAATAATTGCCTTTAATATTTTTCGGATTAACCATTTATGGTACAGAAGTTAACGGAAAATGAAATAATACTAATACTAATAATAATAATATTAATAATAATAATAATAATTTTTAAACAAAAATTGTATTTTATATTTATTCAATACTAATACGTTCGTTTTATTCTGCACGGGTTTGGTCTAGAAGTGTATCCCGGTGGCGGGGTGTTATCCATAGGTGTAGTTAGTTTCAGGTATTATTTAGCATAGGGGGTTCTCGTTAGTGGCCGGGTTTTCTTGGCATTAAGTTATTTAGCGGGGGGTAAAATCCCATAACCATGCAACTATTGCAAAATTCGTAAATGCACTCATTAAGAATGAAACACATGACATGATGGTCATATTGTTGAAATAATATTACTTAAATTCAAATGTCTTAAACTAAGTAACATGAAAGAGCGAAAACCAACACGTTTTGTAAAATTCAACAAATAATTTATTTCCCTTGAACACAAAATGTACATTTTTAAAGAACCGACGAAACCGTTAGTTAAATCCTAAATGCCCTCTAAAGATTATGACTAGTCAAAATGTATAATGTTCCAGCTGAATTCCAGTCCCATTGCAACAATGGGTTACTGCATTTCCATCAGAAAATATTAAATGTTTCTGATTAATACATCATGATCTTTGAGAGTGAATTATTAGTCCGAGAAACCGAGTTCTTATTTTCACATAGAAATGCAGTAACCATTTTATTTTAAACTCATTGTCTTATTCCAATATTTATTTGTAAATAGTACGCTACAGAAACGAAGTAATGTAACTGATGTATTAAAAATAAATTCACAACCCTAGATTAATCAATACACATTAACAATATTAATGCTCACATAGCATTAATCAACTGCATTTACGGACAAGACGCTATTGAATGTTAGTGCTGTCAGAGTTGCCGCAATTATAGTACAGTTGCGCAGTGTGTAATCAAGCTTAGGAAAGCATGACACAGCTCATGTGTTTGGAGTTTGCGGAACTAAGAAACCACATGTTAAGGAACTTAAAGATGTAAAACCGTAAGTATGTTTTTGCCATCCTTATTACCAACTGAAAAAGATATGTTTCTGCCTCGTCACCTGAATGTACTTGTTATAGCACCAAGCTATGTCATGACCTGCATGGCGCGTGCCGCAAGCCTAAAACCCAAACATGGCATTAACAAAGGTAACGCGGACAATTGCAAAGCATCTGCTGTGTGACAGTCCATTCAGCCACCGGAAATAACAATTCTTCCTAGGATGTTTTGACTCATAATATTAATTTTAAAATATCTAACCTGAATAAACTATAGTTCCAAATTAATGTTTCTGTTCACGATCATTATTCATGATTATTTTATATTTCCAGTGATGAATAATTTTAGTAAGTAATTACACTCAAACGAAACACAATAGTAAGACATAGTCTGCTTCCGTTATTTTAAGGAAAGAAGAAGTACTGTATCACACAAACTACATTGTATACAAAACTAACATACAAAATTAGAAGCAGGAGGAGGTTCAAAGTACATTTGTATAACATTATAAGTTGTCAACAAGATATCGACTATTACACCAATGGACAAAACTCGTATTAAAATAAACTTGTATGCCTCCTTTGATAATGATCCTGATATTTAATATATTCTCACATAGAAATATTCGCTATGTATTATCATGTTTGTAAAATCGATGTCCCAAGTCAGGTACACCATTAGGTTGTTTTTGGATGTCCCAAGTCAGGTACACCATTAGGTTGTTTTTGGATGTCCCAAGTCAGGTACACTATTAGGTTGTTTTTGGATGTCCCAAGTCAGGTACACTATTAGGTTGTTTTTGGATGTCCCAAGTCAGGTACACCATTAGGTTGTTTTTGGATGTCCCAAGTCAGGTACACCATTAGGTTGTTTTTGGATGTCCCAAGTCAGGTACACCATTAGGTTGTTTTTGGATGTCCCAAGTCAGGTACACCATTAGGTTGTTTTTGGATGTCCCAAGTCAGGTACACCATTAGGTTGTTTTTGGAGTATGGTCAAACGCAAAATACAATTACATCTAACATAATAATGGAAGAATAAGAATACGAAAACCAAGAACACAAATCCATGCGAATTAAACGCACCTAACCCCTCTCCACACGAAGATAACAATTTATATAATGAAGCACTCATTCAGTTATGTATGATTAAAAAGTACATGAGAACAAATATTTTGGAAGACACAAAATATATATGGGGCAACATAATACTCACAAACAAGAAAAACTTTATCTTCGATTAGAATATATATGCCTTGATGTATCTGATGTTAATGTTGTATAAATGCAACATCAAACTCAACTTTAATAATTACTGATTTTTGTTTTTTATCTTGCCTGTGAAAGTAAGGGGGTTGTGATCACTGAATACATTAATCGGAGAAAGAGTGAACTATGATTCACATTAAATGTTTGCAATGCCAAATGTTTGCAATGCCAATATCAAAACGGACCTTTTGTTCTCATTTGTGGAAAATAAATTCTCTGGTGCTTATTTGATATTTTAGAAAGATATTGCATACTGGATGATCTACGCTATTTTTGTCTTCTTGAATGAATACTGCTTATACTACATGATCACTTTCCGTAACATACATTCTAAAGGATTGACCAAAATTCGGTTCAGGACGACCTGGTGTACACTTTACTTCCTGGCATGTTTTATACCAAATAAACTTGGTTTTGTTACTCAAAATGTTGTCATGGTTTCAACATTTGTGGAAACATTGGAGCACCGCTTTCGATAATATAGAGCCATGCCCAAAAATCGCATTAAAAATTCTTTGTCCTGACACAGGGAACTGACACAGGGAACTCAGAAAAAGCATTTAACCTTAACTTATATAGGTTTCCTAGAACGTTTCTCTCGATACGTCATATAAATGTATAGCAAGCACAGCAAATACTCACTTTATAAAGTTCATCTGGAGTTGTCAATGTCGAACACAGTATGCCATTATTCTGCTAAATAGTTCATCGCATAAAGGAATACGTCGAAGATGAGCCTTAGGTGTCCTCGGATCAGCTTTTCTTACTATTTGACAAGTGAGACAATACCTACAATATTCAAAAACATTACTTTTAATTTCCTTGCGAATATAAATCATATAAGATCATTTAACAGGACACACGCGTTTCATGGATTATACTACGAATTTCTGTCGATATGACGTAGGAAAAATAATGTGATAGCTCAGTGACCACTTTTCACCAGCCGGTACCTCAGATGGTCTCTCTCCATCCCTTCAAAAGCACCCCATTTATAACAAAATAACAGGTACATTTTTGACAACATTATCAGTAATAGCCCTCTGAAACAAACATAAACTTTCAGGTATTGGTCCTTTTCGACAATGAGAGTTTTTCGTTTGTCACCCTTATTAGAATAAGAAAAATAAGTAAAATGACGATCACTGTGATAAAAATACATTACACGGTATAAACTAAACAGCAGTAAAGAGCGAAAACTAACGCGTTTTATACAGTTCAAAACCTTTTTTTCCCTAAAATACAATTTGAAAATTTAAAAAGAACTTACATTATTGTGAACTAAATCCCAAATAGTCCTAACAGTTTATGAAAGGTCAAAATCTGTCAGTTCCAAATGAATTTAATTTTTTTTAAATAGAAATCCAAATGAAATTGAAAGTTGAAAAGGTCGATGAGGTGCCTATAATGGCTGAAGTGCAAAGAGTCTTTAGCCGTATCCCATGAATACAAATCAAGAATTTGATCCTTATTTGAAATTTCGCTATAATTCAAATCTCCAAGAATCTCATTTGTGATGAAAACTCTGTATTTCAAGCTGATAAATGATTTGGAAAACTATAGCCCAATGAATATCCAGAAAAACACAATTATATTGAACTTGGGTCATAATTAATATTTTCTCAAAAACACTATAGGAATGTTTGCTTCTGGAAGTTTCATATTCTGGAAGCTTATAATCAAACATCAGAAAATAAATAAATGACAGCTAGCAAACTATGCAAACTGAACATACATAACTGATATAATCCAAACATGTTCTTGTCTGAGTTCACTTTAATTCAAAAGTAATATTTCTGTCCAATAATTATTTTTTTCATCAGCATCTTGTATTTCTAGTGAATTAAAATTTGAATAAATAATTTCACATAAATGAAAAGCTTTAAAACAACGACAATATTGACTCTGTGCAAAACAGTAAGATTGACTATGTACACAAAAATAAGATTGATTCTGTACACCACAATAAGATTGACTCTGCTTCAAATATTATAATCTAAGAATGAGTGATTTCCCAGGTGCAAAACATTTAAAACAAAGCTAAGACACAAATAAGAACCCGGAGTAGCGTCAAAATATCATTTGCAGAACACCGTAAGTTATCAGTACTAAACTTCAACAAATAACATGGTACAAATCATGTACCCTTGGCTTTCCATGGAGGAAATCCAATGTCTTCGACTCCGATTAATATAAGCATGTTTACCTCTAATTGGTAATGTATAATGTTAACGAAAGATAAAGAAGGACAAAGTATAATAATTCAAATATATGCATTACTTATGTGGTAGCATGTAATATATACGGACTGGAAATGTGATGAAAATGATGAAAATGAAGAAAACGTATGAAAGCATGGATGTGAATCAATAACATTATGAACATAAGTTACATGATCAAGTAGTTTATTTGTGAATCAAAAGCGCTAATCAAGGTTAACCCAAACGCGATCTTAAATCATGCAATGGGTGTCGATGTATAGGAAGAATTGTGCAAAAAGAAAACATAGTTGAATATAGTTGAGCAACGTAACCCGTACTAACACACAGCTGTTGTTCATAATACGATGTAGGCAGGTAACGCCACTGTGCATACAATCTCCTGCATTAACGTTTCTCTTTCGGGACACTGTCAACACGTCCTTGCGATGAGGCGTTTTAGAAAGTTCAAACTTTTGGTATCAATTGTCATTTTTGTTTGGGGATTGAAATGTTTATGTCAGTTCATATTTCCTACTTTACTTCATATCTTCGAGAAAATGGACGCGACATACAATATGCATGGCATAGTAATGATGCAGCAGAGAACGTCTGGTGAGTATATTTTACCTTCATATCACACTGGGTAATAGCAGGCGTTTTTGTACATTGCAGTCGTCGTCTGCTACTTGGGTACGTAAGGATTTTAAAGACATTAGCCAAATATATCCTTATGTCTCCAACAACATGCGAAAATTGCATTGGAAACATATTCTCGCTATTAGTTAAAAACTTGAATATGGGGATAGTATGTTTTGTATGTTCAAGTTGTTTTTGCGACATTTTTAACAGTTCTTTTATTCTTCTATCAGACCTCTTCCGCATGTTCAACGAATTTGAGAAACCTTTCTTCATTAACATTGTTAGCAATAGCAGACTTTGCAAAGTTCCCCAGCCTACGTTTCGGACTCTATACTGAGGTGGTATCACACTGCCCTACTATATGCAATGAGTTTTAAATTGTGCATTACAGCTCTTAAGTTCTTATCTACAATAATGTTAGGTGATTGAAACTCCTTAACACATTATATACAGAGGATGTAACGGTGTTTGTCAGAATTTTGTTCTGCTCTTTTACCGTATACACGAATCGATGCATTGTACACCCTCCAATAATTTGCGTACATATTGAAGTTCATTTAACATTTTGGATTGTTTTACAGTTTATGTTTGGTGTTTTAAAATTGTTAATGATACAATATTATATGCTGTCGTGGTTATTACTGGAAATAACCACAACATTTGCATTTTCTATATTTTATTATTCCTATAAAATATATAATTTCCTTATTTCTCGAACTCTATCAACTTGCTTACATAAAATAACTGAGAAAACGATTTGCTGTTTATGGGATGGCACTGAGAATTATTTCCTATTCAGCTCAATAAATGTATCGATAGACTTAGTATGCTTAGTGTTAGTATAGTAATCCAAAGGATCTTTAAGCTGGCTATAAAGGTGTACATTGATATAGAAGAGCTGGAGAAACGGATAAAAATAGAATACATTTGATACATGTGTAGCAAGCAAAGTATCAAAGTATACAATAAATATAAATGCAGTACGCATGCTGTAGGCTTGATTTCACCTTGACATTTGAAACTACATTATCAGTAAACACACTAAACGTCTGTAAATACATTAAAACAAGACAGTCAGAAAGCAATTTGGTCTTCAGACATGTTGGTCCTAAAATGACACATACTCCAAATGGGTATAATTTCAATCTCATCGTTCCATTCTATATTGTTTAAAATATTTCATAATTCTAGTTTGAACTAGAATTTTATTTTCCCTCCCAATCAGGAAGATAAAGACATACACAGTTGTGGGCTTGCTTCCAACTAGCCTAAAGGAATATACGTTTATCAGTGAGATGCATGAATTGATTTTTGTTTTCTAAATTATATTGTCAATTTCTTTTTTTTATAAATATAGCAGGTATACAATTTTATAAAATTACGAATTATTACTTAGATGTAGTTGGTCAGATGCATTGCTATTTGATCTATATTATGTATTGTAATATGGTAATAAAATATTAAATACTACTTTGCGTGATCAGTGTGTGTCTGTGCTTTAAGATGGGGTGAATTAGTCAAAACCTTTCATAGTATCAAGAAAGTGAGCCGTACGTTTGCTGAAGTAAACATGATGATATGAGTCTAGCTCCATGCATGGTGTCTTGTTGATTGCATAACTGCACGGCTAAAGTACTAGACCTTGTTGACAAATTTGGATTCATATAGAATAAATATTCGACCCTCCTTCGTTTATATTATTGCGTCTTAGTTCTTTATGTAAGGGATATTGACTTAAAAATTAGCTGTTCCTAGCATACATATCAGACTTAAAGGTATAACGTACTTCTGATCATTTAAAAGGATGTTTAATTTACCACACTTATTCATTGGAATTAGAAAGTGCTCAGATTCTCGGATTTATTACCTGTTTTGGGATTACCGTGAGTTAGTTTAAAGACATTTTAAATTATATCATTGTGATACGTCGAGACTATTGGCATCGCAGCAAAATATTGTGATCGTCATTCAGAATGCCACTGAAATTCATTTATAATATTTGATATTTTTGGACATGTGATATAAATATGTCTATTCAGGATTACATTCTCCACACTTAAAGTTATTTTCAAGATTGACTTTGCATTCTAGTAACATAAATTTAAATTACAATTTACAAAACTTGTTGGTTTTCGTACCTTCTGTTACATAGTTTAAGACCATAAAGTCATATCAAGAAAACTGGGATGCTCATCCGCAATACGAACTTCGTTAAAATATAATAAAGAAATTACAATTGCTTGTGAAACTTACTTTTGCTTTTGCTTTATAATTTGTTTGATCCCTGATATTTTTATTTCCCAACTGTATGAAACATACAGTGAATCCAGCAAGTTTCACCATGTAATCTAAAGTGGAGAACATTGGTTCAGGAAGAGTTAGAGTCCTTGAAAATGATGAACATCTTGAGCTTGAGTCGTAATAATATCCATATTAGCAACATCTACTACTGCTTGACGCCTGGAAACGATATTTATTTGGAGCGTTATTACCAGATGCCTTGAGGAAATCGTGTAACTTTCTTTTTTATTTCTGATGCTGAACATGTTAGAATTTAAATATATTACTGTTAATCGTTTTGTATCTTCCATGTAACAGTAACAGAAGATTGCTCAAATAAGGTAATGTAAATTGTACTGGGCTATCTGAATATTCATTCTGTTTGGACATACACGTATATAAATAAGATGGCCTCGCTGTCTAATATAAAATGGTCGTCACACAATATTCCAGGATGGCTTATTTTTTTTTAAACTACAGCTTGTACATATTTTGCGAAGAGAACTGCGACGTACATTTTCACACTCTAACATATACATTCACACGTTAATTAATTATGCTTTGTGTTTGCGCAGTACACTGACAAGAAGTCCGTTTTGCTGTTTCATTTATTCGGCCTTGTATCGACGTTGGTCAATACTGAGTGAGGTTATTGAAAATAATAATGTTAGGCGATTACATAAGATCAATCAATAATGTGTTGTCTTATATATTTAATTTTCTTTGTTTGTTAGTTAGTTTCATTTTATGTTATTTCATTACATGATATTTTAATGTAACATTGTATTTAGATTTGACCTTGTCCAAAACTGAGTTCATTTGTGCTTGATCAAAATTGATTTTATATTTTATTCATTATAAACAACTAATAAATAGGTAAATTATTATCTGTGTGAATGGACTTAAAATTACTATTATTATTATTAGAAGAAGAAATTTGTTTATCTGGGTCAAAGAATTGGACTTTCTGAGTGTAATCCAGTTATGGTTTTGATTTTGTAAACAAGAGGATCATTCCAGATGGTTATTTTCCATTATTGTATATATATTGTAACTGAAAGGATTTTATCATTATTGCTTTAACATCTAGCACTTTATATTGATATTGTGTTGTGATCAGTTGGGATGAGTTGTAGTTCTTAAAATTTGTTTATTTATGTGATTATTTGATCTGGAAATGGAAACAATATTCTGATAAAAATACAGCTATTTACTGTAATTTATAGTGTATTCAAGCATGGAATTATATGTCTGCTATTCAACAAAAGACCATTGTCAGATCGATATACTAAGAGTGATAACAGACACGCCATCAATGTTTTTAATATTTATTCTAGAGACACGCCATTGCTATCAATGTGTTTAATATTTATTCTAGACTGTTTCTGAATTTTATTCAGGACTTTAAATTACAAGGATTTGTGTCTGTGATTCATGCATTAGTTCGAGATTTACGTCTGAATTCCTTAAGTTATTTTTCCTCATTTTCACTTGTAATCTAAGTTAATAAAATATTTATTAAATTTTACGCAACTTTTTGTATTGCACTGTTTTCTGTTACTTCTTTTAAGACCATTACATATTGGCATTGTGAAAATGAAGATTATTTTAAAAATATTTCATAAAAATTAAACATCACTGTGATGAAAAATTAGATACTGCGCCTTTACAGCAATATAAAAAATTGTATGCAATCAATAAGCACATTTGAAAAGATTATCTTGGAAATTAGAGGAACAATAATTTCATATGTTCAACGCGGGAAAAGATGCTTTAGATTAACACGAAGATCCCCAATGCAGAGATGAACAATTCATGCGAAAGAGCGTAAACAAATTACTAAATGTGTTAAACAGATGAAAGAGAAAGTATTACGATTAAATTATGGATGTACTTAGGGTTTCGGCTAGAGCTATATGGATCAAAGTACAAAATATGACAAAATATTAACCATCTTAAAGCAATTGTTTTTACATAAAGAAATCATGCCGCCTGGTGATAAAGAAATGTTCTTGATCAAACATCCATAAATAAAATGATTGACGAAAATAACTTGAAACCCATGTTTTAACAAGATCGTATGGAGGCTTTTAATCATTTGACACTGCATACACCATTACTGTAATCCTGCAATAGATTTAGTTGAATAATATATGATAGATTCCGTTGTTTGCCATTAATGATATGAACCCATTACCAAACCGTTCACATTTATATATGAAATGTAAAGGCGTTCTGCAGATGGTATTATGAATCATATACGGTGGCGAGTGTGGAAGTTTTAGTTCTTGGCACCAATTTTAGATAGTCTCGTTTCATCATATGTAAATGTTTGACATAATAGATATTGACTCCCTATTTTCAATTAGGATTATTATCATATGCAAACATTTACGCTGACAGTCAACAGGTAAAATTCAGATTTAATGTTCTACTCCTAAGAAAGCACTTAGCTTTCTTGGATAACAAGTGTATTCTTAATTCGCAATAACCGTATACCATTCTTCGCAATAATCAATTATAATAATTTTTAATTTATAATATGTTCAGGTTCCCATTTCCCACATTGCACATCCAATTTTGTCTTTCGGTACTGTTGCAAAAATTACAATATGACATTAGATGCAGTAATTAAAGTATAATAAAGATTAAAGAGTACTACAATTTATAAGAGAATACAAAGGCATATTCTATAAAGAGTAAAACAAAGATATATATATATATATATATATATATATATATATATCTTGCGATAACTTTATTCACTATATCAATTCTAACTCAAAATTTGATTACCCATCTCAACAAGATAAGAGGAAACTACTACAGGAGTAAGATGTTTTACTTGTATAACTCGTTAGTAACATGCAAATAGCCTTGACCTATTTCTATTATAGAATTTACAACACCTCACATCCTTGAATATTTTCCCATATACAGCAGTATTATTCAATCATGTCCAGTAACCGTCTCTGCATACCATAGCATAAGAGACCAATCCACAAAATTACAAAACTATGTTTCATGTTTCTATTTGAAAGTTCCATTAAGGAAGAAGAGCCAAAATATCATCTTTTTGGAGTATCTAAATATATATAATTCAAAACAGTCACAGCTGAAGCTTTATAGAGACATATGTATAGTTTTATCCTTTCAAACGCGTACTAAAAATAATGCTTTCATAACATTAATAGGTTTATAAATAATTGTATATATAAGGATGGGATATAGGTACATTCTGATATTTATCACAGACATATGTACTATTCGCGATGATTTCGTAGCTTTCACGAATAATAATACCAAAACGGTCGTACAAAATAAATGCAATACCAATTGTGGCCATGATTTAAAACAAAATTTAATAAATTATGATATGCATACGATTATTGGTAACAAAAATGCGTGTGGAGCTTTTTGTGAAGAAATGATTGAAAACAAGGAAATATCAAGTTGTATAAAGTCGACTTCTGATTTAGAAAAATACAGACTATCTTTCTGGTTTATTACTACGATCACAATTTCAAATATTATGGGAAGTTTGATCAAAAAATGTTTTCAACAGAATCAGGGTCATTTTAAACTCAGTTGCATTCCATTTGATATGTTGCCTGCAAAGATAATAATATCTCAGGTAACAACTGCTATAATGATAGTTTTAAGACTGATTAAAAGCAATTATAGCCGCAAAAAATGGATATTCATGAAAAGCAAAGATTATCTTTAGAATGAAGGACAGAAAAAGCTCATGATATAATTATTTTATTAAAAATGATTGTAAATAATATAATATAATATAATATAATATAATATAATATAATATAATATAATAATTTTATCAATGTTGAACGTTAACCTTTCAATTTGGTAGAAGGTAAAAGGATGTTTATTGCTTTTATCATAAAAAATTAAGTTGTGCAAATTTATTTTTAAAAGAAAGATACGAATTTCCTTTCATGAACATAGAGGACATTATAATGAATTCGTCTGATTTGTACAATGTCCTCGTGTTAATAAAACGACGCTGTCCTTGTGATCGTTGGTGATATCTTCGTGATCATCACACAGTTTCTTTCAAAGAAATTGTCAAGGTTTTCTGTTAAACCGCCCGAACTTCAAATATCCTATGCAAATAATATGGAATCAAATCGTATTTGTTTTGCAAGGTAAACTGTAGGCACACTTATCTAAATATTGGAAACGCATTTCTGCATTTTTTTTGGGACACTGTATTGTTTGTACTGTTCAAGTATTATTGTAAAACGGAATTTTTACAGTTTACTTTCCAAAACATGATCGAATATCACCTAATATTTCGTTTGACAGAAAGAGTAGTGCCTACTTTTATTATGGTTTGCCTATTTGACAGAAACGAGTAATGCCTACTTTTACTATTGTATGCGTATTTGACAGAAACGAGTAATGCATACTTTTATTATTGTTTGCCTATTTGACAGAAACGAGTAATGAATACTTTTATTATTGTATGCCTATTTGACAGAAACGGGTAATGCATACTTTTATTATTGTTTGCCTATTTGACAGAAACGAGTAATGCCTACTTTTACTATTGTATGCCTATTTTACAGTTAAAAGACGATTTGCATTTTAGTTCTTAGGATTGCATGGTATAATAAATGTCACTACACACATTTAATGTTTGATATGGATCTTAATTGAACCTTATGATTGCGTTGTACAATGAATATCACTACACAAATCTAACGTTTGATAATGAGCTTATTTGAACATTGAATACGTGAAATAGTGCAAAGAGGTTTATTTTGTATTTCTTTCAAATCAAACCACGTGACCTCCAACCAACTATGCTTGTAATGAAATGACATTTCCCACAATGCAAATGAAAGATAGTTATAGTTTACAGTGAAAACGGTGTTAAAATATGATCCGCTTTTATTTTGCGTATCGAAGCATTCTGAAAACTCTTTTTTTGAAGTTCTGTGGCGCTACGTGACTTGCATTAATGAACTGTTTACACATCCGTCCTAACATGTATTCATACCCATTAATATTATACAACTGAGTTCAGGTTATTCAAGGAAAACACATATCAGTTGTTAGCAGCATTCAATGGCACGATAACTGGAGACGATAACTTAATTTAACGCAGTGACTGAAAACACCATATATGACCCGGCTTTTTCATTTGAATCACATTGGTCGGTGGAATAAAAATATCCAAGGCAAATCAGTTGTGAATTTGGCATAATGCCAGAAACGCAGTTGAGTTGGATGATGTGGCATGTCTAATTTAGGACCTACAGTGTTCTTTTGAAAAGCAACTTTATTTTTTTGCCTATCTTTTTACGATAAGATTTCATATCTTGCTGGTATCAGTATTAAACTTGTACCTGCATTCGGACGTAAGTGTGTTATTCTATGATAAGATGTGAAAACATTATGTCAGTAAAAACTTGTCTTCTCTTATGATGTAGAAAGAGGAGCGAAACATAATTACATGCGATTCAGTTCGTTACTTTTTTATCTAAGTTGTAAGAACACGTTTATTCAACGTACATATTTGTATTCTGTGTGTGTATAGCTACTCATGTCTACCTCCACTATTCATTATTGCTGAGTCTAAAAGTCACAAACGGTTAGTCAATTAATGAAAGCATCTTTTTAAATTCCGAAATACATTTTCAGTTTTTCAAAACAATAAACAATTCACCGAAACATAAATACATTTTTAGCTGATTATTGCTACCGATTTAAATATTACTATTCGACATCAATTTATTGCCGATAACTTGGCATTGTGGAATGGTCTCTGTCTAGATTTAAACAGATGGTTTAGAATCATATTTGTCAAGGTAGCGAAAGGTGGGTGTTCAAGGGAGATTTTAGTGTAGTTTTTAATGCCCTGTTTCCGTAAAGAAAAGTATAACCAAAGTTATCATGAATAATTATTGTACTATTGATTCGTTACATTAGGATATATATTAAATTCATGCCTGAATCAACAAGTTCTGTTGTCCTTAGTTGGCCCTAGGATTGAATCCCGATCAAATGGATGACATGTATATGAGTTATAATGAACACCAAACACGTATGCAGAGTCAACATGAACGATTACGTTTTGCCTGCCTATGACGTGTCATTAATCACATGTCAGTTAATAAAAGCGCTCATGCAAAACGTGTACAACATTGTTATAGACTCTAAATGTAACATTTCTCAAATCAAGATTCTTTCTTCATTTATTATTGCCTCTAATGTGCCATTCTTCAAAAATAGATGCATTATTCCTTTGATATTGCCGCATTATTGCTGTTCTTTTAATCAAGATTCATTCTTCCTTTGTTATTGCCTCGTAATGTTTATGTTCCCCAAATCAAGATGCAGTCTTCTTTTGTTATCGCCTCTTAATGTACAATTCCTCATATCAATTATCATTATTGCTTTCTTAATGCAACTTAATGTGTCATTCCTCAAACAGAGATTCATTCTTCTTTTGTTATTGCCTCTTAATGTACCATTCCTCAAATCAAGATTCATTCTTCCTTTGTTATTGCCTCTTAATGTACCATTCCTCAAATTAAGATTCATTCTTCCTTTGTTATTGCCTCTTAATGTACCATTCCTCAATTCAAGATTCATTATTCCTTTGTTATTGCCTCTTAATGTACCATTCCTCAAATCAAGATTCATTCTTCCTTTGTTATTGCCTCTTAATGTACCATTCCACAAATCAAGATGCATTCTTACTTTGACGTTTCGTATAAATGTATTCAATTAAATGTAATACTGTTTTAGATCCCCACATAGTTGAAAATTATGACAGTTCTGGGTGACCTTTTAGATCAGATAACGACCAATTTTCAGAACATCGGTTTTGGTGGAGCGATCGAGGTATTCAAGGATGCCAACATGTGTGGTTTCAGCAGTATCTCTTTGAAAGGTTTAAAAGATGGCAAACCATTAACTTGGAAGATCTTTAATGGTTCTCTACAGTCGATCACGATACCATTAATAATATATTATGTTTCTGTACAAATGAATGTCCAATAAATAACATAATGACCAGCTCCTTTCCGTTTCTAATTGTTGTTTTTCTGTGCTACATTCATTAGGGCCAATGATTCTTAATTGGCGAGTTCAGCCGCTCTATATGACATGATGCTGCTTTAAGATTTATCCCTATATATGATTTTTTGAGAGGTTCAGCGCCGTACACGTTTTTCATTTCGTTGCTAATTACCGTGGGGAGGTTTACTCAAATACAATGGTTGCTCATTGCCTTATTGAAGTTGAACTCTTAAGATGGCTTAACTTAATTATGGCGGGAATGTTTAGCTGTATATTGGGCTGACGCTGATGGACGTAAGCACTCTAAAATCTATATACACATTGTGAAAGTTAATGTTGATGAAAAAATATTTAATTTATTATATGGGTCCTTCATCATTCATGTGTTGTTTTACGTAAGTGTCGTCTAAAATAAAACTACCTAAATGGTAACTCCAAACCAATGTATTTATTTCACTTAGTCAATGATTATTTATGTTCGAGTATCATTGAATAAAATTTAATTTTAATTTATATTTAAATCAATGAAAAACTTAAATCTTTTATTCGCCAAATTTCGTGCAGATATCAAATATTGTATTTGTCTCATACACATATCTTACACATTTAAACTCTTGTACTTATTGCATATGAATTCAAAGGAGTACATACAATATGGTCAACAAGAAGACAGCACTGTATGGTATCCAGTGACGGACTTCCTTGAACCAATAACCATCCAGTCCTGGATAACTAATGATATTACATGTTTAGACATGCCTGATCTTGTTCGTTTACTTTCCGTCCCATATTCAAAGCCTGTTTCGTTGCTTGTATATGTAAATATGTGATGAAAAGATAAAGACAAATTCGTTGTTTGGCAGGTGTGCACTGTTTGTTTAAAATATGCACATGAACAAAAATATGTTTCTCATATGTGATTAAGATATATCAAATGCGTAGAGAAAATAAAATATGTTTAACTCCTGTGGAAAATGAACATGTGCAGGGCGACGAAAATATGTCTTCCCAAAAGACTATACACATCTATTTGAAATACATCTTATGACTCAACATATTATGAAGCTTTAAACCATGAACATTTATGACCATCTCAGCTCTTTCCATTATTATCGTAGTAATTTCAATGCAGAAGATGTGTGCAAAACGTGACACGGATAAACTGTAAGGAGGTTTTTCTAGCTGTTGGGATGAGTTGAAAAAACAAGAGTCGAAAATGCAATTTTTCGTTCACGCAGGTTGGTGTCATGATCTTAGGTTAATCACAAGACTCTATTCAATATTCGTCATGTTTTTCTTACATTTATGGTAATTTAAAAATTAAATCTACAGCGAAACGTTTATATTCACACCGGGATCTCATTCTCATTAAATAAGACATGTTTCTCCCCCTCTAGTTCTGTATATACTGGTGTGTCAGCAGTCTCTTGTTGAATCACAGAAAATATTATTCAAGATTTTGAATACGGTATAATTTCCGGTAAATATCTTTGTCGCAGAATTACAAGAAAAAATGAGTATTTCCAGGACAAAGAAACACTTGAAATTGAATAATTTGAAGAAAATAAAATTCCATTCCCAATCTGTACACGACATAAGACAACATGACATCTCGAGTGTTAAGGCACCACTGATATAATTCTTATCATAGCATCATTTTTAAAACTAACTGAAACGCAACAGAGATTCTCGGGTGGAGGTCAACTGTTCATCGTTCTGGAAATCCAGTAAACACTGTTATATTAAAATAGCATGGAACGAAAACAAAATGTTTTAAAACTAACAGACAAACAATTAATTCAAATATACATAACAATAGAAAGACAGAGACAGAGCTAGTGAAACACTTAGGGCATGTGTTCTTGGTTGTAATCGTCCGTGTATTAGATTTTAGGGATTCGGTTTTCGTTTTTGGGGAGTCAGTGCTTGGAACATATTTCTTAACTAGAGTACTTAGCCGACAATATACGTTATGATGCATGTCATTTACGAGACTTTATAACAGTTATATGAGAAGATGTTTCCATATAACGTTCTTCTCACGTCTTGTTATGCAAAGTATTTACTTATGATTAATGAAATGTTGTTGTATATGGTGAGAGAGAGAGAGAGAGAGAGAGAGAGAGAGAGAGAGAGAGATAATAAAATAGCATTGCCTATTAATTAAAAAATATTGTATCTTCAATTTTTGTTTTACTAAAAGGGAAGTTGGTAGCGAATTTGGGTATTACAATAATCAATAATATAAATGCAAGTGAAAGAAATTCTTTAAACAATTGTTATGGACTACAATTATCGGCTCCTAAAATACTTTTTTTTTATAGAAAGCCGCAGAAACCTGGCGCTGATTTAAAGTTTTCCTTATGTTTTATATATGGCAACAATTAGCGGCTCCTAAAATGACGGTGATTACAATTGTTCCCTATGTTTTGGTTTGGAGTAGTTTATTCATCGTTAATCAGTAGGGTATGTCTTCCTTACGGGTAAGCTATAGTGTTTCTCCGTAGACTATCTTTAGGTAAAGGGACTTTTATTGTTCAAGATTGTAATGGTAAACATTCATTCTAGGCCCGATATGTTGCAACAATTTTTTATATTCTTCTTTTTTTTTTTTTTTGTATTTCATAATGCATTGGAAACGTTGGTTTTTCTTAGTTTATACGCAGTTTTTGGACGTATCCTAAACATCAAACATGGACATTCGTCTACTGCGTTTATTCATCGGGATTCAGAAAGAAGCCATCGTCCTCCCCATTGCCATTCTCTGTGTATATGTACGTCATCAGACAGAAGACATGCTGTAACAGCTTATGTTTTTGGGTAACACGTGAAATTTTTCTGGTATACACAGTCAAAAGGAATGTGCATGCTCAACACAATTGGCTGACTTATAATAGAAAAGAATTGATACGTAGTGCAGGAGATCATTTACAATTTTTCATAAACGTTCGATCTTTATTAAAATAATAAACACTTGTAGTACAAAAGAAATAAAATTGATTTCAATATAATTTAGTGAAAAATTCCTTTCAATACATTTTAGAGAAAAATTTAATCCCAATAATTAATTTTGCTGAAATTTCAATCCTAATTACAATCCTATAGGACGTTTTCAGGATATTTTAAAATAAATGTGTTTACTAATTTAACATCGGAATAATTATTTGCATCAGGTGTTTATACCGTATTTTGTATTTCATATTGTGAAGTACAAATATTCGACTTCTAATGGTTTAATGCCGGATAATACAAATGTGAAAGAAGAAAACATGTAACTGTGTATTTTGGGATTCCTGATATGTAATCAAAAAGTGGTTAGAGAAAACCTACCTGTAGTAATCTCGCGCTAAAGATGTTTTCGGTTGCCAATGTCAGTCACCTTGAGGTCAATGAAAATAGGTCAAATCAGCTGATTACAAATCATGCTCAGGTATTTCATTCTTTCAGTAGAGAGACTCCTTGGGTGTAAGAAAAAATATATTTTAGAAGCAGTTGTGGGGTTGAATGATAGCGTTGTTCTTTTTAGTTATGTTTAGTTAGGATGGTAAAATCAATATATACAAATTATAATCCCAGAATTCAAAAACACTAGTCCTATCAATGAAACGTTCTAAGTAAATCACATTTCAAATCCCGATAAAAATCGAAGATCGAAGGAGACTACGTATGCAGTTGTCAGCGTTGTGCGGGTGTGTGAACAGTCTCTTGTTGAATAACAGTCTTTGAATTCGGTATAAGTTCCGGTAAATATCCTTGTCAAATAATTACTAGAGCACTTTATAATTTCCAGGGAAAACAAACACTTGAAATTCAATGAAACAAGAATTTGAAGACAATAATAATTCAGCCCTAATCTAGACATGACAAAAAACAACTTGATATCGTAAGTGTTAATGCATTACTGATAAAGTTCTTATCATAGCATCAGTTATAAAAATAACTCAAACGCAAAACAGATTCTCGGGTGGAGGTCAAGAGTTCATCGTTCTGGAAATCCAGTAAACAATATTACATTACAATAGCATGCAATGAAAACCAAGTGTTTTAAAACCAACAGACAAACAATTACTTGAAATATACAGTACAATATATATATATATATATATATATATATATATATATATATATATATATATATATATATATATATATATATATATATATATATATATATTCCTCCCTTTTTTAGATCTTAGTGATTCGGTTTTTGGCTGTGGGGTCTCAGCGCTTGGAACATCTCTCTTAGCCCGAGTATTTAGCCGACAATATACGTCATAACGTATGTCATGAGACTTTATGACAGTGGTATGAGAAGATGTTTCCATATAACGTTCTTCTCACTTCTTGTTATGAGAAGGATTTACTTATGACTAATGAAATGTATTTGTATATGGTGAGAGAGAGAGAGAGAGAGAGAGAGATTTCAGGCTCTCTTAAACCACGTGTCACTTTTAATGGTGTAGATGTGTCGATGTCTTGGCGAATATTACGAACGGAGGTACGGGAATGACTGTATGGAAGACACGCCCTCTTAATTCACCGTGAATTAACTTTCTTTAAATAATCGCTATATAGAAACTTACATTCTTGACATACATCTACAAAACGTTATATTTCAAGTGTTTTGCAATAATTTCCATAGGATGTTTTATGTGAGTAACTTTGCGCTGATTACGCTGGGGAGAGAGCTTAATGTTTTGTTGCAAAATTTTTGGGGTGTGCTTGGCAGTATTATGAGAATAAATCTGATCACCTCTGAGCCAGGTTATGCTCATGCAAATAATTTACAACCACACAGACACATATATGCATATAGTGTAAGTGTAGGTCCTATACTAGCTGTTTATGTGGCAACAGTTTGATAAGAAACTTAATTGAACCTAATGATGCGTTGTACAATGAATACCACTACACAAATCCAACGTTTGATAAGAAACTTACTTGAACCTAATGATTGCGTTGTACAGTGAATACCACTACACAAATCCAACGTTTGATAAGAAACTTAATTGAACCTAATGATTGCGTTGTACAATGAATACCACTACACAAATCCAACGTTTGATAAGAAACTTAATTGAACCTAATGATTGCGTTGTACAATGAATACCACCACACAAATCCAACGTTTGATAAGAAACTTAATTGAACCTTATGATTGCATTGTACAATGAATATCACTACAAAAATCCAACGTTTGACAAGGAGCTTCGTTAAACATTGCATACTTGAATTAGTGCAATGAGCTCTTTTTTATTTCTTTCAAATCAAACCACGTGACCTCCAACCAACTATGCTTGTTAATGAAACAACAGTTCGCACAATGCAAATCAAACATAGCTATAGTTTACAATTGAAACAGTGTTAAAATATTATCAGTTTTTATTTTTAGCAACGAAGCTTTCTCAAAACTTTTTTTGACTTACGTGACTTGCATTAATTAACAGTTTGCACATCCGTCGTAACATGTATACATGCCTATACATATTATACAACTGAGTTCAGGTTATTCAAGGAAAACACATATCAGTTGTTAGCAGCATTCAATGGCACGTTAACCTGAGACGATAATTTAATTTAACGCATTGACTGAAAACACCATATATCACCTGTCATTTTCATTTGAATCACATTGGTTGGTGGAATAAAAATATCCAAGGCAAATCAGTTGTGAATTTGGCATAATGCCAGAAACCTAGTTGAGTTGGATGATGTTGCATGTCTACGTTAGGTGCTACAGTGTTCGTTTGAAAAGCTACTTCATTTTTCTACCTATCTTTTGTAAGTCAAGATTTGATATCGTGCTGGTATCCAGTACTTAAACTTTTACCTGCATTCGGACGTAAGGTTGTTATTCTATAATAAGATGCGACAAACATAATGTCCGTGCAAACATGTCTTTTTTATAATGTAAAAAGAGGAGCGAAGCATGATTACACGCGATTAATCCTGTTACTTTTTTTTATCTAAGTTGTAGGAAAACGCTTTATTCAGTGTACATATTTGTATTGCTTGTGTGTATCACCGCTCATGTTTACCTGGACTACTAGCTATTGCTGATTATAAATGTTACAAACGGTTAGTCAATTAAATGGAAGCATTTATTTTATTCCGATATCCATTTTCAGTTTTTCAACAGCAATTTAGGGCCTATAAAGAGCCGTTGTGGAAGGGTCTCCCTCTATATTTAAACAGATGGTTTATAATCCTCTTTATCTAGGGGGCGATGGGTACGGGGTTAAGGGGAGAGTTTTGTGACTTTTCCAACGCTCTGTTTCCATACATAACTTTATAAACGAAATAATAAGGAATAGTCGTACTATTCATCCGTACCAATAGGAATATAAATGCATATGGCTTATACTGAATACCAAACATGTATGCAGAGTCAACGTGAATTTCTGTGTTTCGCCTGGCTCTGACTTAGCTTTAATTACATACCAGATAATACAACTGGTCATGCAAAATGTGGACAACTTTATTATAGACTCTGAAAGTATCATTTCTCAAATCAAAATTCATTATTCCCTTGATAATGCCTCGAAATGAACCATTCCACAGATCAATATGCATTATTCGTTTGTTATGTCCTCTTAATGTGCAATTCGTCAAATCAAGATGCATTATTCTTTTGTTATTGTCTCTTAATGTACCATTTGTAAAAGTAAGATTCATTATTCCTTTGTTATTGTCATTTTTGTCATTCCTTAAATCAAGCTTTGTCTTCCCTTGTTACTGCCTCTTAATGTACCATTCCTCAGATCAGGATGGATAATTCGTCTGTTATTGCCTCTTAGTGTTCCATTCCTCAAATCAAGATTCATTGTTCCTTTGTTATTGTTTCTTAATGTACCATTCGTAAAAGTAAGATTCATTATTCCTTTATTATTGCCTCTTCGTTTGCCATTCCTTAAATCAAACTTTGTCTTCCCTTGTTACTGCCTCTTAGTGTTCCATTCCTCAAATTAAGGTTCATTTTCCTTTGTTATTGTCTCTTAATGAGCCATTCCAAGTATAAAGATTGATTATTCCTTTGTTATTGCCTCTTAATGTGGCATTCCTCAAATCAAAATTCATTCTTCCTTCGTTATTGCCTCTTAATGAGTCCTTCCTCGAATCATCATTCATTATGCTTTATTATTGTCATTTAATGTGTCATTCCTCAAACCGAGATTCATTCTTCATTTGTTATTGCTTCTTAATGGGCCATTCCTAAACTCGCGTTTCATTATTTCTTTGTTATTGCCTTTTAATGTTGCTGTTCCTCAAATTAAGATGCATTATTCCTTTGTTATTGCTTCTTAATGTACCATTCCTCAATTCAAGATTCATTATTGCTCTGTTATTACCTCTTAATGTTCCATTCCTAGATTCAAGAGTCATAATTCCTTACTTATTGCCTCTTAGTGTGTCATTAGTCAAATCAAGAGTCGTTATTACTTTGGCATTGCCTCTTAATGTGCCATTCATCCAATCAAGATTTATTCTTCCTTTCTTACTGCATCTTAATTTATTATTCCAGAGATCAAAGTGATTTATTCCTTTTATTCCTATGTTATTGCCTCTTAATTTGTCCTTCCTAACATCAAAATTCATTATTCCTTTGGTACCGTCGCCTAATATGATATTCCTCTTATAAAAGATGAATTATTCCGATAGTGTCCCCTCTTAATGTGCCATTCCTCAAACAAAGATTCATTCTGCCTTCATTATTGCCTCCTAATGTGCACTTCCTCGAATCATCATTCATTTTCATTTTGGAATCGACCTTTAAAATGCCATTCCTCAAACTGAGATTAATTCTTCCTTTGTTATTGTCTCTTAATGTACCGTTCCTCAAATCAAGATTCATTATTCCTTTATCAATGTCTCGTAAAGTCCCATTCCTCGTATAAAGATTCATTCTTCCGTTGTTATTCCATTTTAATGTGCCATTTCTCAAATCAAGATTCAGTCTTCCTTCTGTATTGTCTCTTAATGTATCCTTCCTCGTATCATCATTCATTATTATTTTGTTATTGCCTTTCATTGTGTTATTCCTCAAACTGAGATTCATTCTTACTTTGTTATTGCCTCTTAATGTACCATTCCTGAAATCAAGATTCATTATCCCTTTGTTATTGCTTCTTAATATGTCATTTCTAAACTCACGATTCAATATTCCTTTGTTATGAAATCTTAATTAGCAGTTCCTCAAATCACGATTCATTCTTCGTCTTTTATTGCCACTTAATGTTGCCATTCCTCAAATCAAGACATATTATTCCTTTGTTATTGCATGGTAGTGTGCCATTCCTCAAATCAGAATTCGATATTCCTTTGGTATTGCCTCTTAGTGTGTGATTCCTCAATTCAAGATTCATTATTCCCTTGTTATTGCCCCTTAATGTACATTCCTCAAATCAAGGTTCATAATTCCTTTGTTATTACCTATTAATCTACCATTCTTTAAATCAATATTTATTATTCCTTTGCTATTGCCTCCTAATGTACAAATCCTCAAATCAAGATTCTTTCTTACTCTTACGTGTCGTTTAAATGAATTCAATTAAATCTAAGAATAGTTTAGATCCCCACATAGTTGAAAATTATGACGCTCTTTGGATTAACGTTTAGCTCAAGAGAAATTTTCAGATCCTTGATTGGGTGCTGCGATAAAGCATAAAACGATGGCAAAACATTAACTTTAAAGATCATTAATGGTTCTCTACAATCGATCAAGAAACCATTAATAATACATTGTTATGTTTCTGTACAAATGAATATCTACCATAGCAAAATGTCCATCTCCTTTTCGTTTCTAATTCCTTATTTAATGCAAAATTCATTAGGGCCAATGATTCTTAATTGGGGAGTTTAGCCGCTCTACATGACATAATGCTGCTTTAAGACTTATCCCTATATATGGTTGTTTTCGAGAGGATCAGATCCATACGTGATTTTGTTCTGTGCTAATTACCGTGGGGATGTTTACCTAAATACAATTGGTGCTCATTACCTTAATGAATTGAACTCATAAGATGGCTTAACTGAAAGCTAATGTTCATACAAATATTTAATTTAATCTATGGGTTCTAGCAGCAGGGGGGGCGAATCGGACATTTTGTCCAATCGTTATTTGGCTTAATTATTACTTTCTGCAACTCAACGATCTAGTGTCGTCAGCGCCTGGTAAAAAAAAAACGACGACGTCGTTGGGGGTTCGTCCAATCGTCATTTGGTTTAATTAACACCTTCTGCGCGCCGATCCCCAGCGTCGTCAGCGTCCGGTAAGCACATCGACGACCGCGTCGATGTCATCGCCCCCCCCTGCTGCTAAGTGGTTATTTACAATGATCTTACAAACAGAGTGATCACTAACTCCTCCTCTTGTAGATCAATTAGGTTATTTGACTGATCGGTTAGTCTAAAATTAATTCTCGTTAAAAACCGATCATGGCATCGCATATAGACCGGATTAATCGGACTCTCAACGATTAAGAATCCCGGAGGGGCTGTTGGTGAAAATGAATAAAGGATATACCCCTGTTGAGCTTGATTTGATTGCTTGGTATCCACCTGGTAACTCCCTTCGATAGCATCACACACTAGATTAATTGCTATCACCGATGCGATATTTACGTTGTATGGAGCAATATGCCTACCATCATCTCCGTTATCGTGTCTGAGGATATGAGTTGATGAACTGATAAAATCATTAAGAGACTTTCTTAGTTCTGGCGCGTTGTATCCCGGTAGTCTTAGACCCTTTCCGGCCACGGGTCGTTTTTTTTTGTAGCCTTTCCCGGTTGCCTTCTTTAATGCCATTCCCGCCGCGGTACCAACGGCCCCCAACGCCGCCGCCTTAGCCACTGCTGGTGCGGCCGCGGCAATCAACGCTGGAATCGCAGCTAACAGCGGAAATATCCCACCGGTCTTTTCCATGTTTTTAATTGCTGCGGCGGAAAAATCTATTTGAACACCCTTTTTATTCTTCATCGCATCATTGAAATGTTTTATTTGACGCGCCGTCAACGATATCTTATGATTACCACCCGCCATCTGTGACGGCTTCAGCGTTATTGTGGTCCCGCATTGTTTAGCCGACTTTGATCGTAATTTCTTGACTTGACCATCAGTCAACTCTACACTGACGAAACTATACGACATTTTATTGTAGACGCGTTTGTGTTTTCAATTACATGTTTTCCACTGGCGCATCAACGATTCTCATTCGTCCACCAACACCTTCTAGCAGCATTGATTTATCGCTGAGAATGACAGCAACCGCTCTATAATTAACATTACCCGGGGCTATATGAGCTCGGAAGTGTATATCAACGACGGATTGTCTCGTTAAATCAAGATGTTCCAGCGAAAAATAATAAATCGGATACAGGTTTTTAAAATCAAGTTGTGATATTTGCAAACCAGTGTCGACGTTTTGATCACGACCCATATACGACAGCAATCGATGATACACACGTGCGATATGGTTGTCGCCGTAATTAAGCTGTATATCCTCGGATGGTTCCTGTTGTCCGTTTATTCTCAGCGAAACATCCCTGACTCCTAATTGATCAAATATCATATGGCTGCGTTCTTGACTACCCAATCGTTCCCTATTCTGTAGCGCTATGAATATATGACGCGGGGCTGAAACACCCTGTTTTGACGCCAAGTGCCATGTAAACGTATCGGCGACGTTATCCTCTTTAGCATCAGTTGTTACCGCTAGCCAACTCAACAACGATTTCCCTCCCTGTTCCATAAATGCTAATAATCGTGCTTCCGTGGTAACTGTTGGAGTCAGCACCGGCATCCACAATGCCATTTTAGTTAAAATGACTTTACCGGCAGCGACGCCAGCAGCACGCCATATTGCATTGTTATCATCGCCCCTTCGCGTCAGCGCGATTGTATAGGGCGGTATTTGAAGCATTTAACGGATTAATCGAGAATGGGCTTGTTATTGATCATATTAATAATAATAAGACTGATAATTCTCTTACAAACTTGCAAGCTATCTCGCAAAGTCAAAATACCAAAAAAGGGGAAACTGGTAAATACTCAAAGAAAGCAAAACCCGTAAAGTCATTTGATACAACAACTCACGAGGAAAAAATATTTCAGTCGATGAATGAGGCAGGAAAATATTTTGACATTTGTATCGCCTCAATACGAAGAGTAGCAGAACGAGTATATCAAACAGCGATCTCAAAAAGGACCGGACACAGAATTCGATTTTCATATATAACATCAAAGGGAGATAACTCGTTTTGTGATAGCGTCGCATGACAAGAGTTATGTCCCTTGAAGTCCAATTAATGTTGCGATTAATTAATCATTTTACGATGAAAACTAATGAAATACACGCTGTTATCTAACAGCTGTATTCTTTTTTTTAATGTTTTATTTGAGTATTTGGTTTCATTTAAATGCCGTGAAACACCATTAATAAGTATTTAAGGGTTTAACGATTCAAGGGAATTCAAATTAACACACACCTTGTGACTGACGCCGCTGTATTAGTCACTTTATATATAAGATGACTCGTTATAAGCCTGGGGCTTTCGAAAGCCAATTCAACTAATGCAACCGGGTTAATTTAATTGGATTGCTTTTGATTGGTTGAATTGGCCGTAGAGTTCCGCCCCGCCGTTTTATGTTTGTGCTGTCTTGTGCCGTCCCCATCATCCATCAATCATTTCATTGTAAATATATTCATCCTTAATTAAGTACATGTAGTGATGTCCCCAAGCATATCTTCTGGGCGGTCTACGATGACGTTTGTCACCCTAGGCCTCCCTCCCGGAGATGTATGTTTGGGGTTCCAAGATGTGAATGTCCTTAATTAAGTATATGTGTATGCCTGTAATCTGCCACAACACTCGAGTGGAGATTTACGGCATTGTACTGTCCATGTATGCCTGTAATCTGCCACAACACTCGAGTGGAGATTTACGGCATTGTACTGTCCATACAAAAAACGGGGTCAAAAATGACCCCCAATAATTTTATTAAACTTTAAACTTAAATTTTATTAAAATTTTTGATATTAGAAATAAGATGTTTATAAGAATATGGATTCCCAAGACATCAATAATATATTAACTGAGATTTCAAAATTAAAAAATCAAGGAATTGAATTATCTGATGGTCTCGACAGTGAAAAAATATTATCCGATTATGAGATTATTAACGAACAGTCGAAACGGGGGCGTTTTACCCTGGCCCGCGAGTACTTTTTTATAAAACGATTACAACATACGATTAATGAGAACCTGTACCACAATGACGCAAATGCATTCATTGGACTATTCACTGCCGTTGAAATAATACGAAAAAAACTCGGACGTGTTTATGAACGACGCCGGGAGATTTCTAGTAAGATCTAAAACATTAGAAGGATTATAGACGAAAACTCCGTGGAGCCCCCGATGGTACACTCGGCGGAAAATTAGAAAATTGCGGATCAATTTACAATAATGGTAGGTGAATCACTTACTACTCGGCTAGCCAGAGAGCGGCTAGCAGCGCTTAAAAAGTTTATACCGTTACGAGACAGAGTGAGAGAGAAACTTCAAACGCGACAACAAATGCAAACCGATTTTACTGTTGGAAGCGAACAACTCTTTGCCCCGGTAACTAAAGCGACCAAAGATGTTACGGCGGCAACTGTGCCCGTCCTCGATGCGCTTGAAAAGATAGCGGCAGAGACAAAACAAACAAAAAGGTCTTTAGAAACACTCCCTGCAAAAATAGCGGCTGCTACAACACGGAGGCCACCACCACTCGCTATAACGGAACCACAAGACCCTTATGTTACAATGGCCGACGAGGAAGAACTAGGCGCTACTGCGAAAGAACCAGAAGAAGAAATACCAGAAGAAGAAATACCGGAAGAAGAAATACCAGAAGAAGAAATACCGGAAGAAAAAGAGGAGAATATACCCCGTATTGTACTCAAGAAGAGCACAATAGATGAAATTAGAGGCTTCAGCCATGAAGAATTAATTAATTTTGCTGCCAACAATTTTGCTAAGGGCATACGAGATAAGAAGCATATCAATAGCGGTTACGAGAAAAATATAAAGTCGTTAAAGGATTGGACAAGAATGGTGTATTTAGCGAGTAAATATAAAGATGCATTACCACTGCGTGATAATAAATATATAATATTCCACAATAAAGTAAAAAGTATAAAACCAAAAAAAGGAAAAGGATACTCTGTTGGTAAAGAATCCTACGGCGTTACCTGTCCTGGTAGTGTTCTCAGTGATATATCACGGCTAGAGGTACTAATTGGAGGAAAACGAGCCGGAAATAACTCTCCGGAAATAATCAATGAGGCCGCTGATATTTGCAAGCGGTTATTTGCAGGCGGTATTATGGACATTAATGCATATCGAACGCTCATAGACGAACTCGTGAATGATTAAAAAAATTATAAAATTATAAAATTATCGTTTTTGTTAATTTTTGACCGTTTTTTGACTGTTTTTGACCGTTTTTGACCGTTTTTTGACTGTTTTTGGCCATTTTTTGAGGGCAGAAACCCAAGGAAATCATTTAGAGAAAATCGATGTTTTTCTGAAAAATCGAGAAGAAAACGACTATAGGCAACAAAAAACGACCAAAAATGACTAAAAACCAGAAAAAAACCAGATTTTTATCGAGGGCAAAAACCCAAGGAAATTTTGATAAAATTTATTCCGGTTTTCCACACGGCGGTGGCTGGGGGGGGGTAATCAATCACTGGTGATCACAATCACTGGTGATCACAATCACTGGTGATCACAATCACTAATTGGAAAACTGGTGTTTTTAATAAGGATGATCATACACTACAACCACGATAAACCAGTACTCGTCTACGTGGTAAACTCGCGATTGCCTGTTTACCGCGCGTACTATGGAGATGGTCTCGGTAGCACCATTGCGGGGTTATTTACAAGAATGGCTCCAAAAGTAGCGCCGTTAGCCAAACAATTAGGAATGAAGGCTATTGATGTTATTCGTGATAAGGGTATTAGTGCCATTGGAGATGTTGCCGGAAAGGCGCTTTCAGCCGCGCGGGACAAACTAATGTCATTGGTGAAATCCAAGAGATTTTCAAAAAGAAAACAGAAACCACCGGTAATGCCATCAACGACAGTGATGCCTGCAAATGTCAGTAAAGTAATAAATAACGCCGTGGAAGAAAAATTAGAGTCGTTGGCGGCGACTCCGTCGTTGGCGACTTCGCCATCCGCCGATGCGGCAACCAACGCGCTCATGAACGCGATAGCGGGGAGTGGTCTACGACGAAAAAATCGCAATTGAAAACATCAACATGATAAATAATAGAATGTTTGCGCGTACCGCTGATCCCGCGTTTGATATGGATGCCCCAGTGCGCAGGGATGATTCTGTCCGTGATTATCAATATTATTCTTATTATGCAGCGCAACCCGACCTACGATCGCGAATTGAACTTCAAGTCCAAGATACCAGTAAATATTTTCTGCCGTGTGAAGCGTTTATCGAAATTGAGGGAGAACTCGTGACAAATGCCGCCGATAATGCACCATACGCAGATGACCATCGTGTTCGAGTTGGCTTCGTCAACAACGTTATCATGGCGTTATTTGAGAGCGCCAGATATCTTATTGACGGGCGAGAAATTGAATCAATAGAACGCGAGGTTGATGTTGCAACAACGATAATTGGGTTGGCGAGATACTCGGATGATTATACAAGATCGGCGGGCCCATCTATGATGTTTGCGAAGGACACCACCAATAACGCTGACCATATTCAGTACATCAACGTGCTGGCGGAAAGAGATACCGCAGTTGACCCACAGGCTGAAGCAGCCAATCCAGACCGCAGAGCAAGACCAGGCGCTAATTTCAATATTATAAAAAGCACCAACAATGATAAAACAACGAAATGTTGACGCCGTTACTTATCACAGCTTTTTTCGATACAGCGGCGGTGAGTGGACTCTTGATCGAATGGGTGAAAAATTTATTCCCGACATTATCATCTGGGATGAGATATGTACTGTTTCGTTAGATACTTTACAAATGTTTCTTGAGTGGTTGCTGCGCGCGAATACAGCGGTAATCATGTGTGGGGACCATGGCCAACCACCACCATTTGTCGGCGAGGGTCCACATGATTGGTTGAGCGGGTTCGTAGACTATTATGAAGAAACCGATACTGATTACCGAGCACTTGATGAACAACTGCGCGAGGTTAAAAAACTAATCAGATTACAGCCGGATAAAATTCAATGTGAAATAATTCGCGAGGTGATTCCGGAAACGCCGTTAAATGAATTCTGGGAAACATGGAGACCAAACGATTTGATTGTAGCGAGTAGAAAGATAGTCAGAGACACACTTCAGCGGAAGTTGTTTGCGTTGCATAAGGAAAAGTTTCCAACGCGTCCAGTGCCGTTATGTTATAGACCCGCGGACACACGGCGGCAGAACATTGAAGTTGAAATTCCAGCCCCGACAGCGTCGGGGACAAAAAAACAAATTCTCGTGCTGAATGATATCGTGCTCGTTGATATCGGTGTCGTCGAGGACGCGCTACGTGCTGATAAATCCCCGTGGACGCTAGGATACGCAACAACAATACATTCCTCGCAGGGACTAACCATCACGGACACAATTGTTTGGATGGTTGATAATCGCATCGAATGGTCGAATCTAGTCTATCTTGCAGTGTCCCGAGTACGGAGAATAAATCAGCTTCGAAGAATTGTTGTTGACGAAGTCAGTGACGGAGTCACCAACGACAACGACATTATCGATGCAAGCGTCATTGATAGAAAACTCTCGGGTTACCGCCAACAGGATAAAAAAAAACAGCGGCGTTTTGATATTGATGCCGAATTAATAACTGCGTTACGACAACAACAGAATAATCACTGCGCGAGTTGTAATTGTGTAATGCGCTGGCGTTATTCGGATAAAGACGCTCGCCAATTTACCGTGGACAGAATCGATAACAGTCTCGGTCATGTTAAAAACAATGTGAGGTTGACATGTCTTGAGTGCAATAGACGCAACGGCGCTAGTTAAGACCACGCGGGGGTAATTGAGTATCGTCAGGTATCACTTGTAGTTGCTCGCGTGTAAATCCGCGCTGAGGAGCAGTTGAATCCAGTCTGTAGATCGGTGGTCTACCAGTTGATCGTGTTATCGTTGATATGTTATGTGTGGTAACACTCCAAATAGGATCAGTAGCTCTTTTTTTACCGCCTTCAAGCTCTCCTGGTTCATATAGATATCTAACAGTGACATCGCCAAGAATCGGCTTGGAAACGCTATTTATTTTTGATTTTCCGGGTATATACACGTATTTAATCGCGTCGCTGGGCTTCATGTTGATTGCTCGGGTAATCTCGTTATTTAACGCTGCAATTACACCTGGCAACCTTTTAACCCATTCACGAGATCGTTTTTCTTGGATGAATTCCTTCGCGTATTGATATCCAAATAACCGTTCAGCGAGAGTCCGATTGAATCGTTCAACAATTGCCTGATCACGATGTAGCGCAGTATGACCTCGTCGTATCGCGACGCTATGATGTTTCAGCGTTGATAAAACAGCGCCGCGAAATTCACTACCGGGATCAACTTGTAATAGATTTGGCCAGCGCAGAGGGCCTCTTCGATAAATTCTTTCAAACGCAGCGGCTACTTCAGTTGCCGACTTTGTTTTTAACGGCTCCGCTTGTTTGTATCGACTCGCAACATCAACTACGGTTAGCGCGTATTTGTAACCGTTGTCATGCGGCAAAAATAGTATATCAGCCTGATGAACTTCATTAGGTACGCTGACATCAAAGGGCGAGAAGTTGATTTGTTTAGGCGGTGGTAGATAGATTTGCCATATAGCCTGTTTGGATAACCAATTAGCCGCAGTGGTCCTTGTTACCTTTGCAGCGCTTGCAAGCTTACCAATTGCGGCCTTCCCCTTCCAGTATCCTCTCGGAGAATAATAGATGGATTCCATGTTGTTATTAATTACCAGCGCCCATCATTAATTTACCTTTCATAGCCGATTTTACCAACCATGAGGCCAATTTTTCTTTGACGGATTTATCAGGAATAGCATTTAATGCGTGAATTAATTTTACATCCGGGATATGACGCTGTTGCAGATCGCTACTTTTGTAAGCAACATCATGAGCATGACACGCCTTATCGATAGCGTTTATTGGATACTCACCGGGTTTGGGCTGATTTTGATCATCGAGTCTAATATCTAATCGTGTTCCGGGGCCAAAGTAGTTATATCCTGGGAGGTGTTTTTCTCCTGGATACTTTGCCCACGGTGTTCCGGGGAGTTTTGCCAATTTGGCTGCGATGTCACCTCCTCGCTTTTTTTTAAAACATCTCCGGGTCTAATAGAAATAAATCTAAATTTCTTTGTACCGCATTGTACACACTTACCAGTAAGCGCCGATCTGTTATTTCTTGTTGTAGCGGTTGTCATATCATTTGTGCCAGTACGTACTCTACACTTCACACAATATAGATCCATAATTTATGTATAGAAATATGAATATAATTGATTTTTCGGCGACTAAAACAAGAGAACCAGTTAAGCATGTTGCAGCGTTACCAAACTCGATCCGGATGATTATCATCGGACCATCTGGATCCGGCAAGACGCAATTGTTACTCAATTTAATAATGAGATGGATGAAGTGGGATAAGTTGTATTTGGTTGCTCCTAGCGTAGATGATCAACGATGCTACGAGGTGTTGAAAGATTTCAACGAGAATGCATCAGCGATCGCTAAAAAAAATGTCATCGAGTTTATTACAGATATCAATGATGCACCGGGTATTGATGATATTGATGGCGATGTTAACAATCTAGTCGTGTACGATGATGTTATGTTAGACAATCAAAAAAACCCAGCTAGGATATTTTCCAGAGGCAGGCATAAAAACACCGACGTGATATATGTCACTCAACGATACACTCAGATTCCAAAAGTAATTAGAGACAACTGTAATATTCTTGCTGTGTTCAACGGCGTTGATACACACACGCTACGAAATATTTGGCAGACATGGTGCGGCGGTGACATGGACTTTAATGTTTTTCGAAACTTTTTTAGTCATGCTCAGTCGACCCCACATGGATTCGTAACGATAAATTTACATGATCCTCGGACACGATATCGTATCGGACTTGACCAAATATTCGGTTAGTTGTAAATAATTTTCATTGTAAATAACCACTTAGCAGCAGGGGGGGGGGGCGATGACATCGACGCGGTCGTCGATGTGCTTACCGGACGCTGACGACGCTGGGGATCGGCGCGCAGAAGGTGTTAATTAAACCAAATGACGATTGGACGACCCCCCAACGACGTCGTCGTTTTTTTTTTACCAGGCGCTGACGACACTAGATCGTTGAGTTGCAGAAAGTAATAATTAAGCCAAATAACGATTGGACAAAATGTCCGATTCGCCCCCCCTACTGCTGTTCTTCATCGCGTATGCGTTGTTTTATGTAACAGTCGTCTAAAAAAATACCTAAATGGTAACTCCAAACCAATGTATTTGTTTGACTTAACCGATGTTTATTTAAGTTTGAGTATCTTATCTTTTAATTAAATTTAATTTTAATTTATTTTTAAATCAATGAAAAACTTAAATCTGTTATTCGCCTTAGCGTGAAATACAAATATTCTGCTTATAAAGGCTTATTGGCGGATAATGCAAAATGTGACAGAAGACAAAGTTTAACTATGTGTTTTGGGATTCCTGATATGTAATCATTAAGTGGTTAGAGAAAAATTACCTGTAGTAATCTCGCGCTATATATGTTTTCGGTAGCCAACGTCAGGTACCTTGAGGTCAGAGAAAATAGGTGAAAACAACTGACTACAAATCTCTCTCAGGTGTTTGATTCTTTCAGTAAAGAAACTCCTTGCGAGTAAGACAAAATATATTTGGTATCAGTTGTGGGGTGAATGATATAGTTGTTAATTTCGTTTTGGGATTATGATTTTGTTTAAATATCAAATTAAGTAAGGTTTTTTGACATGACAATTGGAAGAAACCTTCGTTCTCTGGGAAAAGAAAAGCTTCAGTGGAAGTTCACTTCGCAACTCACAATAATTATGGCATGAACGAAGATTTATTTCTTTGTTTTAATTTCCACTGAAGCGTGAGCAGATATAGTTTTTATGAACCGATACTGTTATGGGTCAGATATAACATGCAGGTGGAAAAGACTATAGTTATCTATGGATGTCACTAACGGTTGTGCATTTACAGTCAGAAGTCACATTATTTATCACTGGTGAATTAGAATAAGCAAAATGACAATGTAACGACTTCCTTGCTATTTAGGATTCGTTTGCTTGCTTAATCAAAGCACAACCTACGGAACCACCGCATGCACACACAAACATCCCCTCACTGGTATACCTGTGGGCAAAGGTTGTGTTACCGTGACTGTTTAATGATTAGACCGTAACACGGGGGTGAATAAACAAAGACAATGTACTAACTCGGATATTTACGTGATCTACGGTGATGCACATAGTATAAGTATGATATATGTTTCTAATATTCAAATCTGAATTCGTTTGACTCTTTTTTGCATTTGGCGAATAGCGTGGGATTCGTCATGACAACTAGAACCATTGGATAAACATTTTATGAGTTTACTGCTTTGAGGAAACTTTAGGTTAAGTTATAATTGGTGCCTGTGCCTGTAAATACGAAATCCTCAATAACTCGAAAAATTTTAAACTAGACTGTTGGAATTATTCGTAGTGTTTTTGGCATCGGATTGAGTCTTTGGAATTAGCTGTACGAGTGGAATGTGCTATTCTAAGTTATGTTGTTTTAGATGCTAATTAACTGTTTTTGTTTTCTTTAGGAATTGAATTTTAGCGGCGATGTTGATTTAAGGACTCGGCGTTTGCTAGCACCGCTTGGTGATTTTACGATTGATTTTACGCCGTTTAGTATGAGCGCTGAAGTCCTGACATTTTGGTACTGGTCGAGATGTGATATCCTGTAGCAAGTTCAGTCTGTGTCGTCGTTGTATGCATGTTAAGCCTGCCTTTGTGAAGTGTGAGATACCTATTTTCTCATACGCTTCTCACAGAGTGGAAATCGAAAGTCATACAGTGTAAATCGAAACTCATACAGTGCAAATGGAAACTCGTACAGTGTAAATCGAGTGTGTGTGATTAGTATTTTTAACATAGCTTTAACAAATGTTTCAGTTATATCGCTACGATGTATGCAGTGTGGCAGTTTATAGTGATGTCTAGAACTGGGGCATCATCCCACAGCTATGTAGAATGATGTCCCACCCAGCCACATTAATAATCGAATATGGCTTGCGTCATCCTTACATTGAAGACTCAGCGTATCAAGAGCGTTATTTGTTTTGGGGGGAACCTGCTTTTAATATGCGAGATTGTGTAAACTTAGTCAAAGTAGTGTCATATTTAGTTAAACTGCATACACTTCGCTTGCAGTTTATATTTTTCTTTCGGCAATTAGTGTTTATATTGCATATTTAGTCCAACGGATCCTGGCTGATCTAGGGTCCAGATCCATTGATTTCGAGTCAGATTGAAAACATATTTGGGAATCTCAGATTGGGCTGGTGTTTGATTCTGGCGGAGTAACCAGTTATGATTCTTGACCAAAACTTTGACTCATGTGATCACTTGGGGACGGGTGATTTTCGAAGACTCGGGTAATGTGATAACTCTGGGGTATGTGCTATTTGTACTTACGTCTTCGTTTTTATGTTTGTTAGATTTCATTGACTATTTATTGATTGCATAGAGTCTATGTTGGATATTTCTCAACTGCAGTAATTGGTTTCTAAGAATATACTCCACAGTGTACAGCATTCACGAGACTTTACGAAAGTATATATTAGCTTTTCAAAAATGACCCTCCTTATAGTCTCTCTATATGATTACTTCCTGCTATCTTTAAGTATATATGTTTAGTAATGTGACATATGAATATAACTTTGTATCAGGACTTCAGGTCTTGTTTTGTATTGACTCTTTATAAATAATAATGCTCGACTTTAACAGACCTACTGATGAATCATGCAAAGGAAGAACAATCATGTAAGTGTGAAATTATAGTTTCGTGATGTGTGATCATTGGATGAATGGAGCAAAGTATATACAGTATTTCCACGTTTACAAACTTTTGAGTTGAGAACGAATTTGTCCTTGCGGTCCTAACAAATGGAGGGGGAGGTATTGGCTCACGCTGGTGCTCTATTCTGAAAATGCGTCCTCTGTGGCGTTAAATCCTTCCTTGAAGTTCGCATTTACCACTCTAGCATTAATGCAATAAAGAAGATATATTTATTTTTCTTACTTTATATCCAAATGAGAGCAAATATAGATCCACATGAGGCGATGCTGTTACCGGGAACTTATTATCTGTTGGTGGAAAAGTATAAAGTTATAGACATATTGTCAATCATAAGTATTGCTTTCTCTGGACAAGACATTATATCAGTATTGCTGCATTTCCATTTCGAATGGAGTGAATTGAAATGACTGAATTAGTTTCCATTTTAGATATTAAAAAGTCGTTTTCGCCTATTTGTGAAACATTCAAGTGAACTGTATCTTCTAATCTCCAAGTCCATTATACGCTATAGGACTTCAAGTATGCCACTCTCGGATAAAACGATTGCATTTGTTCGATTAATATCCCTAAAAACTAACCAGACCTTTAGGGCCGTAGTTTTAAATTGTTTTATTTATTAGTGTATGACATTCATTAATAAAAGTGTGATGGCCTTCAAATGTATCTGTCATGAAAATAAATACTCACCAGGCATAATAATGTCAACTCCCGCATACCCTAATACGCGCAAATATTCCATCGGTGTACATAACATTGTAGCAGTTGTTTACTTTAAATGTACACATTATTGACATTCTTACATACAGGACCCATTTGTAACCGACCATACATTTAGTGTTGTATTATGAATACTATAAATTTAGTTCTTTGTATGATTATGCCGATTAAACATTAACTGCTGATTACACAATTATGAAATAAGCAGCGAAATGTTATCTTTCTAAATAGGTTTACAAGATCTTAGATAGTAACATATTATATTGCCACGTAGCCTTCCTTTAGCGTACGAAGACAGCCTTGTATCGGGTCTAACCTGTCTGGCCTGGCCTTCCTTTAGCGTACGAAGACAGCCTTGTATCGGGTCTAACCTGTCTGGCCTGGCCTTCCTTTAGCCTACGAAGATAGCCTAGTATCGGGTCTAACCTGTCTGGCCTTCCTTTAACGTACGAAGACAGCCTAGTATCGGGTCTAACCTGTCTGGCCTTCCTTTAACGTACGAAGACAGCCTAGTATCAGGTCTTACCTATTTGGCCTTCCGTTAACGTCTTAGATAGTAACATATTATATTGACACGTAACCTTCCTTTAGCGTACGAAGACAGCCTAGTACTGGGCCTAACCTGACTGGTCTTCTTTCAGTGTACGAAGATAGCCTAGTATCGGGTCTAACTTGTCTGGCCTTCTTTTAACGTACAACGATAGACTAGTATCGGCTTTAACCTGTCTGGCCTTCCTTTAGGGTACGAAGACAACCTATTTACGGGTCTAACCGGTCTGACCTTCCGTTAAGCGTACGATCACTGCCTAGTATCGGGTCTCGCCGGTCTGGCCTTCTTTTAACGTACGAAGACAGCCTAGTATCGGGTCTAACCTGTCTGGCATTCCTTTAGCGTACGAAGACAGAATAGTATCTGGTCTCACCTGTCTAGGTATGCATATTGTGTCCCTGGCGTATCCTTGTGATGCTTCGTGGTAATTAACTCGTCCATAAACTCATAATGTTATTTTCTATACAAAACCAAGCTGGACCAGCATGTGACAAGTGTAATTTTTTTTAACGTGGAACCTCCGGCAATTTTTGTATCATAAATGTAAAACATTTTTTGGAATTTAATAAATCTAAAAACAAATCTAAGTTTGAAATTAACTTCCGTTCTGTGCTTTTATTATTTATGTTTGGTTTTTTTTCTATCAGAGTGCAACTTTAATCTGTCAACGAAATTTTAGTATGGCTTTTAGAGTAAAAGGATTTTGTTTTTGGGTAACAAAGCGATGGAATTAATGAAGAACTAACTTAGGAATGACGTAGTTTTTCAGGCTGAAAGGAATTTGCTATAATGGTTCATTTTTACGGGCTTCATGTAGATAATATTTTAAATAACCTGGTTGACACTATAGAATTTTTTGTGTTTTAAAATTAAACTTTAAAATGTTTCAAATCGTTTTAATATTTTATGTTTACTGGGGTGGATTGGGGATGTGTGGGAAGAATGACTGGTTTCCTGTATATATCAGTAATAATAATATAATTACCTTGACACAGTGGAAGTATCTTCAGTCCATAAATCTAGAACATTAAGTATTTGTAACTGAGTGACATGAGCGAATCGATTTAAGCGTCAAAATTATGCGTAAAAGCAGGGGACTTTTTTTTTGGCAGTCAATGTTGGTATTTTGCGATATTTTCATAGGATGTTATGTAGGAAACTTTGCTCTGATTACGCTTGGGGAGAGACGTTTACTGTTTTGTTGCATAATTTTGGGGGAGGGTGTCCTTGACAGTATTATAAGAACAAATCTGATCACCACTGAACCAGGCTGTTCTCATGCAGACAATTTACACACACACACACACACACACACACACACACACACACACACATGTGCATGTAGTGTAAGTGTAAGTCCTTTACTAGATGTTTTTGTGGCAAAGGTTCAAGGTTGGCTTTATTTACAGTTAGCATAGCATTTCCATTCAAAATCTTCACATTCTGTACTGTATAGATTAAGTAAAAATGTGTATAAATAGGGGTCTGGTAAACAAATATTTCATTCCTGTTTAATGATGATTCTGTGGAATTATTTAAAGATGAGCTCTGATATAATTTATGAGAAATTGTGTATTTAAATGATTCACGGGTGGGATAAACAAAATAATATTTTAAACATTAAAACTATAATTGACTACATGAATGAAACTGGTACGAAGGGTGCTATGGTACTCTGCGACCAAGAGAAATTTTTCGACCGATTAGAACAAAACTCTATACAGAATGTATTTTAAAAAAATTTGTTTCGGACCCAACTTCCGAAAATGGACCGAAATCCTATACACTGGAATAACTTCATGTGTACAAGTAAACGGGAAATGCACGAAAGAATTTGAATTACAACGATCGGTGAGACAAGGATGTCCACTATCAATGCTATTATACATAATGGCAACATAAATCCTAAGTCACAAGATAAGAAACAACCCAGAAATACAAGGCATAAAAATACCAAACCTAAAAAGAAAGAATTAAAAATGCAGATGATTGCACCAAATTTATAAGAGAGGGGAAATGCTATAAGCATATAGTAGAAGAATTTGAAAAAATTGGTAAAGCGTCGGGTTCCAAAATAAACCACGACAAGACCGAAATCTTAAAAATAGGTAACTGGAGGGGCAACCACCCTGTATTACACCCCCCACCCACCCACCTACTGAGAGAGATGGTAAAGGCTCTAGGTGTTTACTTTGGTAAAAAAAAAGAAGCTGTAGAAAAATGTAAACATATTATCAACAAAATAAGAGAAAATATCAAAAATATGGGCCATGGTGCCATTATGTATCATGGAGCGGGCCCACGTGGCTAAGACTTATTTATACTCAAATATTAACTATATAATTAAATCAATAGATATGGAGAATACAATTTTAAGCAAAATAGACAATGAAATAATAGATTATACATGGAATCATAAAATGCATTATGAAAAAAATGAGACATTATATAGGGCCAAAAGTAGAGGCGGCTTGGTGTTGCCGAGCCCCTACTACTAAAGTTAACTAACATAATCAATAGATTAAAATAAATACAATTAGACCCGGCTACAGCGTGGAAAGCACTGTACATGTACTGGTTCGGCTTCACCTTGAGAAACCGACCAGAGATATACAAAAATAACAAATTTAAAAAACTAAATTCGAAGTACCACGCAAATTTAAACATATAAGAAAACTAATATTTAAATATAGGGACAAAACAGATTTATGGAAAATAGAAACAAAAGCCACACTTGAATTAGGGAGGAGGTAACCAAACTGGACAAAAACTTGGAAAAGTTGGGGAAAAATAAGATCTGTCAAAACACAAAGTATAATTTTTAAATACCTGAACAACGCCTGGCTAACAGGCGAAGAACCAAACAAATGTGATCAGGATAATACCAAAATGCCCTCTATGTAAAACAGCGAACTTCACCAAACTACATACGACTGCCCAGTGTGATAAAACTAAACATAATAGAATAATATTAATAATGGAAATTTGCAAAATAATATAAGTATAACAAAAATAACATTTTATTCATAAATGTAGACTACGAAAACAAAATCGTTGTAAAAGTTATAGACTATGTGGTGACTACGATGATATCCTGTGGACATGTGATAAAGATTTCTAAATAAGATACGTGGTACAAATAAGAATATTAACCACAATACAAACTGTCTACTTCTTACGACGAACAGATACATACGTCAGGCTGATATAACGCAATTTATTTTAGAACTGGGGGAGAGAGGGGGAGTGAGGAATTGGTGTTACAGACCAAAGGGTCGAGTAGCGCAATTGCGAGCCGATGCCATACCCATACCCCCACTTCTCAACCAACAACAGCCATATTTCAAAGAAAATGTTAAATTATAATTCAAATATTTCAAAAAACCCATATAACCTTTTTTTAAAAAAAAGCAAAGAAAGAGAAAAGGAAAAAATGAATTCTTGAATTAATTTTTTAATTGTTTATTATTTTTTTTTATTTTTGTTTATTTTTTTATTTTTTTTTTTCTGAAGGAAAATTCTAAAGACATATATAGTAAGGGATACAGTTAAACTATATGGAGAAGTGAAAGGCGATGACATCATGGGGCTAAGCCACACAGCGCTACGCGAAGTGGACAGGCTCATGAAAGAGTCTTTGAAAACACCCCATGTAGAACATAAACAGACAAAACAGAGACACAAATACATGCTGGATAACACTTAGTTTTAAAACCCTACTAACTTCTATATCTTAAAAACCATACAGCTCCCGCACTGTATATTTGACCACTACACAATAATTTGGTCTCATAAACACTTTTGGATCTTTGAGTAAAGAATAATAAAATAAACTAAATAAAGGAGGCATAACTCGACCCAGAAGTAACACATAGAAAATAAAGAAGTGTGGAACTTGGATCGATCGTAACCTACCTATCAGCATCCTTAAACACTATTACGAGAAAGACACATATTATCACTCGAATAATACAATAGAATTTTTTTTTAAAAACAAAATCTAAATAGTACACCGTTCCATCGTCAAAATTCGAAAACCATAAAACAAATTCAAAGATAAAATATAACATATAATAACGGATCTTAAATCCAAATTAGGAAGAAATACAAATGGGAAAGATATTTGATATATACTTGCTGTCTCAAACATACAGAAAATATAGCATACGCACAATATAGCACCACTACATATAGCAAACACTGAGACCTAGGCGACCTAAAGCAAATGTCACAAAAATTGCAAGGGAAGGAACTTCGAGCAAGGTGAGGGAAGCCAGGTTCGGACGAACAACCGTTTAAATAACACTAAGCAAACAAATACCCCATCAAAAATTCTAAAAACTAATTTTTTTTATATAAAATTTTGTTTTTAAATAAAACATACAACATATCTGAGGTGGAAACACACAAACATAAAATACTTTTTATTTTTTTGGAAATGGGGGTGGGGCATCTGTCTGGTGCCCCCCCCCCCCCCAAAAAAAAAAGTAAAGTTAACGGGGGAAAAAATGAGCATTTAATAATCTGAAATATTTCCCTAAAGTCAAACCATATGATAACAAGCACGAAGCTTAAGATTGTATAGAGCCTTAACAGACTTCAAGCTCTCGTAGAAACAACTCTATCAATGCAGAGCTATGCTATGTCTGTGATAATGTTACAATCAAGTTGGAATGGGAACTAAATAGAAAATATGAAGAAGAAAAAAAAGCAGTTTAAATGAACACATCCGATTTGCAAATACTGCAGTGGTATTATCACATTTTATGATACAAATCGTAGAACATACTTTAAAGCAATGACCCGGAGTACAAGAAGGCGAAGAGCTATCAAACGACAGAATATATCCAATCGGAACAGTCGTTTCAAGTGCACGAGGAGCAAGGGTAGTTTTTATAATAAACTTTTTTGATTATCTCATACCCGCAAAAGCCCGATTATCACTCAGAAACACATTATCTAATAATACAGCACATTCATCCATTGGGATGGGTCTCGTACTGTGAATATAGAGTGTCAACATGTGAATAAGTACAGTCCGCGGGGTTGTTCCCCAATGAAAGGATGATATTTGTATAGTTATAGGCATATAAATATGTCAGTAGGACATACAGTTATGTTATTTATGTAACAGCTGGGAAATTGAAGATGAAATCCATATTGTATTACAATGACTAAAGCACACATAATTAAAATTTAAGTTTCTTCCAAAGTACTATCACGAATACCCATCTTATGTACAGGGTAGGAACTCTAATAGTAAATATCGACCCATACACGAATATACATAAAACTTATATACAGAATACACACCTCTATCTTCGTTGTATTTGAATTTGTTTATAATTTTAATAAAGGAAACTATGATGGAGTAAAGATAACGTGTAAATGAGGTGTCGTTTACCGTGTTGGCGTATCAACTATTTTCAGCTTATTCTTGATCACCTTAAAGATGTCGATCTCAGTTTCACATGACTTTTTTCATCTGCGGTAATAGTGCTGTCGTCTAGCGCGTTTGATTACAAATTTGTGATTTTTTTTATGAGGCGCCGTAGTGGACAAAAGCTTATCCAATTAGAACATTGCTTTTAAATTGTGAATGTCATATGTCCAGAATTCCATTTGCACATGTTGTGTTGAAAATCTTGTACTTTAAGTTCCATTGTCTAGGTCAAGATTGTATATTGTATCTGTTGAATTAAACAGTAGTGGCTGAAAGTTATATTTTCCATGTCGAGGTTTAAGATTGTGTCGTTTGAATTACACGACGGTGGTTCAAAGGTCAATGTCATGCTTCGAGAATTCCTAATTTACATAATAGATCAAAGAGTTTATGTTGAAATTTCCATTTCATATGTTGAGTAGTTAGATTTCATCTGCTGAATTTTACAGCACTTGTTGTAAATTCGATAAAGAAAGTAGAATTTCTAGATTGTATTTTCTGAATTTCACCGCGGTTGTTGAACTTGTAATGTCATATGTCGAGAGTTTCAATTTAACATGTTGAATCACATTGATTGTGCTGAAAGTTCCATTTCGTACGTTGAGTTTTCAGATTTTATATGTTGAATTACACAGCCGTGATTGGACATTTTATTGTGCTTCTCATAATTGTTATTTTTAAATAGTGAAATTATGGGTTGGTGTTAAAAGTAACACATCACAATATCCCTTTTGTACAATTAAATATAATATCGAGTATTAAATACATCATTCATGTATTCAATTATGAGGCGCAATTTCATTTCATGCATTTACAGTTTGAAAGTTGCCATTCACATGTCGAGAATTACAATGAATTCTTCTCGAGAGGTCGCCCTCGTGAACGGACCGCTTTATTTTTAAACAAGGCGGCTGCTTCTCGTTGTTGTGAAATTCAACAGATGAAATCCAAATACTCGCCGTATGAAATGGAACTTTCATCACAAACAGTTGCATACAACGTCTTAATTAGTGATTCTCATCATAAGATATTGCAATTTCAACCACCGCTGTGTAATTCAATATATACACTGTAAAACGTCGACATAGCAAATAAAATTTTAAACCACCATTATATAATTCAACATAATAAATCTAAAATCTCGATCTAGAAAATGGAACTTTAAAGACATGCAATTTCGTCCAAAACGTGATATTGGATTTCTTGACTTACGATATCGAAATTTCAACTGCATCTTTCTCATTAACCCAGCTTTTGACAAACTTCTTTAGCGGCTGTCATGACGTTTATGTGCTTTTGCATCCCTGTATGGAGTCGTGACGATAATATACCGGCCGCTTGTATATATGAAACAAAGCAGCTTCTTTGTAAATTTAAGTGTATAGCTACGTTTTAGCGTCGTTGCTTTTATCAGTTTGGTACCCTTATGCGTCATTCGTCAACGTACTCATTATTGTTATCATGGCGAGAATAACAAATGCGCGTCATACCCTGATGGCTAAATTTTGGGGGACTTTTCTGATCAACTGGACTAAGGTGCAGGTACAACATCGAAGTGCGGCAGGCTATAAATAGTATCTAGTCAATGTAACCTCTAGACACTTGTCACCGTTGGGTTTTTGTTGTGAATGCACAATGAAGTCCTTAAAACGATTGTGACCCATGTCACTGGAACGGCATGGTGAGTCAATGTTTCTTTTCGGGTGGGGGTGGGTGGGCACCAGACAATTGCGCCCCCTACTTGTCCAAAAAAAGGAAAGTGTTTATATGTATGTCTTTTCCCCAGGTGTGTTGTATGTTGTTCTTTTAAGAAAAGAATTCCGATGAAAAATTTATTTTAAAATAGTTTTTGACCGGGTATTTGTTGGATTTCCTAGTGTTTTCTACAGGGTAGTTCTTCCAAGTTGGTTTCTATCACTTTACAGGAAGTCCCATTCTTGATTTTCTAGTTGACCTTGACTAGAGGTTACCTATATCCCGTGTGTGGTATATGTATATTGCTATATGTACGTGTGCTATATATAGTTTTCTTTGTAGGGATAGCCAGTTATTTCAAATTTTAACCCAGTTGTCTTACAATCTTATATTTTATTAAAGGTTATATTTATTTCAAATTTGGAATTTGGCGAAGAAACGGTGGACTATTGATTTTGAAAGAAAAAAGAAGCTATTGTTTTATGTGTGTGTTGGTCTATGTCGTTCTTCGCTTAAGTTAATATGATTAGGTCGGTTGGGCTCGAGCAGGGGTCCACACTTTCTTTATTTACTGTATTTCTCCCTACTTGAGTTAGTCCGCCTTTATTTATTTAAGATTGTGTTCCCAGAAAAAACGTATGCTTCAGTGCTGTTGAACAACATTTAATATGGCGTTGCCGGGGACCACTTTCGCAAACTGTACTGTCCACTGCATCACAAAAATTACACATTGTTTTTTTTGTGAATTCCACTTGAAAAAATGCTCGCCAGGTTTGTTTGTTTGTGCAACATGAGATTATCCTTACAACCAGGGTTGTTGATAATCTATGCTATGAAAGACAATGCCACGTTTGCCTGCCCGCGATTACGTAAGTCAGGAACAAAGGAGTGGGTTAGCGCCATGAGTATGTCGATCCTGCACTGTCGTGGCGATTCGCGTTTGTACATGAGCCGCCCCGTTAGGTGTCAAAACTAACATGTAGATGTTAGAAGCTTTGTGCTCGAACAAAGGACCCTCGATGCTGTTGTAAATCTCCCCGCTTTGACAGATGGCCTGAGGCTCGTCTGTTAAACTGGACCGACTAGGGTAGAATTGATATCCAATCAGAGCTGAGGAAGGGTGGGGCCATCAATTCGAACCAGAATTTAACAGTCATTTGGGCTGGGAACGAGTTAGTCATTGTGAAGCATCGTGCTGACAAGTTGTAGCAATAACTCCGTGAGCCACTCGTGATTTGGCGGAACAAACCTTGGTACATTCAAGGACAAAAAGCTTCGTAAAGGTCAGTGAGTTATTTGCTCGATTGTTGCAGATTGTTACGGCATTGTAATTGTAATTATGCGCAGTATGTATATTTACTTACTAGAATCGTTAGTACGTAGAATTATCTTTGTATTGTTTAATTTACATGCGTACTTGAGAAATGAACTATGATTATGTAGATTGCTCGCTCGTCAGAATTAATATTGTAATTCGCTATTTAGTTACGTCGTGGTCAACTAGTGCATTTATTTATGTGATATTCTAGATTTTGCAATTGTTGAATTAAATTGTAACTTTCGAAATGGTTGAAGTGTGTAAATTTAAATAATATGGATATTTGAATATTTGTGTACACTTGTGGGAGTGTAATGTACAGAAATGCGTCGGAATGTTGTGATATTGTTGAGAATAATGAGATTAAGAATATATATATATATATTGATCTGACGCCATTTAGTGATTTCTGTATGATAAGTAGGATACCGCTCTTATTGTTTTCTATAAGAACGTGTGGGTTTTTCGATGTGCACGAATGCATGACCAGAGATGTAGATAGCCTTTATCTGATGATTGATTGATTGTTGATGTAGTGTGAGGCGAGATGGCTAACACAAATGCTAACGTCCTTGTGTTTTTCGTAAAGGAAGCTTTTTGGGACATAACTACAGGGTGGTCAAGTCCCGAGTGTCAGAGAGACAGGATATAAGTAGGCGGAGAACAAGCCTCGTTGTTGGAGAAAAAGAGAGAAAAGGAGACAAAAGGGGAAGAGGATAGGAAGAATCGGAGTACGGAAAACGCCGGAAGGAGGAAAGGAATTGGCGGAGTAAACACAGATGAGTAGAAACCAAGTACAGATGAAAGCCATCTCACACTATAATCACGTGATGAAATAGGTTGTTACATGGTCGAAAGGAAGAAGATTAGTTGAGAAATTAATATCGTTTAATTTATATTAAATTATTATTCTTTTGAATTTCACCTTTGTGTTCTTAATAATTTAATTGTCGGTATTGCTGACTCGGGGCTCGGAGCTTTACCTAATTTCACTTCCTACAAAAACGAGCCAGGGTGGGAATTCCACAGTAATTCAAATAAATATTGGGAACATCCCACCCCAACGCATAACAGTGGGTCACATAGAACTTCACAGACAATATATTGGTTGGTGTCAAGTTATTGTAATTCAATCGATTATTTAAAGGCGCCGTTCCGTTGACAATTTAGCGAACGCAGAACACTTCGATTGAAACGTGACGGTCGAGTGGCTATCCAACCAGGCAATAAAGCAGATATACTAGCCGAAGCCAGAAACAAATTCACGTGAGTGGTTTGACGTCAGAAGCCAAAATGAACTTCCTCGGCTGGGTGACTTTCTCTTACCAAACAACGTTTCCACTCACACGTATATGTACGCGTTGGCTGTCTTTGATGTCTCTGGTCAATACAAAGAAACTGAGACATTCAAAAATGTACAATCATTTTTGTCTGCTCAAAGTGCAATATCGCCAATGAGACTGTGCACTTTACCGCGTTGGCCTGTAGTTATTAGTGAAACTTTTTGATGCATCAATACACTCGTCCAAAGGCAGCACAAACTGAAGAATGATGTTCTATATGTAATCACTGTTAAACAATTAAACTTATTCGTGTTGTCATTGATAATGTCTGCGATTGCCGAAGAAGTGCTATCGCAATCAAATCTAACTGTGCGCCTGACGCGAAAACGCAATTATAGCGAGAACGTTTACCAGTTATGCTCTATCAGCGAAATGATGAATCGGTGCTGAAATTTATCAGAATATCACACGTTATTCTTTTCATGTCGATCGGGCAATTTATTTCGCTTTCTAGCGTTGGTAGGTCTGTGACTTTTACATCATTTTCGCGAATTATTATTTCTCAGTGTAGGGGGCAGGGTGGGGTTGCACGCCTATTCAATCAATCCCCAACCACAAACAGTGTTAGTAAAATGTTCAATAACACGTTGAAGTAAGTATCGCACAATCCCTGAGCGCTCTGATGCTAGAATGTCTACCACGTGGTCGTACATCGCATAAATATCGCAATCTGGTAACCGGATATACATCCTCATAGTAAAATTGTATCATTACCAGTCAGTAGTCCGAGGGGGGAAGTTAGATAATACTGCAACTTGCTGTCCGGGACTCTTCGCTCTTCGTGTATTGATACCCACTTGTCTCGTATCTGCCAAGCGTCGCTGTCCCGATTCTGTGCGATAAAAATCCTCTGAAGATGGTTGTTTCGGGTAGACAGCTAATAATCTCACACTCACATATATCATGCATGCGTGCCTCAACAACAGGCTCGATTTTGGATCGTGGTTGTAATTTCAATATGAGAAAAATCTTGTCTATTTTCGGGCGTGAATTGTTTATTTGCAAGTTAGATTGTGGCCAGTATTAAGCTAGCACATTTTTGTAGTTACGCCAACATTAGATAGATAGATAGATTGACAGACATATGTATATACATAGAGATAGATAGATATATAGATATTTCTATCTTAAAACAGAATGGGGTTTCTTTGCCTATTTGTCAAGTTATTGTCTACTGTGATCGTTATAGAGTACGTGACATACACTGATATAGAGTACGTGACATACACTGATACAGAGCACGTGACATGCACTGATATAATTTCTAAGAGCTTCCAATTACAACAGCTTCTTAGGAAATCCATATCCACCAGTCAGTTTGCAATACTCACGAAGCGTACGGATGTGGTACTGACATCAACGGCATACAACTATCTGCCGCTATCCTTGACCGACATCAACGGCATAAAACTGTCTGCCGCTATCCTTGACCGACATCAACGGCATACAACTGTCTGCCGCTATCCTTGACTGACATCAACGGCATACAACTATTTGCCGCTATCCTTGATTGTTCTTTGCTGGCATGTTCCAGTATACGTAATCGGATAGTGACGATGGTAGTTTTCTAAAGTTCAACCACATATCTGAGACAACTTGGAAGTAGTATCAGCTTAAAATTAAATTTAAATATAACTTAGTCATTGTTGCAAGACCTTGTTGCCTCATCTGCGCTGTAAAACGCATGATGCCGTATGCGTGCGAGGATATCTCGTGTTTTTGTTATATTTACGTAGTTACCACTTAAACACAATGGAATTGATATTTCTAACTATAAACGACCACCACACGCTTGGTATAAAGCAATTTTTTCAAGCAAGCCCCACACTCTTAACACGGAACGCTCCCCACCCACCCCGTCATTACAAACATTCTCATCTTGAATCTAATAATATTCATTCACACATTACTGTCCGCATCGATTTGTTCCTTCCCAAAAGAACCAATGCCCATTTGATTTTCCCAATCATACGAAGTAATAGGATAACTTTTCATTTCCAAATTTATTATTTGCGCGTGTTTGTTTCCGTTTATTTTTTTTTAACTCTTCGAAATTGCACAGTTCTTTTCGCGCTTGTTGTTGTTGTTGCATGGTATAAAGCCACTTTTCAGGACACGATAGGCTATACATGGCGGCCAGTATTAATGGTGGAGGAAAAACCTGGAAAAACTCCGGAAAGAGCCACCGACCCACGAGAAGCTACTGGCAAGCTTTCTCACAAACCCACATTGGCTGAATCCTAGACTCGAACCCACGCAGACAGAGGTGAGATGGCAGTGATCCGTAAAGGAGAGCGCTATAGATAACTCGGCAACTGGGGGACCCTCTTTTCGCGCTTGTAAATATTATCCCAATGGCGTTTAGAAACCCTTAAATCCGATCATTAGCACAGTATTTTTGAAAATTGCTATTGAGGTATTGCAAGTACTACAGATAGCCACGTGACTGCATTCGTGTGAGAATGTTTAGATCTAAGGTATCATTTATACAAAAAGTAATATTCCTTCTTTCCACACAGCCGACCCCGACCACCCAGTGTCAAAATTCAACCTATCCCACCTGTAATACCATTCTAATTACAAAGTCCTTTTTATGTCTTCTTCTCGCATGTCAGACTATGGTAATGAAATTCCAAGTGAATATTAAAGAGAGAGAGAGAGCTATATCCTTCCATCCATCCATCCGTGTATCTATCTATCTATCTATCTATCTATCTCTACATCTATCTATATCTATCCATGTCTATATCTATCAATATCTATCTCGATATATTTATCTTTCTATCTTTTTTTCTTTTATTTCGGTGGGGAGGGGGGGACCAGACAAATGCCCTCTCCCCCACTTGTCCAAAAAAGGAAAGTGTTTATATGTATGTGTTTTCCCCCAGGTGTGTTGTATGGTGTTTTTTTTTTAAAAGAAAATAATTCCAATCAAAAATTTATTTTAAAATAATTTTTGACCGGGTATTTGTTGGATTTCCTAGTGTTTTCTACATGGTGGTTCTTCTGAGTTGGTTTCTATCACCTTACTCGAAATCCCATTCCTGATGTTCTAGTTGACCTTAGCTAGAGGTCACCTATATCCAGTGTGTGTTATGTGTATATTGATATATGTATGTGTGCAATATATAGTTTTCTTTGTATTGATAGCCAGTTATTTTAAATTTTATCCCAGTTGTCTTACGATCTTATATTTTATTAATGATTATATTTATTTCAAATTTGGAATTTGGCGAAGAAACGGTGGACTATTGGTTTTGAAAGAAAAAAGAAGCTATTCTTTTATGTGTGTGTTGCTCTGTTTCGTTCTTCGCTTAAATTAATATGATTAGGTCGACTGGGCTCGAGCAGGGGTCCATACTTTCTTTATTTACTGTATTTCTTCCTGCTCGACTGAGTCCGCCTTTATTGATTTAAGATTATGTTCAAAAAAAAAAAAAAGGTAATTTTTATATTTCTTTCCCGCTAAATGGGGATTGATACACAGTACGGGAGCTGTGTAACAGAGACAGAGTGCAGAGTGAATTAGGTCGAGAGTAAATACGAGTAGTTATTTCTTTGTGTTGTACGCATGAGTTTCCCACCTGGAGATATTTCCAAAAACTCTTTCACGGACCTGTTCACTTCGCATAGCGCCATGTGACGTAGCCCCGTGACTTTATTATCTGGTACTTCCCCCATTAGGGATCCCTGTTTTTCTCATTCCCTATACCCATTAAGAATGAGAGAATGATGACAAAAAAAAAAAAGTTTCTTTAGGTTTAGGAAGTTATATGACTGGACGATTTGAGTCATAATAACAATTTATGTGTGAGATATTTCTACAAATATTTAGTTTTAGGAGGTTATGTGACTGGGAGATTTTTATATTTACTTGTTAAATGTTTGAAATTTAAATTGCGATTGAAATTTTTAAAAATAGAATTTTTTAAAATAATTTTTTATTTTATTTTTCTTACCACTATGATCTGGCCGCAGGCTTTCATTGTGTCGACAATATAGTCAGTTATTTTATACAGTGTTTCTTTGTCAAATCTCCCATCTAAGTATAGTAAGTTTTCTTTTCTATATTTGTCGTTCTTACTAATTTTCCCTATAACTCTAACTATCTATCTGTCTATCTATCTATCCCGACTGTTTTTGTTACGATTAAAAGTCTCCTGTCGATAGACCGCTCCGGTGGCCTAGTGGTTAGAGCGTCTGCCTCGGATGCGGGAGGTCATGGGTTCGGTCCCCGGCCGAGTCATACCAAAGACTTACAAAAATGGTACTAACATCTGCCTTGCTTGGCATTCAGCATTAAGAGGTTAGTGTTAGGACTGGTCGGCCTGGTGTCAGGATAATGTGACCAGGTGGGACATCATGCTACATGTCTGCAACATGATGCCCCAGTGCTAGACATCACTATAAACTGTCACAGGGCAGATATCACAGCGGTATCACTGAACACTTGTAAAAGCTACATTAAAAAATTCAAATCACATACACACACACTCCTGTTGGTAACTGAAGACATCTAGTTTTTCAGTAAATAAACAGCTGAAATTAAATCTTATCATAAATTACTTGTCTATAGAAATACCACAAATGACAGTATCTGATATAATACCCAAATAATATTTATCTACATATTTGGATGACACTTAAGAAACCGGCACTTCAACAATAATAATTTATCACAGATCCTTCATTCAAGGAAGTCGACCATGGGTAGAATATATTAGGAGGTGTTTACGAACTGCGGAAAGTCGGTAGACAGTGGCTCATAGTAGAGATATTTATCCGATGTGTCATAAATATGTGCCAGGAAGTCTAATAACTTGTGTTGTTGTTCAATATTTGTTTTGAGTTGTGATAACACTTATTAATGGTTGAAATCACTGGTTTATACTGTCATTTCCTTTATATTATGTAATGTACCCCGACCACCCAGTGTCAAAATTCAACCTATCTCACCTGTAATACCATTCTAATGACAAAGTCCTTTTTTGTCTTCTTCTCGCATGTCAGACTATGGTAATGAAATTCCAAGTGAATATTAAGAGAGAGAGAGAGAGAGAGAGAGAGAGAAAGAGAGAGAGAGCTATATCCTTCCATCCATCCATTCGTGTATCTATCTCTACATCTATCTATATCTATCCATGTCTATATCTATCAATATCTATATCGTTATATTTATCTATCTATCTTTTTTTCTTTTATTTCGGGGGGGGGGGGACAAGACAGATGCCCTCTCCCCCACTTGTCCAAAAAAGGAAAGTGTTTATATGTATGTGTTTTCCCCCAGGTGTGTTGTACGGTGGTTTTTTTTAAAGAAAATAATTCCAATCAAAAATTTATTTTAAAATAATTTTTGACCGGGTATTTGTTGGATTTCCTAGTGTTTTCTACATGGTGGTTCTTCTGAGTTGGTTTCTATCACCTTACTCGAAATCCCATTCCTGATGTTCTAGTTGACCTTGGCTAGAGGTCACCTATATCCAGTGTGTGTTATGTGTATATTGATATATGTATGTGTGCAATATATAGTTTTCTTTGTATTGATAGCCAGTTATTTCAAATTTTATCCCAGCTGTCTTACGATCTTATATTTTATTAATGGTTATATTTATTTCAAATTTGGAATTTGGCGAAGAAACGGTGGACTATTGGTTTTGAAAGAAAAAAGAAGCTATTCTTTTATGTGTGTGTTGCTCTGTTTCGTTCTTCGCTTAAATTAATATGATTAGGTCGACTGGGCTCGAGCAGGGGTCCATACTGTCTTTATTTACTTCATTTCTTCCTGCTCGACTGAGTCCGCCTTTATTGATTTAAGATTATGTTCAAAAAAAAAAAAGGTAATTTTTATATTTCTTTCCCGCTAAATGGGGATAGATACACAGTACGGGAGCTGTGTAACAGAGACAGAGTGAATTAGGTCGAGAGTAAATACGAGTAGTTATTTCTTTGTGTTGTACGCATGAGTTTCCCACCTGGGGATATTTCCAAAAACTCTTTCACGGACCTGTTCACTTCGCGTAGCGCCATGTGACGTAGCCCCGTGACTTTATTATCTGGTACTTCCCCCATTAGGGATCCCTGTTTTTCTCATTCCCTATACCCATTAAGAATGAGAGAATGATGAAGAAAAAAAAGTTTCTTTAGGTTTAGGAAGTTATATGACTGGAAGCATTGAGTCATAATAACAATTTATGTCTGGGATATTTCTACAAATATTTAGTTTTAGGAAGTTATATAAATGGGAGATTTATATATTTACTTGTTAAATGTTTGAAATTTAAATTGCGATTGAAATTTTAAAAAATTGAATTTTTTAAAATAAATTTTTATTTTATTTTTTATTTTATTTTTCTTATCACTATGATCTGGCCACAGGCTTTCATTGTGTCTACAATATAGTCAGTTATTTTATACAGCGTTTCTTTGTCAAATCTCCCATCTAAGTATAGTAAGTTTTCTTTTCTATATTTGTCGTTCTTACTAATTTTCTCTACAACTCTAACTATCTATCTGTCTATCTATCTATCCCGACTGTTTTTGTTACGATTAAAAGTCTCCTGTTGATAGACCGCTCCGGTGGCCTAGTGGTTAGAGCGTCTGGTTCGAATGCGGGAGGTCATGGGTTCAGTCCCCGGCCGAGTCATACCAAAGATTTACAAAAATGGTACTAACATCTGTCTCGCTTGGCATTCAGCATTAAGAGGTTAGTGTTAGGACTGGTCGGCCTGGTGTCAGGATAATATGACCAGGTGGGACATCATGCTACATGTCTGCGACATGATGCCCCAGTGCTAGACATCACTATAAACTGTCACAGGGCAGATATCACAGCGGTATCACTGAACACTTGTAAAAGCTACATTAAAAAATTCAAATCACATACACACACACTCCTGTTGGTAACTGAAGACATCTAGTTTTTCAGTAAATAAACAGCTGAAATTAAATCTTATCATAAATTACTTGTCTATAGAAATACCACAAATGACAGTATCTGATATAATACCCAAATAATATTTATCTACATATTTGGATGACACTTAAGAAACCGGCACTTCAACAATAATAATTTATCACAGATCCTTCATTCAAGGAAGTCGACCATGGGTAGAATATATTAGGAGGTGTTTACGAACTGCGGAAAGTCGGTAGACAGTGGCTCATAGTAGAGATATTTATCCGATGTGTCATAAATATGTGCCAGGAAGTCTAATAACTTGTGTTGTTGTTCAATATTTGTTTTGAGTTGTGATAACACTTATTAATGGTTGAAATCACTGGTTTATACTGTCATTTCCTTTATATTATGTAATGTACCCCGACCACCCAGTGTCAAAATTCAACCTATCCCACCTGTAATACCATTCTAATGACAAAGTCCTTTTTTGTCTTCTTCTCGCATGTCAGACTATGGTAATGAAATTCCAAGTGAATATTAAGAGAGAGAGAAAGAGAGAGAGAGCTATATCCTTCCATCCATCCATTCGTGTATCTATCTCTACATCTATCTATATCTATCCATGTCTATATCTATCAATATCTATATCGTTATATTTATCTATCTATCTTTTTTTCTTTTATTTCGGGGGGGGGGGGGGGAGGGGACAAGACAGATGCCCTCTCCCCCACTTGTCCAAAAAAGGAAAGTGTTTATATGTATGTGTTTTCCCCCAGGTGTGTTGTACGGTGGTTTTTTTTAAAGAAAATAATTCCAATCAAAAATTTATTTTAAAATAATTTTTGACCGGGTATTTGTTGGATTTCCTAGTGTTTTCTACATGGTGGTTCTTCTGAGTTGGTTTCTATCACCTTACTCGAAATCCCATTCCTGATGTTCTAGTTGACCTTGGCTAGAGGTCACCTATATCCAGTGTGTGTTATGTGTATATTGATATATGTATGTGTGCAATATATAGTTTTCTTTGTATTGATAGCCAGTTATTTCAAATTTTATCCCAGCTGTCTTACGATCTTATATTTTATTAATGGTTATATTTATTTCAAATTTGGAATTTGGCGAAGAAACGGTGGACTATTGGTTTTGAAAGAAAAAAGAAGCTATTCTTTTATGTGTGTGTTGCTCTGTTTCGTTCTTCGCTTAAATTAATATGATTAGGTCGACTGGGCTCGAGCAGGGGTCCATACTGTCTTTATTTACTTCATTTCTTCCTGCTCGACTGAGTCCGCCTTTATTGATTTAAGATTATGTTCAAAAAAAAAAGGTAATTTTTATATTTCTTTCCCGCTAAATGGGGATAGATACACAGTACGGGAGCTGTGTAACAGAGACAGAGTGAATTAGGTCGAGAGTAAATACGAGTAGTTATTTCTTTGTGTTGTACGCATGAGTTTCCCACCTGGGGATATTTCCAAAAACTCTTTCACGGACCTGTTCACTTCGCGTAGCGCCATGTGACGTAGCCCCGTGACTTTATTATCTGGTACTTCCCCCATTAGGGATCCCTGTTTTTCTCATTCCCTATACCCATTAAGAATGAGAGAATGATGACAAAAAAAAAAAAGTTTCTTTAGGTTTAGGAAGTTATATGACTGGACGATTTGAGTCATAATAACAATTTATGTGTGAGATATTTCTACAAATATTTAGTTTTAGGAGGTTATGTGACTGGGAGATTTTTATATTTACTTGTTAAATGTTTGAAATTTAAATTGCGATTGAAATTTTTAAAAATAGAATTTTTTAAAATAATTTTTTATTTTATTTTTCTTACCACTATGATCTGGCCGCAGGCTTTCATTGTGTCGACAATATAGTCAGTTATTTTATACAGTGTTTCTTTGTCAAATCTCCCATCTAAGTATAGTAAGTTTTCTTTTCTATATTTGTCGTTCTTACTAATTTTCCCTATAACTCTAACTATCTATCTGTCTATCTATCTATCCCGACTGTTTTTGTTACGATTAAAAGTCTCCTGTCGATAGACCGCTCCGGTGGCCTAGTGGTTAGAGCGTCTGCCTCGGATGCGGGAGGTCATGGGTTCGGTCCCCGGCCGAGTCATACCAAAGACTTACAAAAATGGTACTAACATCTGCCTTGCTTGGCATTCAGCATTAAGAGGTTAGTGTTAGGACTGGTCGGCCTGGTGTCAGGATAATATGACCAGGTGGGACATCATGCTACATGTCTGCGACATGATGCCCCAGTGCTAGACATCACTATAAACTGTCACAGGGCAGATATCACAGCGGTATCACTGAACACTTGTAAAAGCTACATTAAAAAATTCAAATCACATACACACACACTCCTGTTGGTAACTGAAGACATCTAGTTTTTCAGTAAATAAACAGCTGAAATTAAATCTTATCATAAATTACTTGTCTATAGAAATACCACAAATGACAGTATCTGATATAATACCCAAATAATATTTATCTACATATTTGGATGACACTTAAGAAACCGGCACTTCAACAATAATAATTTATCACAGATCCTTCATTCAAGGAAGTCGACCATGGGTAGAATATATTAGGAGGTGTTTACGAACTGCGGAAAGTCGGTAGACAGTGGCTCATAGTAGAGATATTTATCCGATGTGTCATAAATATGTGCCAGGAAGTCTAATAACTTGTGTTGTTGTTCAATATTTGTTTTGAGTTGTGATAACACTTATTAATGGTTGAAATCACTGGTTTATACTGTCATTTCCTTTATATTATGTAATGTACCCCGACCACCCAGTGTCAAAATTCAACCTATCCCACCTGTAATACCATTCTAATGACAAAGTCCTTTTTTGTCTTCTTCTCGCATGTCAGACTATGGTAATGAAATTCCAAGTGAATATTAAGAGAGAGAGAAAGAGAGAGAGAGCTATATCCTTCCATCCATCCATTCGTGTATCTATCTCTACATCTATCTATATCTATCCATGTCTATATCTATCAATATCTATATCGTTATATTTATCTATCTATCTTTTTTTCTTTTATTTCGGGGGGGGGGGGGGGACAAGACAGATGCCCTCTCCCCCACTTGTCCAAAAAAGGAAAGTGTTTATATGTATGTGTTTTCCCCCAGGTGTGTTGTACGGTGGTTTTTTTTAAAGAAAATAATTCCAATCAAAAATTTATTTTAAAATAATTTTTGACCGGGTATTTGTTGGATTTCCTAGTGTTTTCTACATGGTGGTTCTTCTGAGTTGGTTTCTATCACCTTACTCGAAATCCCATTCCTGATGTTCTAGTTGACCTTGGCTAGAGGTCACCTATATCCAGTGTGTGTTATGTGTATATTGATATATGTATGTGTGCAATATATAGTTTTCTTTGTATTGATAGCCAGTTATTTCAAATTTTATCCCAGCTGTCTTACGATCTTATATTTTATTAATGGTTATATTTATTTCAAATTTGGAATTTGGCGAAGAAACGGTGGACTATTGGTTTTGAAAGAAAAAAGAAGCTATTCTTTTATGTGTGTGTTGCTCTGTTTCGTTCTTCGCTTAAATTAATATGATTAGGTCGACTGGGCTCGAGCAGGGGTCCATACTGTCTTTATTTACTTCATTTCTTCCTGCTCGACTGAGTCCGCCTTTATTGATTTAAGATTATGTTCAAAAAAAAAAAAGGTAATTTTTATATTTCTTTCCCGCTAAATGGGGATAGATACACAGTACGGGAGCTGTGTAACAGAGACAGAGTGAATTAGGTCGAGAGTAAATACGAGTAGTTATTTCTTTGTGTTGTACGCATGAGTTTCCCACCTGGGGATATTTCCAAAAACTCTTTCACGGACCTGTTCACTTCGCGTAGCGCCATGTGACGTAGCCCCGTGACTTTATTATCTGGTACTTCCCCCATTAGGGATCCCTGTTTTTCTCATTCCCTATACCCATTAAGAATGAGAGAATGATGAAGAAAAAAAAGTTTCTTTAGGTTTAGGAAGTTATATGACTGGAAGCATTGAGTCATAATAACAATTTATGTCTGGGATATTTCTACAAATATTTAGTTTTAGGAAGTTATATAAATGGGAGATTTATATATTTACTTGTTAAATGTTTGAAATTTAAATTGCGATTGAAATTTTAAAAAATTGAATTTTTTAAAATAAATTTTTATTTTATTTTTTATTTTATTTTTCTTATCACTATGATCTGGCCACAGGCTTTCATTGTGTCTACAATATAGTCAGTTATTTTATACAGCGTTTCTTTGTCAAATCTCCCATCTAAGTATAGTAAGTTTTCTTTTCTATATTTGTCGTTCTTACTAATTTTCTCTACAACTCTAACTATCTATCTGTCTATCTATCTATCCCGACTGTTTTTGTTACGATTAAAAGTCTCCTGTTGATAGACCGCTCCGGTGGCCTAGTGGTTAGAGCGTCTGGTTCGAATGCGGGAGGTCATGGGTTCAGTCCCCGGCCGAGTCATACCAAAGATTTACAAAAATGGTACTAACATCTGTCTCGCTTGGCATTCAGCATTAAGAGGTTAGTGTTAGGACTGGTCGGCCTGGTGTCAGGATAATATGACCAGGTGGGACATCATGCTACATGTCTGCGACATGATGCCCCAGTGCTAGACATCACTATAAACTGTCACAGGGCAGATATCACAGCGGTATCACTGAACACTTGTAAAAGCTACATTAAAAAATTCAAATCACATACACACACACTCCTGTTGGTAACTGAAGACATCTAGTTTTTCAGTAAATAAACAGCTGAAATTAAATCTTATCATAAATTACTTGTCTATAGAAATACCACAAATGACAGTATCTGATATAATACCCAAATAATATTTATCTACATATTTGGATGACACTTAAGAAACCGGCACTTCAACAATAATAATTTATCACAGATCCTTCATTCAAGGAAGTCGACCATGGGTAGAATATATTAGGAGGTGTTTACGAACTGCGGAAAGTCGGTAGACAGTGGCTCATAGTAGAGATATTTATCCGATGTGTCATAAATATGTGCCAGGAAGTCTAATAACTTGTGTTGTTGTTCAATATTTGTTTTGAGTTGTGATAACACTTATTAATGGTTGAAATCACTGGTTTATACTGTCATTTCCTTTATATTATGTAATGTACCCCGACCACCCAGTGTCAAAATTCAACCTATCTCACCTGTAATACCATTCTAATGACAAAGTCCTTTTTTGTCTTCTTCTCGCATGTCAGACTATGGTAATGAAATTCCAAGTGAATATTAAGAGAGAGAGAGAGAGAGAGAGAGAGAGAAAGAGAGAGAGAGCTATATCCTTCCATCCATCCATTCGTGTATCTATCTCTACATCTATCTATATCTATCCATGTCTATATCTATCAATATCTATATCGTTATATTTATCTATCTATCTTTTTTTCTTTTATTTCGGGGGGGGGGGGACAAGACAGATGCCCTCTCCCCCACTTGTCCAAAAAAGGAAAGTGTTTATATGTATGTGTTTTCCCCCAGGTGTGTTGTACGGTGGTTTTTTTTAAAGAAAATAATTCCAATCAAAAATTTATTTTAAAATAATTTTTGACCGGGTATTTGTTGGATTTCCTAGTGTTTTCTACATGGTGGTTCTTCTGAGTTGGTTTCTATCACCTTACTCGAAATCCCATTCCTGATGTTCTAGTTGACCTTGGCTAGAGGTCACCTATATCCAGTGTGTGTTATGTGTATATTGATATATGTATGTGTGCAATATATAGTTTTCTTTGTATTGATAGCCAGTTATTTCAAATTTTATCCCAGCTGTCTTACGATCTTATATTTTATTAATGGTTATATTTATTTCAAATTTGGAATTTGGCGAAGAAACGGTGGACTATTGGTTTTGAAAGAAAAAAGAAGCTATTCTTTTATGTGTGTGTTGCTCTGTTTCGTTCTTCGCTTAAATTAATATGATTAGGTCGACTGGGCTCGAGCAGGGGTCCATACTGTCTTTATTTACTTCATTTCTTCCTGCTCGACTGAGTCCGCCTTTATTGATTTAAGATTATGTTCAAAAAAAAAAAAGGTAATTTTTATATTTCTTTCCCGCTAAATGGGGATAGATACACAGTACGGGAGCTGTGTAACAGAGACAGAGTGAATTAGGTCGAGAGTAAATACGAGTAGTTATTTCTTTGTGTTGTACGCATGAGTTTCCCACCTGGGGATATTTCCAAAAACTCTTTCACGGACCTGTTCACTTCGCGTAGCGCCATGTGACGTAGCCCCGTGACTTTATTATCTGGTACTTCCCCCATTAGGGATCCCTGTTTTTCTCATTCCCTATACCCATTAAGAATGAGAGAATGATGAAGAAAAAAAAGTTTCTTTAGGTTTAGGAAGTTATATGACTGGAAGCATTGAGTCATAATAACAATTTATGTCTGGGATATTTCTACAAATATTTAGTTTTAGGAAGTTATATAAATGGGAGATTTATATATTTACTTGTTAAATGTTTGAAATTTAAATTGCGATTGAAATTTTAAAAAATTGAATTTTTTAAAATAAATTTTTATTTTATTTTTTATTTTATTTTTCTTATCACTATGATCTGGCCACAGGCTTTCATTGTGTCTACAATATAGTCAGTTATTTTATACAGCGTTTCTTTGTCAAATCTCCCATCTAAGTATAGTAAGTTTTCTTTTCTATATTTGTCGTTCTTACTAATTTTCTCTACAACTCTAACTATCTATCTGTCTATCTATCTATCCCGACTGTTTTTGTTACGATTAAAAGTCTCCTGTTGATAGACCGCTCCGGTGGCCTAGTGGTTAGAGCGTCTGGTTCGAATGCGGGAGGTCATGGGTTCAGTCCCCGGCCGAGTCATACCAAAGATTTACAAAAATGGTACTAACATCTGTCTCGCTTGGCATTCAGCATTAAGAGGTTAGTGTTAGGACTGGTCGGCCTGGTGTCAGGATAATATGACCAGGTGGGACATCATGCTACATGTCTGCGACATGATGCCCCAGTGCTAGACATCACTATAAACTGTCACAGGGCAGATATCACAGCGGTATCACTGAACACTTGTAAAAGCTACATTAAAAAATTCAAATCACATACACACACACTCCTGTTGGTAACTGAAGACATCTAGTTTTTCAGTAAATAAACAGCTGAAATTAAATCTTATCATAAATTACTTGTCTATAGAAATACCACAAATGACAGTATCTGATATAATACCCAAATAATATTTATCTACATATTTGGATGACACTTAAGAAACCGGCACTTCAACAATAATAATTTATCACAGATCCTTCATTCAAGGAAGTCGACCATGGGTAGAATATATTAGGAGGTGTTTACGAACTGCGGAAAGTCGGTAGACAGTGGCTCATAGTAGAGATATTTATCCGATGTGTCATAAATATGTGCCAGGAAGTCTAATAACTTGTGTTGTTGTTCAATATTTGTTTTGAGTTGTGATAACACTTATTAATGGTTGAAATCACTGGTTTATACTGTCATTTCCTTTATATTATGTAATGTACCCCGACCACCCAGTGTCAAAATTCAACCTATCCCACCTGTAATACCATTCTAATGACAAAGTCCTTTTTTGTCTTCTTCTCGCATGTCAGACTATGGTAATGAAATTCCAAGTGAATATTAAGAGAGAGAGAAAGAGAGAGAGAGCTATATCCTTCCATCCATCCATTCGTGTATCTATCTCTACATCTATCTATATCTATCCATGTCTATATCTATCAATATCTATATCGTTATATTTATCTATCTATCTTTTTTTCTTTTATTTCGGGGGGGGGGGGGAGGGGACAAGACAGATGCCCTCTCCCCCACTTGTCCAAAAAAGGAAAGTGTTTATATGTATGTGTTTTCCCCCAGGTGTGTTGTACGGTGGTTTTTTTTAAAGAAAATAATTCCAATCAAAAATTTATTTTAAAATAATTTTTGACCGGGTATTTGTTGGATTTCCTAGTGTTTTCTACATGGTGGTTCTTCTGAGTTGGTTTCTATCACCTTACTCGAAATCCCATTCCTGATGTTCTAGTTGACCTTGGCTAGAGGTCACCTATATCCAGTGTGTGTTATGTGTATATTGATATATGTATGTGTGCAATATATAGTTTTCTTTGTATTGATAGCCAGTTATTTCAAATTTTATCCCAGCTGTCTTACGATCTTATATTTTATTAATGGTTATATTTATTTCAAATTTGGAATTTGGCGAAGAAACGGTGGACTATTGGTTTTGAAAGAAAAAAGAAGCTATTCTTTTATGTGTGTGTTGCTCTGTTTCGTTCTTCGCTTAAATTAATATGATTAGGTCGACTGGGCTCGAGCAGGGGTCCATACTGTCTTTATTTACTTCATTTCTTCCTGCTCGACTGAGTCCGCCTTTATTGATTTAAGATTATGTTCAAAAAAAAAAGGTAATTTTTATATTTCTTTCCCGCTAAATGGGGATAGATACACAGTACGGGAGCTGTGTAACAGAGACAGAGTGAATTAGGTCGAGAGTAAATACGAGTAGTTATTTCTTTGTGTTGTACGCATGAGTTTCCCACCTGGGGATATTTCCAAAAACTCTTTCACGGACCTGTTCACTTCGCGTAGCGCCATGTGACGTAGCCCCGTGACTTTATTATCTGGTACTTCCCCCATTAGGGATCCCTGTTTTTCTCATTCCCTATACCCATTAAGAATGAGAGAATGATGACAAAAAAAAAAAAGTTTCTTTAGGTTTAGGAAGTTATATGACTGGACGATTTGAGTCATAATAACAATTTATGTGTGAGATATTTCTACAAATATTTAGTTTTAGGAGGTTATGTGACTGGGAGATTTTTATATTTACTTGTTAAATGTTTGAAATTTAAATTGCGATTGAAATTTTTAAAAATAGAATTTTTTAAAATAATTTTTTATTTTATTTTTCTTACCACTATGATCTGGCCGCAGGCTTTCATTGTGTCGACAATATAGTCAGTTATTTTATACAGTGTTTCTTTGTCAAATCTCCCATCTAAGTATAGTAAGTTTTCTTTTCTATATTTGTCGTTCTTACTAATTTTCCCTATAACTCTAACTATCTATCTGTCTATCTATCTATCCCGACTGTTTTTGTTACGATTAAAAGTCTCCTGTCGATAGACCGCTCCGGTGGCCTAGTGGTTAGAGCGTCTGCCTCGGATGCGGGAGGTCATGGGTTCGGTCCCCGGCCGAGTCATACCAAAGACTTACAAAAATGGTACTAACATCTGCCTTGCTTGGCATTCAGCATTAAGAGGTTAGTGTTAGGACTGGTCGGCCTGGTGTCAGGATAATATGACCAGGTGGGACATCATGCTACATGTCTGCGACATGATGCCCCAGTGCTAGACATCACTATAAACTGTCACAGGGCAGATATCACAGCGGTATCACTGAACACTTGTAAAAGCTACATTAAAAAATTCAAATCACATACACACACACTCCTGTTGGTAACTGAAGACATCTAGTTTTTCAGTAAATAAACAGCTGAAATTAAATCTTATCATAAATTACTTGTCTATAGAAATACCACAAATGACAGTATCTGATATAATACCCAAATAATATTTATCTACATATTTGGATGACACTTAAGAAACCGGCACTTCAACAATAATAATTTATCACAGATCCTTCATTCAAGGAAGTCGACCATGGGTAGAATATATTAGGAGGTGTTTACGAACTGCGGAAAGTCGGTAGACAGTGGCTCATAGTAGAGATATTTATCCGATGTGTCATAAATATGTGCCAGGAAGTCTAATAACTTGTGTTGTTGTTCAATATTTGTTTTGAGTTGTGATAACACTTATTAATGGTTGAAATCACTGGTTTATACTGTCATTTCCTTTATATTATGTAATGTACCCCGACCACCCAGTGTCAAAATTCAACCTATCCCACCTGTAATACCATTCTAATGACAAAGTCCTTTTTTGTCTTCTTCTCGCATGTCAGACTATGGTAATGAAATTCCAAGTGAATATTAAGAGAGAGAGAAAGAGAGAGAGAGCTATATCCTTCCATCCATCCATTCGTGTATCTATCTCTACATCTATCTATATCTATCCATGTCTATATCTATCAATATCTATATCGTTATATTTATCTATCTATCTTTTTTTCTTTTATTTCGGGGGGGGGGGGAGGGGACAAGACAGATGCCCTCTCCCCCACTTGTCCAAAAAAGGAAAGTGTTTATATGTATGTGTTTTCCCCCAGGTGTGTTGTACGGTGGTTTTTTTTAAAGAAAATAATTCCAATCAAAAATTTATTTTAAAATAATTTTTGACCGGGTATTTGTTGGATTTCCTAGTGTTTTCTACATGGTGGTTCTTCTGAGTTGGTTTCTATCACCTTACTCGAAATCCCATTCCTGATGTTCTAGTTGACCTTGGCTAGAGGTCACCTATATCCAGTGTGTGTTATGTGTATATTGATATATGTATGTGTGCAATATATAGTTTTCTTTGTACTGATAGCCAGTTATTTCAAATTTTATCCCAGCTGTCTTACGATCTTATATTTTATTAATGGTTATATTTATTTCAAATTTGGAATTTGGCGAAGAAACGGTGGACTATTGGTTTTGAAAGAAAAAAGAAGCTATTCTTTTATGTGTGTGTTGCTCTGTTTCGTTCTTCGCTTAAATTAATATGATTAGGTCGACTGGGCTCGAGCAGGGGTCCATACTGTCTTTATTTACTTCATTTCTTCCTGCTCGACTGAGTCCGCCTTTATTGATTTAAGATTATGTTCAAAAAAAAAAAAAGGTAATTTTTATATTTCTTTCCCGCTAAATGGGGATTGATACACAGTACGGGAGCTGTGTAACAGAGACAGAGTGAATTAGGTCGAGAGTAAATACGAGTAGTTATTTCTTTGTGTTGTACGCATGAGTTTCCCACCTGGGGATATTTCCAAAAACTCTTTCACGGACCTGTTCACTTCGCGTAGCGCCATGTGACGTAGCCCCGTGACTTTATTATCTGGTACTTCCCCCATTAGGGATCCCTGTTTTTCTCATTCCCTATACCCATTAAGAATGAGAGAATGATGAAGAAAAAAAAGTTTCTTTAGGTTTAGGAAGTTATATGACTGGAAGCATTGAGTCATAATAACAATTTATGTCTGGGATATTTCTACAAATATTTAGTTTTAGGAAGTTATATAAATGGGAGATTTTTATATTTACTTGTTAAATGTTTGAAATTTAAATTGCGATTGAAATTTTAAAAAATTGAATTTTTTAAAATAAATTTTTATTTTATTTTTTATTTTATTTTTCTTATCACTATGATCTGGCCACAGGCTTTCATTGTGTCTACAATATAGTCAGTTATTTTATACAGCGTTTCTTTGTCAAATCTCCCATCTAAGTATAGTAAGTTTTCTTTTCTATATTTGTCGTTCTTACTAATTTTCTCTACAACTCTAACTATCTATCTGTCTATCTATCTATCCCGACTGTTTTTGTTACGATTAAAAGTCTCCTGTTGATAGACCGCTCCGGTGGCCTAGTGGTTAGAGCGTCTGGTTCGAATGCGGGAGGTCATGGGTTCAGTCCCCGGCCGAGTCATACCAAAGATTTACAAAAATGGTACTAACATCTGTCTCGCTTGGCATTCAGCATTAAGAGGTTAGTGTTAGGACTGGTCGGCCTGGTGTCAGGATAATATGACCAGGTGGGACATCATGCTACATGTCTGCGACATGATGCCCCAGTGCTAGACATCACTATAAACTGTCACAGGGCAGATATCACAGCGGTATCACTGAACACTTGTAAAAGCTACATTAAAAAATTCAAATCACATACACACACACTCCTGTTGGTAACTGAAGACATCTAGTTTTTCAGTAAATAAACAGCTGAAATTAAATCTTATCATAAATTACTTGTCTATAGAAATACCACAAATGACAGTATCTGATATAATACCCAAATAATATTTATCTACATATTTGGATGACACTTAAGAAACCGGCACTTCAACAATAATAATTTATCACAGATCCTTCATTCAAGGAAGTCGACCATGGGTAGAATATATTAGGAGGTGTTTACGAACTGCGGAAAGTCGGTAGACAGTGGCTCATAGTAGAGATATTTATCCGATGTGTCATAAATATGTGCCAGGAAGTCTAATAACTTGTGTTGTTGTTCAATATTTGTTTTGAGTTGTGATAACACTTATTAATGGTTGAAATCACTGGTTTATACTGTCATTTCCTTTATATTATGTAATGTACCCCGACCACCCAGTGTCAAAATTCAACCTATCCCACCTGTAATACCATTCTAATGACAAAGTCCTTTTTTGTCTTCTTCTCGCATGTCAGACTATGGTAATGAAATTCCAAGTGAATATTAAGAGAGAGAGAGAGAGAGAGAGAGAAAGAGAGAGAGAGCTATATCCTTCCATCCATCCATTCGTGTATCTATCTCTACATCTATCTATATCTATCCATGTCTATATCTATCAATATCTATATCGTTATATTTATCTATCTATCTTTTTTTCTTTTATTTCGGGGGGGGGGGGAGGGGACAAGACAGATGCCCTCTCCCCCACTTGTCCAAAAAAGGAAAGTGTTTATATGTATGTGTTTTCCCCCAGGTGTGTTGTACGGTGGTTTTTTTTAAAGAAAATAATTCCAATCAAAAATTTATTTTAAAATAATTTTTGACCGGGTATTTGTTGGATTTCCTAGTGTTTTCTACATGGTGGTTCTTCTGAGTTGGTTTCTATCACCTTACTCGAAATCCCATTCCTGATGTTCTAGTTGACCTTGGCTAGAGGTCACCTATATCCAGTGTGTGTTATGTGTATATTGATATATGTATGTGTGCAATATATAGTTTTCTTTGTACTGATAGCCAGTTATTTCAAATTTTATCCCAGCTGTCTTACGATCTTATATTTTATTAATGGTTATATTTATTTCAAATTTGGAATTTGGCGAAGAAACGGTGGACTACTGGTTTTGAAAGAAAAAAGAAGCTATTCTTTTATGTGTGTGTTGCTCTGTTTCGTTCTTCGCTTAAATTAATATGATTAGGTCGACTGGGCTCGAGCAGGGGTCCATACTGTCTTTATTTACTTCATTTCTTCCTGCTCGACTGAGTCCGCCTTTATTGATTTAAGATTATGTTCAAAAAAAAAAAAAGGTAATTTTTATATTTCTTTCCCGCTAAATGGGGATTGATACACAGTACGGGAGCTGTGTAACAGAGACAGAGTGAATTAGGTCGAGAGTAAATACGAGTAGTTATTTCTTTGTGTTGTACGCATGAGTTTCCCACCTGGGGATATTTCCAAAAACTCTTTCACGGACCTGTTCACTTCGCGTAGCGCCATGTGACGTAGCCCCGTGACTTTATTATCTGGTACTTCCCCCATTAGGGATCCCTGTTTTTCTCATTCCCTATACCCATTAAGAATGAGAGAATGATGAAGAAAAAAAAGTTTCTTTAGGTTTAGGAAGTTATATGACTGGAAGCATTGAGTCATAATAACAATTTATGTCTGGGATATTTCTACAAATATTTAGTTTTAGGAAGTTATATAAATGGGAGATTTTTATATTTACTTGTTAAATGTTTGAAATTTAAATTGCGATTGAAATTTTAAAAAATTGAATTTTTTAAAATAAATTTTTATTTTATTTTTTATTTTATTTTTCTTATCACTATGATCTGGCCACAGGCTTTCATTGTGTCTACAATATAGTCAGTTATTTTATACAGCGTTTCTTTGTCAAATCTCCCATCTAAGTATAGTAAGTTTTCTTTTCTATATTTGTCGTTCTTACTAATTTTCTCTACAACTCTAACTATCTATCTGTCTATCTATCTATCCCGACTGTTTTTGTTACGATTAAAAGTCTCCTGTTGATAGACCGCTCCGGTGGCCTAGTGGTTAGAGCGTCTGGTTCGAATGCGGGAGGTCATGGGTTCAGTCCCCGGCCGAGTCATACCAAAGATTTACAAAAATGGTACTAACATCTGTCTCGCTTGGCATTCAGCATTAAGAGGTTAGTGTTAGGACTGGTCGGCCTGGTGTCAGGATAATATGACCAGGTGGGACATCATGCTACATGTCTGCGACATGATGCCCCAGTGCTAGACATCACTATAAACTGTCACAGGGCAGATATCACAGCGGTATCACTGAACACTTGTAAAAGCTACATTAAAAAATTCAAATCACATACACACACACTCCTGTTGGTAACTGAAGACATCTAGTTTTTCAGTAAATAAACAGCTGAAATTAAATCTTATCATAAATTACTTGTCTATAGAAATACCACAAATGACAGTATCTGATATAATACCCAAATAATATTTATCTACATATTTGGATGACACTTAAGAAACCGGCACTTCAACAATAATAATTTATCACAGATCCTTCATTCAAGGAAGTCGACCATGGGTAGAATATATTAGGAGGTGTTTACGAACTGCGGAAAGTCGGTAGACAGTGGCTCATAGTAGAGATATTTATCCGATGTGTCATAAATATGTGCCAGGAAGTCTAATAACTTGTGTTGTTGTTCAATATTTGTTTTGAGTTGTGATAACACTTATTAATGGTTGAAATCACTGGTTTCTACTGTCATTTCCTTTATAATATGTAATGTACAAGTGTACATGTGCGTAAAACTTTGATTTGTAGGCAGCATTAAATGTTGAGAAATCTGTGAGAGAGCGAAATCTAAAAATAAGAGAAGTTGGCAAAAGTATGTACTGTTTGAATGTCTCCATTACGCCATGTCAATCCTTCAAATAATCAAGCGCTCTCCGTTACGGATCACTGCCATCTCACCTCCGTCTGAGTGGGTTCGAGTCTCGGGTTCGGCCTATGTGGGTATGTGAGAAAGCTTGCCAGTAGCTTCTCGTGGGTCGGTGGTTCTTTCCGAGTTTTCCCAGGTTCTTCATCCACAATTAATACTGGCCGCCATAAATATCTTATCTTGTGCTGAAAAAAGGCGTTAAAACTCAACAACAACAACAACCATCTACCGTCTTCAGTAGTACTTCCGCGTGCTGGTTCTCAAAAATCTCATTCAGTACCTAACAAAAAGATGAATAGAATTAGAAGGTAAAATCGGTACACCGACAGCATTAAACAGAATTTAAAGAATTTATTTTCTATGGTTTTGTATAAATTGTGAATAATAATACCATACTCTCCACATTGAACGGATGCTACTGTTCACACTCACAATCTATGGGTTGTCGGTTTGACAAAGAACTTGAACGACATCCATTGATACAGAGGTGTATATCCAGGCAAATAATGTAATTTACCCCCTCTGTCTCAATACGACAGTGTAATTAGCCTTTACAATTAAACTCAATATATCAAGTATTCAAAACATTTTGGCTTTAGAAGAACTCTTGTTTTGTTCATTATGATGAAGCTCGTTAGCCTTGTCAGGCAGTTCATCTAGGAGAAGGAAACTGTGATTCAAAACCAACCAAGTCCCATCCATTGGATTATGGCTCCACTGCCTTGTGGATATCTCCGGGAGAAGGAAAGGCTACGGGAGTAAACCCAGACAGAAAATCAGGAGTGGAGCCCCTAAGGCGGCTGGGGGTCGACTACGACCTCCTTCCGGCAGCTCCTGCATCCAAACTGGTGCCAAATGTCATGCTCAGCATTCCTTTGGACCCCACCAGCAAGGACGAGAGGGGGATCCTGACGTCTGGGCAGCCCAGGATCTCCATACTCCACGCCCAGGCTTGCGCCCTGGAGAGGACACTCCAGTCTCGCTACTGAGTGAAGAAACAACACGGAAGCTGACAGTTTACGGGTTATAAGTCCCACCCGATTGGCGTAGGGAAGGGGCGCCACGGGTCAGCTTTGACGGTGGGAGAGATCATCGTGTCCCACTAGCCAACTATCGCCCGCCTCAAGCCAGGCAGCCCCCGGTCAATAAGGTGTTGACCCGCCATCGTCTGCCTGCTCCAGTGGGTGTCTGGAGCTCAGTGTGTTGTTCAGCATGGCAAGCAGACGGTAATTCCACACCAGACAAAAGAAACAAGAAACCAATAAAGAAGACTCCAGCTCTTCGATTTGCAAGCTGGAATGTGCGCACCATGTGTACAGGCATTTCCGACGACCTCAGAGAAGTGGATGACACCAGAAAGACAGCCATCATCATCCCTCCAGGAAACCAGGCTCGCCTCTAGTGGCTCCCTCAGAGAGGAAAACTACACCTTCTTCTGGAAGGGTCGAGAACCTGAGGAGCCCCGTCAGCACGGAGTGGGCTTTGCCAACAAAAACAATCTTCTGGCCTCGGTTGAACCTCCCACAGGGGGCACTGAGCGTCTCTTGTCCATCCGCCTCACCACTGCTTCAGGTCCTGTCAACATCATCAGTGTCTACGCCCCAACCCTCACGTCATCAGAAGACGTGAAGGATCAGTTCTATGGGCAGCTGGACGAACAGATCAAAGGATGCCCCAAAAATGAACCACTATTCCTCCTCGGCGACTTTAATGCCAGAGTAGGTGCGGACCACGAGTCATGGCCTACCTGTCTCGGATATCATGGCACTGGAAAGACCAACGAAAACGGCCAGAGACTGCTGAAGCTATACACCTACCATGGCCTGTGCATCACAAACACCTTCTTCAAGTGTAAGCCACAACACAAAGTGTCATGGAAACACCCCAGATCTCATCACTGGCACCAACTCGACTTGGTCATCACCAGGCGCTCTGCCCTTAACAGCGTCTTCTCCACCAGAACCTACCACAGTGCAGACTGTGACTCCGACCATGTACTTGTGAGCAGCAGAGTGCGACTACAGCCTCACACGCTACACCGCTCAAAACCAAAAGGACGTCCTCGTATAAACACTGCGCAGATGTCAGTCCCTGCCAAGGTGGAGGAGTATGTGTCTGCCCTGAACAAAGCTCTCCAGGACCGGCTTGAGTACGACGATACAGCCAAGTAGAACGCCATGAAGGGTGCCATCTACAGTACAGCTATGTCAACGTTTGGCAAGAAGGAACGACCCAGCCAGGGCTGGTTCAATGCACACCTATCAAGGATGGAACCACAAATCGAGGAGAAACGAAAAGCCTTCATAGCTTACAAAAAATGCCCTAATGAACGGACGCTTGCTGCTCTCAGAAGTGCCCGAAGTAACACCCAACGCATTGCTAGACAGTGTGCGAACGAGTACTGGCAACAACTGTGTGAAGGGATCCAGCGCAGTGCCGAGTCGGGACACATCCAAGGTATGTACAGTGGCATCAAGAAGGCTCTAGGCCCTACAGTGAAAGGGGTCGCTTCCCTGAAATCCCTGACGGGAGAGAAGATCACAGACCGTGGGCAACAGATGGCCAGATGGGTGGAGCACTACTCAGAACTATACTCCCGAGAAACGTCAGTCACTGATGCAGCCCTCATCAGCATAAAGAATCTGCCCACCATGGAAGAGCTCGACAAAGTGCCAACCTTAGAGGACCTCAGCAAAGCAATTGACTGCCTTCCAAACGACAAAGCACCAGGTAGTGACAGCATCCCGCCCGAAGCTATCAAACGTGGAAAACCAGCATTGATTAAACCACTGCACGAGTTACTTTGCCGATGCTGGGAGGAAGGAGTAGTCCCCCAAGACATGCGTGATGCCACAATTGTGACCCTTTACAAAAACAAGGGCGACCGCAGTGACTGTAATAATTACAGAGGGATCTCGCTCTTGAGTATTGTGGGTAAAGTGTACGCCCGCATCATACTCAACAGGCTGCAGTTGCTGGCAGACCGTGTGTACCTTGAATCACAGTGCGGCTTCAGAGCAGGCAGGTCGGCGACAGACATGATCTTCTGCCTACGACAACTCCAACAGAGGAGCAGAGAGTAAGGTCAACCACTCTACATGATGTTCATCGACCTCACCAAGGCCTTTGACTTGGTCAGCAGGAAGGGTCTTTTTGAACTTCTGAGTAAGATCGGTTGCCCCCCAAAACTCCTCAGCATGATAATCTCTTTCCATGCAGATATGAAGGGAACAGTCCTGTATGATGGATCCTCCTCAACCTTCTTCCCAATTAACAGTGGTGTGAAGCAGGGCTGCGTGCTGGCACCAACACTTTTTGGGATCTTCTTCTCCCTGCTCCTGTCCTACGTCTTCGACACGTCCACGGATGGCATATATCTACACACCAGGTCCGACGGGAGGCTGTTCAACCTGGCCCGACTGCGCTCAAAGACCAAAGTGAGAGCTGTGCTCATCAGGGAGATGCTTTTTGCAGATGACGCAGCTCTTGTGGCCCACACCGAGGAAGCCCTCCAGAGACTGGGAGACCGTTTTGCTCTTGCCTGCACGCAGTTTGGTCTCACCATCAGCTTGGAAAAAACAAATGTCAGCGTGCAAGATACCACCATTGCCCCTTCAATCAAAATCAGCGGTGTCACCCTGGAAGCAGTCAACAACTTTACCTACCTAGGGTCAACCATCAGCAACATTCTCTCGATTGATATGGAGCTGGACAGAAGGTTTGGAAAGGCAAACACCATCATGGCTCGATTAACGAAGAGGGTGTGGGAAAACAACGCGCTGACAGAGCACACCAAGGTCCGAGTCTACCAGGCCTGCGTTCTCAGCACCCTTCTATATGGAAGTGAGACCTGGAGTACCTACATGAGGCAAGAACCCCGGCTCAACTCCTTCCATATACGGTGCCTAAAACGCATCCTGAAAATTAGCTGGCAAGACCGTGTTCCACACAGCTGGATCCTGCAGCGTGCAAGTACCCGCAGCATGTACTCCCTGCTAATTAAACGCCGCCTTCGATGGTTGGGTCACGTCCGACGCATGGAGGATGGAAGACTGCCAAAGGACATCCTATATGGACAGCTGGCCACTGGCATGAGAAGAGTCGGACGCCCCTCACTCCGTTTCAAAGATGTGTGCAAGAGGGACATGAAGGCATGCAACATTTCACGCGATGGCTGGGAAGAGCTGGCCGAGGACCGAGGCACCTGGAGACTGATGGTAAACAATGGCATATCAGTCGCTGATGCGAGGAAAGGCCAGTTGGCGGCAGAGAAACGTAAGAGAAAGAAGAACGCATCAGCAACCACAGTAACGCAGACTTCCCAGTATGTCTGCACCAACTGCAATAGGGACTGTCACTCACGTATAGGCCTGCACAGCCACATCAGACGATGCCAACAGAGACAGACAACACCCCAAGGGCGCTATTCGCATGGTCTTTCGAGACCGAGTCGCCAATGATGATGATGATTAATTAGCCTTTACAATTAAACTCAATATATCAAGTATTCAAAACATTTTGGCTTTAGAAGAACTCTTGTTTTGTTCATTATTATTAACAAGAAGTATGAAATAAGCATTGGCATGCACATTCATTTTTTGGGGAGGGGGTAGGATAAAATAATAGTGGGGGAGTGGGCATAACCAAAATCAAAGAAACACACACACACACACACACACACACACACACACACACACACACGCGCGCACGCGCTCGTCATGGTAAAGCAGGATTCGTTTTGGGGGAGTAGGGGTGGGGCTATTATGATTTGCAAACACCCTCACCCTAAAATCGCCCTCTGCAATTGATTCTTCTTTTCCTTGGTATGTTTGTGGTGATAGGTAGGGGCTGACAACCAATAATATAGCATGGTAAAGATGTATACATATTTTACCCTCTCTAGCTCTCGCGCTGTAAAAGATTTTCTTGGTCTACATGATGGGGACGTCCATTAATTATGTCAACAATTTTTAGGCAATTTTTTAACCAACACCCTCTCCCACTTGTCAACAACTGTCAAACTTTCAGTGATCCCCCTAATAAAATTTTACCCTCTCCTACAAACTAACAATATTGTATACGGCTGGCTTTTATGCTAAAAATAGAATTATGGAAATTAAAAGGTCTACAAATAAATTTTAATATATTTATTTTACTTGTTTAACAGATTTCAAATTGACTATAACACTTTGAATTCATGAACAAATCGAGAGTTTATATTCTAGCTTTCGTATATAGGCTACAGCAATTTTACAGCACATGCGAATGGGGGGGGGTGGCATTTGCCTGAAATGAACAAGAGTCTGTTATCAAAGTGTACAATATTTGTAAGGCATTAAGGTTACTGCATCTGGTTGAAGAAGTTGTACGCTTGTGTAGGCTACATAATTTATTTTATGTATTATGTTAAAGATGACTGTATAATAGTCAAGCTCTCAAGTTTCCTAGGCTCAGTTATCCATCCTTATAGGGATAGCTCATGGACTTCAATATATATAGCATCTATACATATAACAATGATGCTATTTAATAGAAGTCCATGGATAGCTTTTCTATTTAGATGTCTATGGCTCAGTGCAGTCTTTGAATTTAGTAACAGCTTCCCTTAAAAATCTGTCTACAGTCTACAATCTACATTGAATAAAAACAAAATATGATGATGCAAGACTATGACTTCCTTGGCAAGAGCTCAACCGGTTATGGATTAAACTGGTGGGCTGTTGACGGGCGAGCGAGTGTGTGCCATACCAACGCACCGACTAATTTCCTATTTTTTGATTTATTAAATTTATTGTAAAAAATAACATTGTTGACGTCAATGTATCTTGAACTCCCACCTCCCCCATGTCAACAATTGTCAAACTTCTTCAAACCCCCTCCCCCCATTTTGTTGACATAATTAATGGACGACCCCTTGTTCTTATTGATCCATTTAGTACGTACTCAAAAATCTGGCTAAGCTTGACCGTCCCTCTTCCCTATACACATGCGTACATTTTTACACCCCAACCTGCGTACGTACGCTAGACGCACTCCCATTGCCGAATTTTATAGAACGGCGTATATTTAATCCACGCATAAACGACCAAGGATTAACAATATTAACGTTTTTAATAAAACATAGTCCACTGACGTTGAATGTCTGGCTGCATCAAAAAAATAAGCTGTGTAACTTTATAAAGCTTGTCTGGTGTCCGCCAAAATTCAAACGCCGACCGCCAAAATTCAAACGCCGACTGAACCCAGTCGAACAGGTTACGTATTAGAAAAATTATTACGCAAGCGTATGCATTTGGGTTAACCCCCTTCCCATTCCATGCACAGGTACTCGACGCGAGCTTGATGTTAAGAAAAAAAAACAACAATAATCTAAAGGAAAAAAATCATACAGAGTGACAAAAATACCTTAGATTACCCCGATGACCCGTTTTGACATAGGACCCTCTAATCGTAATATATAAGAGAGAAGGTACGGAACTTCCAAATACTTCGCTCCACCCATGACCCTCGATTTCCTTCTGCTATTTCCGTCTTTAAAGGCACACGACCATACTATATGGCTTGTTTTACTTCTGAGATATTTTTCTATCCATCAAACCATCATTGACTTTTCTGCGTTGTACCAAACTGAAGTTACGGGCTCCGAAACGTGCGATTTTCGCGAAGTTTTTCATTGTGGACACTTCCGTGCTCATCCGAAAACCAGTGACAAGAGCGATATGGACAATGTTTTCAACTCCTTGGTGCATCCCTTCTTGAATTACAGAACAGCGGTATATGAAAAAGTAAGTTTTTTACTTACCATTAACTCGATTCAACTTTAGGAATCCTGTTCCATGCAAGAATTATACATTGTCTTCTTCACTGCACAACACATTGTATACATGCATCTCTATTTTCAAAATAGGCGGCACTAACGTCAACGCCGATATATGATTGGCTCAAAAGGTTATACTTATTATCATAGGAGCACGGAAGTGTCCATCATTGGGGTAATCTAATGTATTTTTGTCACTCTGTATGATTTTTTCCTTTAGATGATTGTTTTTTTTTTCTTAACATCAAGCTCGCGTCGAGCCTTGTGATTCCATGCGTACTTACTAAATAGACGATTCCTTACCTGGCAAGGAAACATACTTCGTACTGCATTTGGCAGGAGTCGTCTATTAGTCGTAAAACTGACTCTAAATATATAGATAGTATCAAAGTCATCGTCTCTCAAATGTTTACTGCATACCACTTGACTATTTAGCCTGTCACTAATCGGGTAATGCACGGTACAAACTACTGAATGAAACTAATGACGAAAGTAGAAATGCAATGTTTCCTGCACCACGTCACTTCCGCGACGTCTTACGGAATTTGCCGAGCGCGAAATTCGTAAGGAGCGTGATGCCTCCCTCGAGAATAAAAATCGATCTTGTAAGTCATTACATTTAGTAATGTTGAGGTATTTGATATGTAACCTTTACAGATCAGATCTATAAGACTGAATTTAGCACATACGCGAAAGTTGTGAGTGTTCTGTTACAAGTATATGCTCTTAAATGTGTAACATAAAAGAGTGAAAGGCATCCAGCTTTCTAAACTTTAACAAATAATTTATTTCCCTACGGTATTGCGAAATGAATCCAAAATTAATCCAAGAATTAAAGACACTTGTCCTAGTTATTTTAAGTCCTGAATATAATTCAGTTAAAGTCCAGAAACAATCCCAAAGTCGATGACATGTCGGTGATAGTATATGAAGCGCTATACATTCCTACAAATGTCTTTATCCAATAATTTTATCACAGCACTTTAGTATTTCCAGAGAAAATAATCCCTTGAATTCAATAACATGAAGAACATAAAATTCATCCAACTGGTGACAAGATAATACAGCTTGCAAGTGCTAGATGAATAAGTACGATGGGCCAAGTTCTCACAAATACAACATTATATAGTTTTCTACTTGTCCTCAGGTTAAAATTAGGATTTTATTTAAAAACAAAAAACTAATGAAAATAACATTCTAGAATGATACTGATGTTTAAAAAATCAAAACCATAACCTATAAAATTCCAATCCAAAACCATGAACAAAATATCTATATTTACTTCTTATATTAATACAGATCTTGATATTAAGTCCATAAACACGGAGAATAATTTAGCTATGCATTAGTTGTTGACATAAAATGAAACATATGTTGCTTTTTGTCTAAAATAGAATCAATTCAAGGAGAAAAGAAGTCAGTTTTTTACAAGGTCAAGTCCAACATACAACGTTAATTTCAATATTATGCAAAACAATAAAGTTTTTAAAAATTAACAAACAAACAAACAAACAGTTAAGTTAAATATACATAACACGTCCCCTCATAAAGAAAAGAAAGATTTACGCTATATAACAATGTTTTACTTTAAATCAAACATACATGTGGTAAACAACATAAGATGAAATCTTGCGAATTACATAAAGTATATATGAGCCAATATATTTTACATACGCGTTAATGCGCATTGGCTATTATATTTTCTTTTCCTCAGATGTGATTGACGTAAATATTTTATTCCTCCAGTAACAAATTCCACCTTCATAATCTATGATTTTTATTTTTCATCTGGCCGATTAAAGTAAGTGGGCTGTGATCACTAAACACAATAATCGGATAAGGAGCTCAACTACTGTACACTTCAAAGTGTTGTAATGCCAATATTAAAGCCGAAAATATTCCTGGATTGTGGAATAATGTCTCTGGTGCCTATTTAGTTGTTTGTTTGTTTTTTATAGCAAAAGGGCACACTGAATGATCTACATCATTTATGTCTTCTTAAATCAATGCTGCTCAACCCCAACATCACTTGCTCCAAATCCAACAGCACTTGCATCAACGCAAAGATTAAATGATTGAATGAAATTTGAAATTTTAAGAACTGGTGTAGTCTCAGGTATGGCCTTTAATTTATCAAAGCCTCGTAACCTTTTTTAGACAAATCAAACTTTGTTTTCTTGCACAATAAATTTGTCAGGGGTTCAGCAATTAAAGAAACCAAATTGAATCAAAATTTCCAATAGCATCCAGGCATACCCCAAAATCACATCAGTTGCTTTTCACTGATAGGCAATGAAATACAGAGACAGCCTTGACCTTATCATATTCAGGTTTAACTTGTCCATGTCCCACGATGTCCTAGAAATGTTACATAAGCACGGCCAAATCACGTTTGGATAAATTAATTGTCAAATTTGCAACAGTGAGTCTGTCAAAGATTTTCCGAATAGTCGCTAAATGATCTTTCCAGGTGTCGTTGTAGGTGATGACATCATCAAGGCAAGCACATAAGTATCGAGACCAGATGTAATCATGCTCATTAAACGTTGAAAAGTACTAGGCGAACCTTTAATTCCAAACGACATTAATTTATATTGATAAAGTTCATCTGGAGTCCCGAATGCCGAACTTTCATTTGCCCTTTTCGTCAGTGTTATATGCCAAAATCTTTTCAGAAGGTGAAATTTGGTGACATACTTTGCATTTCCAATTTTATAAATGCAGTCATCGATTCTTGGTAATGGAATGAATCTTTTTTAGTCACACTATTCGCATTTATGTAATCAGTGTACATGCGGTATTTTTTGGCTTCGAAACATGTACACATGGTGAATTCCAGTCACTTTTACTCTTCTCTGAGAAATCATTCTTCAGTAGATACTGAACTTGTATTTTCTGTTTGAGAGGGTTCATCCTGTATAGGAGTTGTTTAACAGGATTGAAATTTACAATTTCAAGGTCATGGTAGATTGTATTAGTTCTTGTAGCAACAGCTGGAAATATTCAAGTAACAACTGCTTATGTTCATTCTTTTCTTGTTGCTGCAGATGTGAACGTTTCTTGTCCAGATAATTCATAATTTCTGAATTCCGAAGATTTGTTACTCCAAAATCAATACAGTCCGATTGCATTCCATCGCTTAAATCCTCAGCCTGTAGGACAGGTACAACTAAATTAATTGCTTGATTAACATGGCTATCTCTATCCTCATTCTGGTACTCCATTAATTTATGTACATTCCAGGAGTACTATTATTGTAATTGAACTATTTCATTTTCTTCTTAATTTTGTAAGGTCCATACTACATGATCTGAAATGAACTGTGAAGAATGACAAAGAGAGAAAGAACCGAACTCAAACGTTATCTCTAGTGTAGCTCTATCTAACCTTAATTTCCCATTTGACTTTAGTTACTGGATGCCTAATATATGCATAGCTTGCTGAAAATTCTAGACCTAAAATTTGACAATTGATCGGTCTGGACAGATTTGGTGGGGCCGAGTTGAGTATAAAAACTTTATCAAATCGCTTTAGTTATAATATTTACCAAAGGAATTTCCTCGGGGAATCTTGTTCATGCACACATTGTGGTTAACAAGTATAGGTTACCTGACTTAGTCTTAGGTAAGGGACCAACACAATCTAGCATTATTCTGCTAAATGGTTAGTCAATTGCAGGAATAGGTTGCAGATGAGCCGTATGTATCTTCTGATTGGGGTTTCCTGCCATTTAACAAGTCTGACAAGATCTGCAGTATTTACAAACATCACACTTCATTTTCGGCCAATATAAGTCATTTAAGATTATGTGATAAATCGTTCTAATATCTAAATGACCAGCGAAATGAGTTTCATGGGCCAGACTAAGAATATCCGGTCTGTACAATTTTGAAACTACAATTTGATAGTTCACTGACCACTCTTCACCAGCAGATACATCAGGTAGTCTCCATTTTCTCATATGAATTCCATTTTAACGGAATAACAAACTGGCACATCTGTCTTCAGTTTCACTAATGGCCATTTGAAACAAACAGGAGATCTGATGGTATTTTTACCGTCCGAGGACAAGTGATTGTCGTTTGTCATCCTGATTAGAATAAAGAGAATGAGTAGTTAAAAAGTTGATCACTGTAATTAATACCCTTTGAGTGATCCAAACGAGGAGTAAAATTGACCTCATAAAAAATCTGACCAATACACGTGTCAGCTAAAGGAAATCTTTCCTGATCAACATCATTGTCAAGAGTCTTTTTGACCATAATTCCAGTAACTGCTCAAGCTGGGTATAAATCATGGAATTCTTTTTTCAAGACAAGACTTTTCAGATATAAGTGGTTTAACCACAACCTTATCTCAAGCTAACTCCGCCATTGCCTGTCCCATGCCCAGGTGTAAAAGTAGGAGGGTTGGGCGTGGTGTTTGAAACCCGACCCTGTAAAACCCAATTCGCTACAAAAATGAAAACAGAAAAGAACTAGAAAGAACCACATGGGCACAGAATCCTCACAGCAACGTTTAGGACCAACAAGGAACAAATAAACATGAACGTCATATAGTGCTACGCTCCTACAAATGACGGTGAAGAAAAAATAAGAACACTTTTACAACAGACTACATAATATAGTAGAGAACTTCCCAGACAAAGACATCAACATCCTCATGGGTGACTTCAATGCCAAAGTCGGGTCAGATAACACAGGGTATGAACAAGCCATGGGGATCCACGGCCTGGGCGAGATGAACGAAAATAGAGAGAGATTTACAGACCTTTGTGAACTGAACAACCTGGTCGTTGAGCGTACCATCTTTCCCCACAATATAATCCAAAAGAACACATGGATATCACCAGACCGTGTGACAGAAAATCAGACTGACCACATATGCATAGCCAAGAAGTCCAGAAGATCCCTGCAAGATGTGAAGGTGAAGATGGGAGCAGATCTGACATCTGATCGCCACTTAGATATCGCAAGGCTGAAACGTAAGCTGAAAAAGAACTGGACGAGCAGAAAAGAGAAGAAAAAAAGGTATAGCATCAGCCTGTTGATAAATGCAAAACTAAGGAAGAATACAGACTGACGCTTAACAACATGCACTAAGTGTTTCAAGAGCTTCTTGAAGATGAGGAAGACAATGATAGCAACAGATGGCAGAAAGTTAAAGAGGCAATAAAATCAACATGCCAAGAAGTACTAGTCCCAACGAAGTACCAGCAGAAGGAATGGATTTCAGCCGAAACATTGCGCAAAATCCAGGAGCGTAAACAGAAAAAAGCAGCCGTAAATACCACTAGGACAATAACTAAAAAAGTAAAGGTACTAAAAGAGTACACTGACGCCCACGGAGAAGTGAAAAAGAAGCATCAAGATAGACAAGATAAACTACGTTGAAGGAATGTCAGCAGAGGCAAAAAAAGCGACACGAAGTGGAAACATGAAGAAGCTGTATGACATCACCAAGAAGATGTCCGGCAAGTACAGCAAAACAGAGAGACCCGTAAAGGACAAGCATGGAAAGATAATAGCAAGTACAGAACACCAAATTAAGAAATGGGCAGAACATTTTGAAGAACTTCTGAACAGGCCAGCCCCACTTAATCCCCTAGAAATCCACCCAGCCAACGCAGATCTCCCCATAAACTGTGACAATCCCACCAAAGACGAGATCAGGAAAGCGATCACCCAGCTGAAGAACGGCAAGGCAGCTAGACCTGATGGCATCTCAGCAGAATCCCTTAGAGCAGACTTAGATGCTTCAGTGGAAATGCTATATCAGCTCTTTGAGAAGATCTGGGAGGAAGACGAAATAGCGACTGACTGGAAGGAGGGACACCTCATCAAGATCCCAAATAAAGGCGACCTCAGCAATTGCTTCAACTACATAGGAATCACACTCTTATTAGTACCGGGGAAAGTCTTCAACCGGGTCCTCTTGGAGAGGATGAAGAAGGCCGTTGCCCCACAATTACGAGATGATCAAGCGGGCTTCCGGCAGAACAGATCGTGTACAGACCAAATAGCTACTCTTCGCATCATAGACGAGCAATCATTGGAGTAGAATTCTTCACTCAACATCAACTTTGTCGATTATGAGAAGGCATTCGACAGCGTGGACCGACAGACACTCTGGAAACTTCTTCACCACTACGGCATCCGAACCAAGCTGGTGAACCTGATCAAGAACACTAAAACAAAGAATGTCCTGCAGAGTCATCCATGCAGGACAGCACACAGACAGCTTCCTAGTGCAGACTGGAGTGAGGCAAGGCTGCTTGCTGTCGCCGTTTCTCTTCCTTCTCGTCATCGACTGGATTATGAAGACGTCCAACAATGGGTGGACAAATGGGATTCAGTGGACATTGTGGAGTCAACTGGAGGACCCGGACTTTGCCGATGACCAAGCACTCTTGTCCCATAGTCAGCAGCAAATGCAGGACAAGACCGACGTACTGGCAGCCACATCAGCACAGGGTGGTCTACACATCCACAAAAACATGACCAAGATCATCAAGATCAATTATACCAGTAACAACTCAGTCACAGTGCAGGGAAGTCCTATGGAAGAGGTGGAGTCCTTCACGTACCTGGGCAGCATTATCAACCGGCAGGGTGACACAGAAGCAGATGTCAAGGCAAGGATTGGAAAGGCGAGAGCAGCTTTTATACAGCTGAAGAACATCTGGAGCTCCAAAGAAATTTCCGTAACTACCAAGATCAGACTGTTCAACTCCAACGTGAAGTCAGTCCTACTGTCTGGCTCAGAGACCTGGAGAACCACCAAGGCGACCGTAAAGAGAGTTCAGACCTTTATCAACAGCTGCCTAAGAAGAATTCTCCAGATCCGCTGGCTAGACACCATCAGCAACACCAATCTGTGGCAGAGAACCTCTCAGCTTCCGGTAGAGGACGAGATAAAAAAGATAAGGTGGGAATGGATAGGACACACCCTACGTAAGCCGCCAACCAACATTACCAGAGAGGCATTGAAATGGAACCCTCAAGGCAAGGCAAGGGGAGACGGGGACGACCAAAAACACTTGGAGACGCGACCTTGAGGCAGACATCACTAAGATGGGTAAAACTTGGAGTCAGCTTGAAGGGATGGCACAGGACAGACGCCTCTGCCGATCTTTTGTGGGCGACCTATACCCCGGTAGGGGTGACGGCCAAAACTAAATACCTCAAGCTAGGCCATGGCCAAGTTATACATGAACGCACTCAATGGGTAAAGACAACACTGATCCGATTGTCACGGGTCTTGAGACTACGTCTGATGACAAATTTACACAATGGAGAGGAACATTAACAAAGCCACACTATACTTCTTGAAAAATAACATTAGAAAAGGACTTCTCAGAAGAAGACAAAACACCTGATAATAAATGACTCCTGTGTCCCTTAAAATTTTAATAAGGTTCGGATTGGCCGAATCACCCATGATTGACACAGAACCCATTGACATGAATGATTCTCTATTCTCCATAATCGAATCAGATTGGAGTTTATAAGACTCAACAAATATACTGCTTTCAATACATGATCGTGACCATGACCTCTTAAAAAAAGAACATTTGGAATAACTCTGTCTTGATGCTATTGCTGTTTTTTAATTTGTGGCAATCATAAATAACGTGTCCTTCTTCTTGGAAGAGGTACACGTAGGACGAGATAAAGATTTCTGATCAATCGTAAACGACAAATTGATTCTAGATGTTGTTCCAGATTGAGATTTGGAAGGGGTCGTATTAGGCTAAAATATTTTTTAACAGAAGACTGTTGAGTGGAAAACGAACTGGCAAAATAAACTTTATGAGCTAAGATATACCTGTCAGGAGCACGAACATTATTTTCTAAAGTTCCGACCTTATGCTCATCAAGTTAAGTCTTAATTTCACTATGAACACAGTTCTTGAACTCTTGATCTTTTCAATCTTGATCAACATTTTAGTCTAATACCACCTATCAAACAGCTGCTCTTTTTCTCTTGCACTTTCGACATGAATTTGTCCAGCTTCTTTGTTATGGTTCCCAAATCGTTGACGATAAGCCCCAGGCACTAATTCACAACCCTTTAAGATGCATTTCTGTGTCTTTCTTTTCTTTTTTTTCACCTGCATATGCATTTGTTTCTCTTCTTTCTGTAACTGCGTTTATCTCTCCTCTTTCTCCAACTGCATTTTCCTCTCTCTCTTTCATCTTTATCTAATTGCATTTGCTGTTGTTTTTCCTCTTGATCACTAAAAAGCTTAACCATAATTCCAGGCTGCATTTTACATTTAATTCCTTTACTTTCATGTTTGAGTCTGAGTCTGATACAGACTTACTAACTAAATCCACAGAACATTCATCCAAAATGATGAAAGAAAAAGAAATAAAACACTTATGGTATTGCGAATTAAATCCCAAAGTAATCTAAGAATTACAGGCACAAGTCCTATTCAAATTACGTTTGAATAAAAATCAGTAAAAGTCCAGAAACGATCCCAAAAATGATGTCGACGACGTGTCTGTTATAACGTATGGAGTGCTTCTGTGTCTACAATGTTTTTTTTGAATCACAGATATATAACGCCAGGTTTGCATATGCTATAAATTCCTGTGAATGTCTTTATCCAATATTTTTCTCAGATCACTTTTGTTTTCCCAGATAAAATAATCACTTGAATTCAATAACTTGAAGAACATATAATTCAGCCAAACGGCCACAACATAATACAGCTTGAAACTGCTAGATGTTAAAGCACGAATGACCAAGTCCTCACTATTACAACATTATATAATTCTCTACTTGACCGCTGGTCACTTTTAACATTTTCTGTATTAAAATCCTCATGGAAACAAAAACTACTGGAATGATCCTGATGTTTACAAATCAGAAACATAACCTGTAAATTTCACTTAGTAAAATCCAAAACCCTGACCCATATAAACATATTTATTTATTCTATTCATAATAATCTTGATATTAAGATACATAGATAATAATTTAGTTATATATTTTTACTGATGTATCATGAAATAAAAAAATTAAATAGTCAATGTGGTCAAGCAGAAATAAACTCCAATTTTTTTACAAGGTTAAGCACAGCATACAATGCTACATTACAATAGCATGTAATGAAATAAAAATGTTTTATGAAAGGTAACAAACAAACAATAAAATTAAATGTACATAGCAGCACACTAGTATACCTTTAAACACTGATAAAAGAGATGTATCTGTCCTTAACATAGGTACGATTTTACATCTGGTGATGATTTCACTAAGAGGACTGTGTCGATACATTGACTCTCGAGGCCATCACGACTGCCTAGAAAACTTTAAACCTATATTTAGATTTAGCATACCACATACACTCATGTCTGATCATAAGTCGACAGTTTGAAAGCGTTTCAAATAAAAAAGGCGAACATCTCCCTCTCAACGATACAAAAGGCTAAATATGTTATAATCATACTTTGTACATAATCATGACACAAAGGAAATGAAGCTAAGATTAGAACCTGCCACCCACAAACATGGCACACAGAAAGTTGGAACACATTTATGTCACATTCACCCCAAATAGGCTGATGATGGGATGAGAAGCGTCTCTTCGCAAACTTTAGTGAGCGAAAGGCCTGGTGAAGCCCCGAGAAATCTTCAAAATTTCTTGATAAAATATATAATGGCAATGTTGGCACAAGATAAATTAGGCTCTATTATACGGCATCAAAACGTCACCTATATCCTGCTTAATGTCCCTTGCAAACTTTGTCTATCGTGTTATTTCTAATGTTTAAAATGAAACATTTCAAATTACGAGTATGAATGTGTTAGCGAAAAAATTCTTGTTGCAGCACATTCGTATATTAGCTGTAATGTAACATCCGTATATTAGCTGTAATGTAACATCCGTATATCAGCTGTAATATAACATCCGATTTTTAGATGTAATGTAACATCCGTATATTAGCTGTAATGTAACATCCGTGTGTTAGCTGTAATGTAACATCCGTATATTAGCTGCAATGTAACATTCGTATATTAGATGTAATGTAACATTCGTATATTAGCTGTAATATAACATCCGTATATTAGCTGTAATGTAACATCCGTGTGTTAGCTGTGATGTAACATCCGTATATTAACTGTAATGTATCATCCGTTTATTACATATAATGTAACATCCGTATATTAGCTGTAATGCAACATCCGTGTGTTATCTGTACTGTAACATCCGTATATTAGCTGTAATGTAACATTCGTATATTAACTGTAATGTATCGTCCGTTTATTAGCTGTAATGTAACATCCGTATATTCTTCGTAATGTAACATTCGTATATTAACTGTAATGTAACATTCGTATATGAACTGCAATGTACCGTTCGTATATTAACTGTAATGTAACATTCGTATATTAACTGTAATGTACCATTCGTATATTAACTGGAATGTAACATTCATTTATTAACATCAATGTGACATTCGTATATTAGCTGTAATGGAACATTCGTATATTATATGTAACGTAATATCCGTATAATTAGCTGTATTGTAAAATCAGTATATTAGCTGTAATCTAACACCCGTATCTTAGATGCAATGTAACATCCGTATATTAGCTGTAATATAACATTTATATATTGGCTGTAGTCTAGCACCAACATATAGACTGTAACGTAACACCAGCATATTAGCTATAATCTAAAACCCGTATCGTATTTGTAATGTAACACCCATATATTATCTTTGATATAACAACCGTATATTCGTTGTAATATAGCACACTTATATTAGTTGCAATGTAACTACCATTATCTCCGATCTGGTGGTCAAGTGGTTAGAGCATCCGCCCCGGGAGCGAGAGGTCGCGGGTTCGAACCCCGGCCGAGTCAAAGCAAAGACTTATACAAATGGTACTAACATCTGCCTCGCTAGGCGCTCAGCATCAATATGTTAGAGTTATGACTGTTCGGCCTGGTGTCAGGATGTCACGGGGTGGGACATATGCCACATGTCTGTGGCATGATGCTAGACATCACAATAAACTGCCACACTGACGTAGTGATATGACTGAATAATTGTTAAAGCTACGTTAAAATGCCAAATCACACACACACACACACACACACACACACGCACGCACGCACAAACTATCATTAGTTGTAATGTTTCACCCGAATATTGGTTGTTATGTTACACACGTATATTCGTATATATAATACAACATCCATATGTGTGCTGTAATGCAACTTCTGTACATTGTAGACTTTCCATAATCAAAAAAGTAGCCACAAAAATCTTAGAATTCCGTTAAACGAAGCTCAATAAACAAATGCGCATACTCCAAATTTATTGCAAATGGTATCGCATGTTTTTCAATTGCAATATATAAAAGTAAAACACCACCTACGATCCCCACTCCCAGCTTCCTAAAAACTTGGGACACATGCAAGTACTTATTCTTTGTTTACGTTTCCTTTATATTTCTACAAACTCGTACTTCTCCGTTTTAACTTACAACGGACAAATCTGTCCTAATATTACTCGACCGATCATTTATAAAGAAGGAATTGTTCCCCTTTTGCTTAATACTAGCAGAAGGTGACTCCTGGGTTTAATAGACCTTTAAGTCATAGCCATTTAAATCTGTCTTCTTTGGTAATGGTGGCAGGGGGATACATCCTCAGAGAACGAAAGCGCTTCGTCATTGGCTCAATTTATGATGCTGTTATCAGCATGTCACCAGAACGTATAAATCGGACGTAACATGGGGAAAACAATCATTACAAGCCGTTGAGTACTTCTTCTGTCGGGCTTCACAGCCACGCTACTTCCTACAAATAATTTATTACGGCCACGCAAACTGGAATTAAACTTTCACATGTCGCAGTCACTATTTGCGTTTCACTTAATAAATGGTATTGAGAGTAATAGTTCGAAGAAAAGTCGTTTTTGAAGGGCAGAGATGGAATAAGAACACGAGACATCATATATCACACTAAATCTCTCTCTCTCTCTCTCTCTCTATCTATATCTATATCTATATATATATATATATATATATATATATATGCACGCACACAGGAGATGTGCCATTTGCATTTAAAAATCTTTTCATAGCTTTGTTAGATGTTTGTTATTAGTTATTTGATTATGAGTAGTCAATGTTGGAGAGTTATTTCTCATCCCGATTAATTAGCCAATTTTCAGGAACAGATTTTATAACAGTATTCACGAGCCTTTATCATAGCATGGATTAGTTGGTGTAATTGTGTACGCGTGCTTGAGATGGGGTTAGAGCAGGATAAATGACCATGAGGCCAAGTATTTCCTATCTTAATGTAGAGGTTCAGGCTATTTAGCTGTACGCGCATATGTGTGCGTGTTTGCGTGTCTGCGTGTGTGTGTGTGAGTGTGTGTTTGTGTATGTGTGTTGGATATTTAAGGTCGCTTTAATAATTTTTCAATCATATCGCTACCGTGTCTGCAGAGTGGCAGTTGATAGTGATGTCTAGCATTGGGGCAGCATGACACAAACAAGTAGCATCATGTCCCACCCGGTCACATTACCAATAGACCAGGCCGACCAGTCCTAAAATTAACCTCAAAATGCCGAGCGCCAAGCGAAGCAGCTACTAGTACAATTTTTTATAAGTCTTTTGTATGACTCGGGTTGGAACTCAGAACCTTCCACAACTTACGACACCGGAGTGGTCAGGCTTGCTAGTGAAATATTGTAAATGTGAAACAAGGAGCAAATGTGAAGCAACTATGTCATGTTTGAGTAACATGGTCATATTCTGATCAGTAGGGTAATTCCGACTGTGGATGAACGTTCTTCTGTTTATGTAAATTACTTCCTGTGTTCTTTGTTTTTATTTGTGCACATGCGTATGCAAATTAGTAAAGATGTTTCCAGACGACGATGGGATCGCTGACAAAATGAGGTAATCGCCTCAGTATTTACTCTTATACGCGAATTCAGAAGTGGCATTCGAAAAACAAAATTATTCAGGACCCTAGTCAGGCATCAATCATTCAAGATTTGTATAGCGTTGAATAACATCATAATCATGTTATCATAGCTTTAAAATAATGCTTTGTCTCGCTACAAATTTAAAAATTGCACCAGTTTTATGACAAATAACTATATTATGAAATGTCCGGTACAGTAGTACAGGTTCTTTTGCATAAGAGGGAAATTTCGATCAAGAACACAAGCTTGAAGAAAATGTGAATTACGATTAGTTTGTGTAGAACTTTAAAAAAACCCAGGAATAAATATTTTATAAAAATCAAATAAAAAAATAAAGGTATACATATAGATACAAATAAAATGTTAATTCTCTCCAAAGTTATCTCTATAACAACAACCACAGTTATCTAAATGACAATAGCACTTTCTATCTGATGTATTTCTATCAGAAAAAATGAAAACAATTTAATGTTTTTAAATCTGTCAAGATAAACAAAATATTTGTATTTTATAGCTGAAACTTGTATATGTACGGTCAATATATGGTGGTCGGAATTACACATAGCAGATGTCGGAATGAGCTACAACGCGGTCGGATTTACCACCTGCGTATATAGTGGTCAAAAAAACACTTTTCAGTAAGAACTCAAATTATACACATTTCGAATAATGAAACTTGTTGCAGGAAGCCGCCTTGACTGCTTCCGGTATTATAGTAGTCGGCTTCAATAATGAAGTTGTCGATATCATGTTAACGATCTCAGTGGTCGGAATGTGACCCAATTACCCTAATACATGTAGCAAGCAAGGCGGAAGTCACGGAAATCGTGAAGTTAAAGTTCCACAATTTGTACCCAGTTGATGGTGAGAAGAAAAAGATATTAGTAGTCTTTGCTTGGTAGGTGTTACATTCACTCGATATATATATATATATATATATATATATATATATATATATATATATATATATATATATATATATATATATATATATATATATATATATATATATAGCCGAGTTTCATTTTTAAAAAATGTTGTTTACCTAAAATATTTCAAATGTCATTTGCATACATTATTGAAATAATAGTTCATATCAATTAATTGGACTCAGGTTGCACCCAAAAAATCTCAGTCTCTCTTTCTTCCAGTTTTGTGTTTACGTAGTCATTTTATACTAATGATGGGAAAACGGTGTTCGTGAAATATACTTCAGCCCGAATAATTAGCCAGTTTCCAAAGCCAAACGGCAGAGAGTGCAATATTGGTTGAGTTCAGATCAGGGCCGGATAAGTAGGCATGTAGGCAAATTATTCCTATTTAAAATTAACAGTGTTGGTTAGAAATGTATTTTTATGTGAAATATATGTGATAGGGACTGATATGTTGCAAAATGGAATAACTGAGAATGGATACGACTCTTACTGTTGGCACGATGGTAAACATGGCTCTAAGTCACACGTGGAACGAAGCTCAGAATAGTGGTTCGACTGACACAGGGATATAGTATAGAGTAGGAAAATGGTTCACCGTATTTGGTGTTTGAGTTGTGATTTGTATTTTATGACACTGAAGTAGTGATGGTTCTCTACTAATTATTACAAGGACAGCCCATACAGTTGTGAAGTTGCCGTGCAGCTGTGAGTTTATGATGCAAATGTTAAGTTGGTATATACTGTGGTAACTGACTGATTAGGGCGCGTTATTAGAACTTCCAGAGGACAATTGTTTTTGTGGAGAAGTCCTTCGAAATAAGATGAAAACAAACAGTTTCGAGTCTAATCGACGCAAGTGTTTGATTTGCTGTATAAAGAGGTCCCTTTGTGTATAGCAATAATAATAAAGAGAAAGGGATGAAGATAGTTACCATACGTATGATCCCATGAATGTTCACACCCAGATATAAAAAGAAAGTACCCAGACACGTAATTAGGAGGAAAGTTATATGTCGTTGAGTCAGTCTGTCTTGACGTGGTGCTGTCACTGTGGTATCATCTATCTTCGTGATCTTCAGCGACTCCGACTAAGTCGACGTTGCCTGTCCACTAAAGTGAATATGTCGTCTTGATGCAATTCTGTTTCGACGACACTGAATTCTTTTTGGTCGTCCGCACTCCAATCTATAAAGTCGTTCCTTTCATTCATTCTTTTGTCCAAATCTTCGCATTCCTTGGTTAAGCGCCGAAACTCATATTCAAAAGAAATTGCTGTCTTTAGTGCTATTTCGGTAGTAAGCCTCCATTTTCAGAATTGTGATCGTCCAGAAACCGTCTTGATTATGTTATTACTCCTTGACCAATCCCACTGCTGCCACCAATGTGTTAAGGACACTCACTCGGCTACACTACCCGGAGTCTCGCTATCTCCCGCTCTTTATGATAGGCCTTTGTATTTGTAATGATACTCCGATGAATCTGTTCTAAGACTGGTGCTCCAGAATGCGACATATTTCCACGGTCATATTCCTGGTTTCTTGACGCCGACTGAATCGCTGTTTCGCTTACTGGGTATCAGGTGGTCGCCAACTGTGTCGTCGATACGCCAACTGTGTCGTCCATACGCCGACTGTGTCGCTGACTTGGTCTCAGTTTCGCGGACTGCGTCACTGATTGATTCGCAAATTCCCCGACATGGTTGCAGAGTTACCGACTGTCTTTCTCTGGTTCCCGACTTGGTCACCAGGTCGTCGACTCCGTCGCTGACCTTGTCGCAGAGTCGACGTCTAAGCCGTTGTCTGGTCGCCGACTTGGTCGCAAAGACGACAATTTTGTCTCAGACTTGTTTTCGCGTCTTTACTCGCTAAAGACAGAGAGAGACGACAGTGCGAAATGATGAGAGAATAGTGACCTTCAATCAAAAATTGCATTGTCGCAAGATCTCAGAGTACCTTGGTCAAACACTGTAGCGCCTGTCTTTTTGGTCGCGAAAGACCACGTCCCTACACTTTTACTATTCCCTGGCTCGGCTCCCTCTTGTCCGACAAAATACAACCAAATGTGTTTCCTTTGGTGGATAGTTTTACTGCTTCACTTGCAAGAGGACTTTTTCACACAATACGGCTTCACAACAAACCACCGTAGCAGCCACAGTTGGCTCGTATATAAACCCAAGCTGAATCATATAAACCATACAAAGATAATAGATGGTACTACAGAGCCCGCTAACATAAAAAATCAGAATATAAACTTTAACGAAACGAACATTACATTAACGAAACGAAAAATCTGTCCATGTTTTTTTTCTTTGCGTGTGTGTGTGAGTGTGTGATTTATATTTGTAACGTAGCTTCAACACTTTTTCAGTCATATCGTTACGATGTCTGCAGTGTGACATTTTTTAGTGATGTCTAGCACTGGGGCGCCATGCCGCAGACATGTATCATGACGTACCACCCAGCCACATTATCCTGATGGTATCACGGTACCAATTGTTTTTCCATATACCTCAATGCTAATGTTTTGTGAAATAAATATACTTTCTGTCCTACTTGGGCATGCATGTCACACGCTGTCATATAGAACAATGCTAGATTGTCAATTTGACAATGACATAACCAGGTACTTCATTGCATTTAAGAGAGATAACTCTACTGGAACTAGACAGGGGTAAGAGTTATCTAGTCACAACAAGCACATTTTCAGTCATGTGTACCATATTTTAAAAAAATCATAAAAAATACAAAATATGATCTAGATAGAAATTAACACAAACTCACATGTTGCCAAGAGGCTCAACTTTTTTTTAAGCCAAACAGAAAGTACAAGTCTTACATAATGCACCAATCACAGCTAGTTTTGTTCTTTAATTCTGAATACAATGTTCCATACACCTTAAGCTCCGCCCACCTGGACTTGCGCAATTGGTACCGTTATACCTGATATCAGACCGATTAGTCCAACCATTAATGTCTTAATGCTGAGTTCCCAACGAGGCAGCTGTAAATATCATTTTACAAGTCTTTGGTTTGACTCAGCAGTGGTTAGAACACGCGAACTCCCGCATCCGAGGCGGATGCTTTAACCACTTAGGCCGCCAGAGCGGCCTATGCATTGTCTCGTGACAATTATAATTAAACAGGGTCAAAATGCAATTCCATAACTAACTGGACTAGTTTACTTTTTATAACTGATATGTATGTGGGAGCTTAACCCGCATCCTTTTGGCCAGACGTCGAAAACATTAATCATTGAACCACTGCTGCTACTCTTAAACACATAATCGCACATGTAGTCATTATTGTTAGTAATAACCAATCGACCATTGCACATTTATAATATATAAAATATTATTATTTTTAGTAACATTAATATCCGTCTTATTAAGTTTTATGTAGCTATACACCATCGCTAGACTGTGTATCGCGTACCATGGTCTGTAGCGATACACCATGGCTAGACTGTGTATCACGTACCATGGTCAATTCCATTCCACGGTGGTCAAGGTCATTTAGAGGGTAGATGTAACCCTCTGACCTGTTTCCTATTCAAGGTTATTTAGACGGTAAATCTAACCCTCTGACCTGTTTCCTAGTCAAGGCCATTTAGACGGTAAATGTAACCCTCTGACCTGTTTCCTAGTCAAGTTCGTAACTTTTGAAATGCTGGAGGTATAGGTGATGAAACTTATGCAATATATACATCATGATGAATGCATATAATACTCATTCCCTAGCTCAAAATTCAAGGTCATTGAAGGTAAAATACGACCTAGTTCCAGGTTATATTATGTCTTTGTCGTGTCTGTAACATTTGAATCTTTACACATATTTAATACGCTCTAACTAATTAACGCTTCTTGCTGAAAAGATTATTGTTGTGTACGTATTCACGACCTTGCTTGAAGGTCATTGTCAAAAAAGGAAATCATTGAAGTTGTACGACCTAATGTTATGACACGTAACCTTTTCTATTCGGTTGCTTTGGAACTAGTACAGAAATTTTTACTGTATACAGACGATGCTCATACAAATTCGTTACGAACAATAATCAGGTCCCTGGGTCAAAAGTCAAGATTGTCTGAAGAAATTAAAATTTGTGAAACCTGTCTTTGTAATCTGCTTTTGTTCTTTTCGATACCTTCAGAGCCATCTAATATATTTTGACGAACCTTCACCCAATAATACTTCATGACTATGCTTTGTCACATACATACAGTATATGCAGAAAGGTCAAAAGCATGGCACTGGATAATGACCTTATCATACCACTGATTGGAACGCTTCTTTTCTTTTCATTATTTTTGACAGGATGATGATGATGATGATAAGTCTGATGACGATCAAGATAATGATACTAATAGTAGTTGTTGTAGCAGTATTAGTAGTAGTTGTAGTAGCAGTAGTAGTAGTAGTGGTTACTGCTCCAGTGGCCGAAGTGGTAAGAGCGTCCGTCTTGGATGCGGGACGTCGGGGGTTCTAACCTCAGCCGAGTCATGCCAAAGATTTATTTAAAAAATTAGTACTAGCAGCAGCCATGTTAGTCGCTCATCATTAAGAGATTAGTGTTAGGACAAGTCGGCCTCGTGTCAGAATAATGAATGGGTGAGACACCATGCTACATGTTGGTGGCATGATGCCCCAGTGTTGACATCATTTTAAACTGCCACACTGCAGACATAGTAGTAGTTTGAATGAAACATTTTTTAAAAAACTATGTTACAAATCCAAACCACAGACATTATTATTATTATTATTATTATTATTATCATTATTATTTAAGGTCTGAAAGAATCCCAACAGAAGACAAGATGGGTGACAAATATAGAATCCGTTGTTACAGATTATGGACGGGCCTGTGCGTTAGAAGAGGCACATAGACGCATCGAGAATATCCAGGACAGGAGTCAGACAGATAATCGTATGTAAAAGGAAATACTCTTGATACGAAACTATATAAAGATGAAATAAGTAAACATGAAAATATCTAAATTAACGAGTACAAATCTTGAAACATATTCCCATATGTTATGTTCAGTTAGTGAAATATACCGATCACTGTTATTCAATTACCTTACATGACAATCCCATATTTCTTCATTTTCGACAAAAGATTTAAAAACAAATAAACGAACAAAGCTAAGGAACGAGCAACTATTTGTACAATAAATTGTGTGATTAACATTAAAAGTGATTCATCAAACTGTAGTCTGGTTTGAATGTAACAAAGGGCGCTAAAAATCAAATGTAAACAATAAGAAACAAAAATAAGAAGATAAATCTTAAATTGATATCAGGAGCACTTTTATCAGACGGTTTCAGAAACGATATTGCACGTGAGATGTATAAAGTAAGTTAATATCTAACTTTTTCAGGTCTTGTGCCAGTTGAGAAGAATGAGAACTGCGTATTTATTCCTCTCGGACCATTGCTAATTCCAGAGAAAGCCAGCAACGAATCTGACTGGGCGTATCAACACAAACTTAAATGTCCGGATATGTGTTTGGAAGTGCCTCAGAGAAAGCGTCTCCGTCTTGGCCTTGACTGCAACGACGGTCATGAGAGACTTATTGTCACAGAAACCGCGAATCTATCAGACGTTTACCACATCTCTTACGGGAATCCTTGTCTACATCGAATAATTAATAAATGCTGCGATGATGGCAAATCTATTCCGAATGTGTTCCATTACGTTTTGTATGGCTACAAAGCCTTGAATATTTACACACTAATGAGTTTACTAAGTGCAGTTCGATTCCAAAAGCCTTGTCTCATTTTAATTCATGGCCCAAACCTACCATTTGGAAGGTATTGGGACTATTTCATACATATATACTCCAATGTCATACACGTCGTACGGGACATGCCGACTACAATGGGTGGAAAAAAACTCGGATTCAAAGAGCATGGGGCGGATATTGCAAGAATCGAAGCTATAAAGGGTAACATTTCTTTCTCGATACACGAGATATCTTGTTTCAACTTTAAAACAATTACATGGCATGATGGTTTAGATTCTAACACATTGATGTTTAAAACGTAGGTCATGCTATATTTCCTTGCCACTTAAGTTTCAATAATTAATGTGCATCAAGATTAACACCTTAATTGTTTGCCAAAATAACATATATAACCACAAATGTTTGCACATAACCAATTAGGGGAATCAGCTTTTTTCTGATATAAAATGTGGAGAAAAAAAAAAACATTACAGATTACTTGTTTCAAGCACTTGTCTCCATGTACTAATTACTTGGTATTCAGTGCTCCAAATGCAAATTACTTTATAAATACATGTCAAGTGTTTAATTACTTAACATACAGGAAGTTCTGTTCAAAATAACATTTTTGAGTCGTGTCAGTAAAGTTCGAGCATCTTATCGTCATACATTATGAAACCTTGTGTAATGGCAAATCATAGTACAGTGAAGCATATATATATATATATATATATATATATATATATATATATATATATATATATATATATATATATATATATATATGGTTTTTATCAACAAAAATACAATTTATATTTGTTTGTTATATAATGTGAAGTTTGTTTAAGGCCTTGTTCTAGGTTATGCATATTTACGAAATTCCGGTTTGATTGGACCAAGGCTGGCTGATACGAAGTCAATTTCAAAGCAAATATGTAATTTAGTTGTATTTATGAAATGGATGTAACGTCAATATCCTAGTTTAATGTAGCTATTTCAAACTTGTTATGACTTGTGTTATACAGTAACAACAATACGTGACAGTCTTGATACTGGGCTAAGCCGGGGTATAGACGGCTTATGTACATCGTATGTAACTTGCATATGACTAAATTCTTATCTATAGTATTATATGGACTTTTTCAATGAATGTATTGCAAACAGCTATTTGAACCCCGGCCAAACCATGCCAAGGACTTAAAAAATGTATTGGGCAGCTGCTTTGCTCGGTGCTCAACATTAAGAGGTCGTTTTTGTGAGGATTGTTCTGCCCTGAATCAGGGTAATTTGACTAGGTCCAACATGATGTAACAAGTCTAGGGCATGATGCTACAAGTCTAGGGCATGATGCTACGAGTCTAGGGCATGATGCTACAAGTCTAGGGCATGATGCTACAAGTCTAGGGCATGATGCTACAAGTCTAGTGCATGATGCTACAAGTCTAGGGCATGATGCTACGATTCTAGGGCATGATGCTACAAGTCTAGTGCATGATGCTTCAGTGCTCGACATCACTATAAACTGCCACACTGCAGCCATCTTAGCGAAATGATTGATATAGTGTTAAAGCCACACACACACACACACACACACACACACACACACACGGCTAATCAATAATAAGCTGCACTTTTCAGTCTCATTAGCTACAGTCCGGTAGATAGTATGTTCCTGTTTCTGCAGGCTTATTCTGTTTTTTTATATATATATTTATATTCAAGACTATGGCGGTATTTATTTCGACTACGATGAAGTGGTGGTTCGTTCCCTGGACCCGCTCAGAAATAAACCTTGTGTAATGGGAAAGGCGACGGATGCAAACCTGTCATGCGGGGTAAATACATTTCTTTCTATACTATTTACGTTTTCAAACGGATTCTAGAGGAAACCTGAAATTTAAGGTTATATTCAGAGCTTTGACGATCGTTCTATGGCATTTGTACGTTGACTTTAATATAACACTACTCTATGGTCTTAAACTAGGTAATAAATAAACCCTAAACAACATATTTAGTAAAACTTGATAAACAAATTTAAAATCTGAAAAACGTTAGCTGAAGAGAAACTTACAGTATTGTGAACTAACTCCAAGTTTATTCTAAAGGTTATATTACAAACAGAATAACGTTTACCAAGAGAATGCTAGATCTTGAATGTGATGTGTATGTGTCACTAGCCTTGAATGCGTTGAATTGCCCAGAGCCTACATCTATCACAAGGTCATTTTCCAAATATCCTTTGAATTAATTCATAGTAATCGTGAAATGTTGCTTTAGTCCATTCATATGAGCACTTTGCAATTCCAATGAATGATTTAAACCAAAATATCCTCTCAAGTCAAATCAAAACAAAATATTACACGCATGTTATGTCTGAAGTTTTAACTCGGAGAATGTGACTATGGTCAAACAGCATTGCAGACCTCTTGTAGAACTAAAGTTTAAATTCTGTATGGGACACATACGTATCGAATTCAGTTCCAATACGATTATACTTTAATCTATTTAAATCGTAAGATCATAGATACATTTGCATGTTATGTTTATACGTGCTCATGGCCCGCCAATAAAATAACTACATTAACTACATTCATGCCTTTGACTTGCAAAAACTTCGCTGCGTACATATTATTATTGTTTGCAAATTTCTTTCGTGACAAAGTACAGTCCATTAGAGACAAGACTGACAACACAAATTAGAGACAAGACTGACAACACAAATTAGAGACAAGACTGACCACACAAATTAGAGACAAGACTGACAAAACAAATTAGAGACAAGACTGACATCACAAATTAGAGACAAGACTGACAACACAAATGAGAGACAAGACTGACATCACAAATTAGAGACAAGACTGACAACACAAATTAGAGACAAGATTGTCAACACAAATAAAGCTGATTCATCCACACCATTCAGTTGTGAAGCAGACTAGGAATTGCAGCTTTCAACAGTAATTGAACCTGTCTCTAAGGATTTGGTACACATAGCGCCGGAGTACCCATTCAGTGTACTAAGAACGTGCATAGGCACCAACCCAACAGGCACCAGAAAAAATTCAAATTAATTGTTAATGATAAAATTGAATGAATTATATATGACATTTTCGATCTGCATGTACCAGTATTTTGGTGCTGAACGATGGCAGCACTGGTATTTTCCCACCACTTTAGCTTTTAATGTTTTCTTGAAATTTCACGGGGGTGTGGGGCACCATAATAGTTTCAGTGCTTAGGGCCCTGGATGACCTTAGTCCGGCACTGGGTACACAGAATTGTGTTAGAGAGCACCTCAAAGTCATGTAACTATATCCGATTCCTACATCACTCTTTCTCCAGTGCTTGGATTCAGTATAGCTTTCAAGAACATGTCTCTCATCCCGGGGATTCACTATGTTATCCACACTTCCCTCTGATGAAAGGGATTTCCTATGCTATCAATAATTATCTCATCCCGGGGATTCGCTATGTTATCAATACCTCGCTCATATCCCGGTGAATCCCTATGTTATCAATAATTCTCTCTCAGCCCGTACAGTCCCTATATTATCAATACTTCTCTCTCATCCCGAGGATTCCCCATGTTATCAAGACTTCCCTCTCGTCCCGGGAATCCATATTTTATCAATATTTCTCTCTCATCCCGATGATTCCCTGTGTTATCAATACTTCTCTCTCATCCCGGGGAATCCCTATATTATCAGTACTTCTCTCTCATCCTGGGGAATCCATATGTTATCAATACTTAAATCGTATCCCGGAGAATTCCCATCATTTTTCAAAACTGCCGTTATAAATCCTCTGCTGAAGAATCTGACGGATCACTATAACTACCGACTTCTTTCTTACCTCCGCTTCGTGACTAAAGTCGTAGACAAATTTTCTCTACAACAGCTTGTATCTCATCTAGTTTGAAGTAGTCCTTTTAGAAATGAACAATGTTCAATCACAGTATCGGCATCGCCATAGCATTGAAATTGCCTTTCTTAGGATAGTAAACAATCTTCTTTTTGCTTTTGATAGTGGAAACGTTTCGGTTCTCACCCTCCTTAATGTTTCTGTGCCAGTAGACATAATACGTATATTACTTCACCGTCTCAGCATGTATTTGATATTCACGATACAGGCTAACTATGGTCAAAATCCTACCTACACAACAAGACAAATCGTCTTCGTAAATGAAACATTTGCCAGCCCACTTGATCAAAGTTATAGATTTGAAAGCTTTGCTCTCGGTCCCGTTTTGTTTTTCTTTCATTATGCTTAGTCGCTCTCGAGTGTCATCGATCGACATCAGGTATCTCAGAAACTGTATGCTGATGACATTCAAATATGCAATGCTAGCTGTTCAACTGACGCTGAGGCTACCATTCAAGACTTAGAGAGGTGCATTTATGACATGAAGTCATAGATGAAATGTAACGAGGTGCAAATGAGTGACAATAAAACTGAAGCCATCTTTAGCGTCACAAAAAATACTTTCTCATTCACGTCCATTACCCCAAACAATAAGTATTTCCAATACCATCATTAAATTCAGACAGTATGTGTCAATGCGCCGTTGCCGTACATCAAAATGGAATGGCCATATGCAAAACTGCATATATGTAGCTGAAACTCATCAGCTCCATTCGCACTTTTCTTTTAGTTGATTCAACTCAATACACTTGTGTGTTCTTTAGTAATTTCAAAACTAGACTCTTGTAATTCACTTAATTCTATCATGTCTGATTATTTACTACAGAAACGTTTAAAACAAATCTGTTAGGGTTATTCTTAAAGTGCAAAGAGCACAGCACCTATCCACCCACCCCTTATCTGTAGCCTCCGCTGGCTACCATTTTGATCCAGAATCAAACATAATAGATGATCACTCAACTACATTTTGTTGAATGCCTACAATTCACCCATCTGACCTCATCCGTGTGAATACCACATCTAGAAACTTACGCTCCTCATCCGACACTTGATTCTCATTATTACAACTAGTAAAACAAACTCGTACAAGTACAAAGCTACGTAAAACCAACTATCTATTGATTTTAAATATAAGGGCATTTCAAATTGTTCTTAAACCTCACCTAGTTCGGCTACAAGAAGAGACTACAATGCTTTTCTTTTAACTCCTTAATTGTCTGTTTGTTTTGGTTTGGAATTTCATGGTGAATGGTTTTCAGTATTGTCCTTATTTACGTCTTATTTAATATTTTAAAGCGTGTAGACCTAATGAAGATTAGAGGATGTACTAAGTTTACATTACTAGATAGATATATGGATAGATGGATGTGATATGATATGATATGATATGATATGTTATTTTCTTTTCATGCGTTAACACCAGATATATATATCATTGTCAGGTACCAATAAAAACCTAATATTTAACGAGTGGCAACAGAAGATGAATTATGTCAGGTACTAACGTAGGAAAGACAATTTTTACTGTGTACCAAATTATTACTTGTACCAAACGTGCTCCAGGATCGAAGTTTAGAAGATCAAACCCATTGTACAGCACAACACGCGAATTCCCACCATTTTTTAAATTCGCCGTACTTTCATACTTTTTGAAAAAGCGGTTGGATAGTACTGACCTAATCTGTCGCAATAGATTACATTTTTGTCATTTTGACTCTGTCTGAAAAAAATCGAATCAATCCGTTCCATCAACATTTCGCAGCGATTTATTGTTGTAGTTTTAGAATTAAAGGGAAATAACTTCAGAGAGATGCAAAGGCCCCTTGTCAAATTTCTTTATCAAAGGGTAAATTTCATGTCTGTAATGCAAGGCGATTTCCAATTAGTTGCTCTTGCTCACAAAATACTAGCCTTTTTTATTTTTTATTTTTTTATTTTTTATTTATATTTTTTGTGGGCAAACACGATCAGACGTAGCATGGCATGATGGGAAATCTAATCTTTTCACGTGAAAATATTAGGATAAAGGGGAAAACTGCTTGTGATTGAACGATAGTTGGGCGGCAATGATTGCTTCCTATATATTTTTTTCTCTCCATTTTTGCTACTTATATGTACCAAGTAAAGATAAATGGTATTCGGTGGTGTCCTTAAGGATGTGAATTTTAACAATACAAAATTAATAAACCACTTTTTGGAATACATTATGTTTCCTCGATAATACGTTACTCGTTATTACATGCTAGGAGTGAAGTACTTCCACCAATAGCAGACTCTCGTCACATACGGGTCTATTTTGACTCATTCTTGTAACAAACGTGCTCAATGGCCATGTGTTTGTCTAAATGGAACCCCTGTGCCTCCAGTTTTCCTTTGGACAGAGGGACATTCCGCCCTACTTCAGCATGCATGGCATAACCGTTTTAGAAAACAATCTTAGATTGATAATTTGGCGATGACACTGTTATGTATATTCAATTTAATTGTTTGTTTGATAGTTTTAAATTATTTACATTTCATTACATGCTATTGTAATGTAACATTGTATGCTGGAATTGACCTTGTCCAAACCCGAGTTCATTTCTTCTTGACCTGATTGACTTTTTTTTATTTTTTTTTTTATTTCATTTTATGTAAACAACTAATAATAGCTTCATTTTTCCCTAAGTGTATGAACTTAATATCAAGACTTTTAATCATGTAAACAATAAGGAGAAAATACGTTTATTTGGGTCAGGGTTTTGAAGTTTCCTAAATGAATTTTACAGGTTATTGTGTTTTAAATGAACAAGGCTCATTATATCATTCTCGAAGGATTTTGTTTCCATTGGGTAATTTTTTTTTTAAAGAAACAAAAAACGTTAATTATGACCTGAGGAGTTTTTCATTAGTACTTTAATATCTTTCACTTTTAAGTTGTATTATATGCTGTGAACAGTTTGGGCTGAATGTTTTCTTCAAATTATTGAATTCAAGTGAATATTTTCTCCGGAAATACAAACGTGCTCACATAAAATTCTTGGATAAACACATTCACTGGAATTTATAATATATTCAAACCTGGAATTATATTACTGTGATTCAGCAAAAGACTGTTGACATATCAGTACTCCACAAGCTAAGACATTCATATCACGTCATCGCCATCAGTTTTGGATCTCTTCAGATCTTATAATGAGTTTTATTCTGGACTGTACATTACTAGGACTAATGTCTGATCTAATTCTGGGATTATTTTAGTAATTAATTAATACCATAGGTTCTTTATATTCTTTTTCACTGTGTATTCCAGGGGAATAAATTATTTGTTACATTTAACTGATTGCCCTCCGCTAGTTTCCGTTACTTTGTTTTAGACCATAGATTCGTAACACATGCATGTACTCCGCATGAGTTAACACGGATAACTCTAGTAGAACTAGGTAGGGTAAGAGTTGTCTTATCACCAATACACTGATGTGAATCATATTTGCAATAAATTGTACGGACCGCAGCATGGGCTAAATATATTTATCTTAATCTCTTTTGTCACTCATCTATTTTTAAATCCTAATAGAAACTACAAAATCTTATATGATACACGAGTCAGGGCTAGTTTTGCTGTTTATATTCGGGTATAGTGTTATGTATATTAATAGGCAATGTCACTGAACCGTTTCAGCTGCTGCTTGCAAATATCTTCCGTGCAAAGTACAAACCATTAGGGATAAGCTTGACACCACAATTTCAATTGACTCGTCATCACCATACAGTTGGGATACAGAATTTGAGCGGCAACCATTAGCAGCATTTGATCCTGTCTATACGGACTTCATACGTACAATCCAGAAGAAGAGTGCACCAAGGTCATGTAAACTTGATCCAATTCAAACATCACTGCTGCTTGAGTGCTTTGATCCAGTATTGCCTTCACTAACTGATGTTATTAATACCTCTCTCTCATCCGGGAAATTCCTATCATTTTTCAAAACTGCCATGGTAAAGCCTTTGCTGAAGAAACCAACACTAGACCATAACGATTTAAGGAATTTCCGCTCAGTTTCTAATCTCCCATTCATATAAAAAGTCTTAGGAAAGGTTGTTCTATCCCAGCTTCTATCTCATCGGAATTATTTTTAGCAATGTACAATCTGCATATCGCCCTTGCCACAGTACGGAAACTACTCTTTTACAAGTAGTTAATGATATTATCTCTGCGTTGGATAGCGGAACGATTACAGTCCTTACCTTCCTTGATTTATCTGCAGCATTTGACACAATATACTATGCTATCTTACTTCACCGTCTCCAGCATGTATTTGGCATTCATGATACAGCCTTACTTTGGTTCAAGTCCTACTTGGTCAACAGGAAACAAATTGTATCTGCAAATGGAATACACTCCAGCCCAGTTGATCTATGTTGTGGTGTTCCACATCGGTCTTTTCCTGGACCTGCTCTCTTCATTCTATACACTCAGTCGCTCTCAAGTTTCATATGTCATCATCCAGTGTCTCACCAATTGTACGCTGATGACACGCAAATATACAAATCTAGCCTCCCAACGGAAGTTGATGTTACCATCCAAGGTATAGAGAGATGCATTTCTGATGTGAAATCATGGATGACACGTAACGAGCTGCAGATAAATGCTGAGGCCATTCTGATCACAACACAAAGACATTCTCATTCACATCCTTTACCTCAAACAATAAATTATATCAGCAACACAAACATTAAATTCACACAGTCAGATGCACGAGGTCACTAACCACAATCCTTCCACGCCTGTCGGCCTATCGCTTTGCACCCAGCCCTCTATTTAACAGGAACATATATATTTTCTAATTGCTTTGTGATTATAATTCAGGCAATATGCCCGTCTGCCACAAACCACTGTAGATCACGCCTTCTAAGCACTTACCGTGGACTGTGTTTGATTCTTTGGGATTAAATAACATAAAATACGCTAGGAAAAAATAAGACAAAAAATGAAGTCAAATGTAGGAAAGATAGGGTAAAGAAAGACAACAACAAAAAAGAGAAAAGTCTTAACTTAGCGATCTTATCTTGGATAAATATTCATCGGTTAAAGGATAATACCCGGAGATATCTGCTACTACATCCATTGCAAACACCAGAACTGCAGTATGCATTCCCATCTGAAAAAAAGTGTAAATAGTTTCAGTCATGTAAATCCATATATATAGGTCACATACATGAACATAAACCATATGCTTCCCCCTCCAAAATGCTAGGAAAAAGACAAACAAAACAAAATCTAAACAAACTTGCCAAAAACATGATCAATTTTATAAATTTTCAACTTTTAAGGCTCGTATTTATCTCATACTAAATTGTCTCATTATTTCGATAAATAAGCACAAAATATGTGAAGTTATATCTCTTGAAATGTCGTATGTGGTGAAAGGGAGAAAACTCACTGTGATAACGATGGTGTACTTCCCCAATCATCTACCGCCGAATCCATGTAATATAATAAATTATATCATGTAAACCTACATTGTATTTAAATTAACTAAATTCTACAAAAATAAATCATTATGTCAGCGTCAATTTTCTATATTTAGCACAGAGCTTGAGGGTGATTTAATTTTGTTGTCAGTGTCATGGAAGCTAAGATTGTTGAGTTTCACCATCATGATATATATATATATATATATATATATATATATATATATATATATATATATATATACAACAAATATAACGGATTCCTCGGGTCCTACAGTGTTCTCTCTCCTAATGTATGTCTTGCTCTTCTGGAACTCGAAGGACTCTGTTTGCACATTTTTTAATTGTGTCATATCCGTGTAATGTCCAATATTAGTTGGCCCAAATAATTCATGCGCGGTACATTCTGTTTATTTTTTTAAATTAATTATATTCATTGACTTGAAGAATATGACACATACATGCGATACCTCACGATACATACATGGGGTGCTTTAACTATTATGAGTGCGATACATTACGAAACATACATGGGGTGGCATAATTATTAAAAGATTTCAATCATACTTTAGTTCAGAGAAACAATGTAGAATTTCTAAACAGTTAGTCTGTGAAGCTTCATAAATGAAAGCTAAAAGCTAAGACAAGAAAGAGTGAAGTATAGGAACGAAAAATATATATTGTTTATAATAATGTTTGAAATTAACATACTAATATAGATGTAAATATTAGCATTTCAACAAAATGATTAACGTGGCATATGTCTGTACTGATTCACAAAATACGTTACTAAAGAACTAATAATATAAATTGATATCCATCCAATCTCACGTGTTATCTGCATTAGTAAACATGTGATCGATTACAACTGTGTAAATTATAGCGACAAACAATTTAAAGACCTGAATAGAGATTAATTAGTTATTATATGACTCTAGTAAATGCTTGTTCAATGCCATCTTTTGTCATATTTCTCCAATTTACAGATTGTATAAGAGCTATATGTTGTCAAATTTCTTCAATTTACAGTTTGTATACGCGCTGTATGTTCTGCATTTAAATTCAAATAGTCTCTCTCTAAAGGAAAACCTTTGAAGGTCTGTGGATTATCGCAAAATTGGAAATTAACATTAGGCCACCATTACAGAAATGACACTTGAGGGACAATTATAAATTAACATTATCCCGCCACGTTTAAAATATGTTGGAAAGAAATCAATTGCCTAAACATTGATCCACACAATTACTGTGTACAGCTTCGTTAGAAATGGTAACATTATAACATGTTATGTTTGCGTTGACGGTAGAGCTTGAATTAAGTGATGAGAAGACTCAGACAAGCGCCTGAGAAGATCTATTGTGAAAAAAAAAGAGGAAAAAAAAGGAAAAGGAGGAGTAGTGATGATTGGTCAGTCATCAATGTCCAATGCAGCGCTACAATCTGCAGTATTGCATCTTGAAAAAACTTAAGTGTTTTCTTTTGTCAGAGTCGCAGCGAAATGATTTTTATTACAAGTTAAAGAAGGTGACCCGAGTGCAGATTTTTGATCTTGCGAAATTTAACAAATTTGAGTGTGTTTAAGCGTATCTTTGAGAAGCTGCTTCTTGATGAGCATGCGTCGAAATGTAAGACCGTCTCTGGATAGAGCTTGATGGAAAAGTACGATAAGATTATATCGGAGGAACTATCATAGTCACGGAATGGGTGGGAATCCACGAGTTGAATTGTTCAGGATAGCCAAACCATATGACGAAAGATTGTTTCCATTTGGTAGAAATGATTTTGTCAACCCAGAAGACGTCCTGGTTTGTTTTTTGTAATTCCTGTTCGTATAAAGACTCTTGGATGGGTTCTCCTAAATAATCCTGGAGGGTTATGTAATGGGAGAGGATTTTTGAATGGTGTCGACAACAAAAACTTCTTCAGTCCAATTGGGAGATTATCTTTCTTTCGACGGTGAATGTTTGTCTGCTGATACCGACGCGATTTCCTGCATTGAATTTGGGTCTAAAAGCTAGGACGTCTGCGACCTGTTGCTTTTGGTGTTTGGGGGAAGCTTATGCGGGAGGCATTCGAATCCTTCGATGCCATGCATGACTGTAGTGGTCAAAGAGATCTGGGAGGAAATCTAAGTATCGGTTAGTATTATCGCCTGTGAATACTTTCCACATAGGATTTTTGAGAGTTCTGTTTAACCGTTCGACGACAGAAGGCTTCAGAGGATTATTTGTACTGTACAAGGTGATATTATTTATATCAAGCCAGTCTGAGGCGGTTTTGTTGTAAATTTCGCTCCTGTGATCTGTCAAGAGTTGATGTGGCTTTCATTCTTTACGATTTTTGCCAGCACCTCGACGATACAGGTTCCGTTTCTGATTTTGATAGGAATGACCCAAGCATATTTACTAAAGACGTTGATAAGGGTCATAAGATAGTGGAAACGATAGTTGTACGGCTATAGTCTCTCGTATTGAGGAGATCTGTTGACCGCAGAAGAACTGCATAATCTCGCAAGCAAGCATTTTCCATAACGTTGAGTCATCGTCGTAGACGTTGACTAGATATTAGTCTAAGTCTACGTCGATGACGTCAACGTTGTGGAAAATGCTTGCTTGAGGATTTATGCAGTTTCTCTGTGAGATCTTCTGCTGCATCTTTACATGTCTTACACCTATCCCCAAATTATGTTTACTGCCAATGATGCACTTTTAACACCACGAGATCATGATGGTTATATGAGGACTGGATATTATTGTGAAAGTTGTAAAGCAACTTCAATTGGAAATTGTCTCTCCTGTCTTTTTATATAGCCGACGTAGTACCATCCACAGGTGCTATCATTGAATTTTTGAAGTTGTAACGAGTTATAACCTCTCCTTTATGCATTGTTTTGAGAAATCGCACGACTTCATCTTGAGGAGGTAAACCTAGCGAATCGAAATACTCCGCATTATCACACGTTGACGCTGGCGAACCAGTGAGGGCCATGTCCATCGTAATAATTTGTATAGGTTAATGACACAGCTTTCGTCGGATGTGATTGTTCAGGAATTGGATCTTCAGAAAATCACCACTGAAATGTGGAACGCTGCATCCATAGAGATTCTACAAATTGAGGTTGCCTAAAACGTTTTATTTCGAGTCTTTACCACGCGTGGCTCCTGGCAGCCGGAATCCCTTCCCGAGTTCAATTAATCCTGGCAGTAACGTTCTAGTGATCCCTGTTAACAGAGGTATGATAACCCCTCTTGTTGGACAGATGCGATGAGGGTAAGTTAAGAACGAGATCGTTTTGCTCAGCGTTTTGCTTTGACAGATTCGTTTGACGATACGTCAACACGAGTTGTTCGTATTCCATGAATGCTGAGGCCTTCAACTTGATGAAGATATGTCTTTTATACCCGGCTGCCGCGGCCATACTTTTCTTCTGATGTGGTGACAGCATAACTGCGATTGGAACATATGACATGGTGTTATATGAAATAATATCATTTTTGGGGGTTTCTTTTATTTTAGTAACCCGTGGACGAGGTGACAATGGCTCGTTTTTGACGAGCTCCTCTGCCCGTCACGGCGTTTTTAGTAGCTTCGTTGGTAACCCATGTGTCTACAGCCAGTGCAAAGGGTGCGAGGACAGCAGTAAATAAGTTGATGCGGATGCTCTTTCGTTTGTTTTTTTTTTGTCTGTCGAAGTTAATGGTGTTCAGGATCTGTATAATACACCATGTCGTCCATGTCTTTTGGTATTCTGATTGGAACTGGATGTTGTTCTTCTGCGCATGAATTAGACCAGAACCTCAGCCACTCTGGAGATTCCATGCAGGGTCATCTAAACATGAGCGTTCACAGTCTCACAAATCTCGAAGATGTTGGTTATCAATATCCGGACTCCAATACCACACGCTGTTCTCACGTTAACCTACTCACACAGACCAAATTATTTCTGGTGGGTTTGAGCGGAAAATCTCAGCATGGATTGAATGAGCTTGTACGGACTTCCTTCATCAGCGTTGGGGTCTTTTTAGCGCGTGAGAGCTGACGATCTCGGTGTAGCCTTGGCTGTGAAAAGCTGGCGAATCCAACTCTGGAAATGTGCACGTCGCTGGAATCTTTTCCAATGCAGATCAGATCACTAGCGATCTAGTGATGGTGTCTCTGATTTTTTGAACCACGTCTCAAAACTCAAAATTCCAGACGTGTGAGGATGTACATCGCACGCAACACAAGATCGACCATGATATATCACTTAGGAACTTCCGATCGTTCCCTATGGATCGATAGAGAGGCGAGTGGAAATTACACTCCCATTACGTTTCCTACTGTGGAAGGATTGCACGTCAGCAACTCGAGTTATTACTCTTTGGTGGAGATCAGTGATAGTCAAATTCGTCCGTTAAGAAGGACACCTGTCCAAATCCACATGATGCATGGATTTCCTGCCAAGTAGCCAATCACGGATAACATTCAAGCTATTTGTTTTTCCCAGTTGAACGTGTTTGCAAATACTACATTATCCACCACGTGTGGAAAACATACGGGAACACTCACGACGGCAGTGGAAGCTAAAATGGTAGTGACGGATTATCCACCCGCTGACAAGCAATGAAGTATCTACAAACACGAACGCGGACATGAGCCTCGTCAGAAACAGTGTGGCTTATGTCCAATCTCCATTTAAAACAGGGATAATAACTGCGAGATTGTCGTTTCAATGTCGTCCGATTACTCGTCGTCGTTCAAGATCTATCTGGTATTTTCGGCAAATCTTGTGGTAGTCCCTGGAATTGTAAGCGAGTGGGCGACCAACGGAGTCACTTTTAATTTCTGGATACAGATACGGATTACCGATGTCATGGTGATATGGAACATTAGTGTCCGAGAATAAAATAGTGGAGCGAAAGAATCATCACATTCTTAAAGGATAACGTGTCTCAATTTGACTTGCTGCTGCAGAGTTTAGTGAACTCAGAATGATCCTTGAATTTAACCACATTGATAAAAACTTACCTAAATAACATCTTCGCTAACCAGAATCGTATCACCGCTATTATCATTGGCCAGTCTGCGTCTACAAACATGAGTACAGGCGGTAAAAAGCGCATCCCGAAAATAATTTCGATGATTCCGTTGATTGTCACAGCCACGTTAGTGATTTCCACGTGAGCGATGGCTAATCAGATAATGTGTGTGATTTTGATTTTGTGTGGAGCTGGACTAGCCATGCAGACTCTGATAAAATCAATCGATCCGTGACTGGAGGCCAAACATAATAGTACCAAACAGGCTATGTTGACCTATAAGAAAATGCTCAATAACATTAGTTCTCATCTGCAAGTGCTCACTTTGACATGGCGTTACTGATCAGCTAAATGAGAACCATGGACCCCATCATCGTGGACATGGTAGGTAATCAGTGTATGACAAGTAGCCGATTCGAAAAGGTGTATGACCAGAAACATGGAGAGCATGTCTGACAAAGATGTTTTTTTGGACCGACATGATCTTGCATCATCCCGAATCGCTTCACAAAGACATCACCACGGTGTTACAAAATAACGTAACCGGGCACATCGAACTGACGCTGACCAAAGTTCAAGGAGCATTGAGTGGATAGTCCTTGCTTACGCGAGAGCTACGGGCGGACTTGGCTCATGGTGGTGTGGTGAAGATCTACTTGGACGAAAAGCTAATTAGACACCACTGCATGACCCGTATGAGTTACAAAACGTTGAACAAGATTTTTACATTATCCTAGCATAGAACCACTGATGTCGAAGAGATGGTTGAGATCATATCAGACCATACGCGGTCTTACCTATATCATTGTGGAAATGCTAGAAGATCTCGAGGAAGCCATTGTCAACGCTTTCCATCTTAGCATTGATATCATCGTGGATCACACTCTTACCAAAATCGTGCACATAGGGCATGATCTCGTCTTGCTCACGGAAAGAAGCAGAAAAACACCAGACCACAGTTTCACGCTCAGCATCACCTACGATAAAGAACACATCTTCAAGCATTGCATCTCCTGCATGCATAGAAAAACTCCTCAAGCTGCTATACAGATCCTGCGCATAATAAAAATGGAGTGAAAACATGTTTTTTTGAAATTTCGTCCTATCCGTCAGACTGATATCTGAATTGTACAGCCGATAATACGAGATATCTCCGTTGAGATGAAAGACCTAATATCCAGTTGAAACCACTCCTCGATGTGCTTCAAACACGAAACGATGACGGTACATCGTAGCCCTTACTCCTTGGACAAACAAACAAATGATGGATTATCTCCTCGTGTTCAATCTCACCGCATGTCAGAGTACGTTACGAACCTCTCCTTCATCGTTAGCCTCGTATAGACTAAACAAGGGTTGCACTTTCCTCTGCGGGATGCTTAATCTTAGCTTGTAACTCGTTGAATAGCCCTGAAAAGGTTATTTTATTCATGGGTTGTTCTAAAGTTTTCGTAGTAATATTAAATCGCCCGGATGTTTCGTCTTTCACAATGCTGACCAACTTGAAGATGACCAAAATCTCTGTTCTGACATACCGAGCAGGGTTTTGTCCCTGGATTTCAACGTTTAGTCAAAGCTTTATGTATATGCGCTGTACTCCTTAGTACATGACTTGATGCACTTTTCTGTACTACTTTGACACTTGTGTGTTGCACGCATACGCATGATTTTATATAATAGAAATTAATTATTGCATACAATTAAGGAAATAACAAACTGAATAAGTAATTAAAGAAATGAAATACATGACTAGATTATATACATCTCTATCATCAGAAGGATAGACCAAAATCTTGCATATGGAATCTAATCCAGGACCAGAGTTCATCCTTCGTCATAATATTGTTCGTTGACCCAGGAGCCTAGCTCAGTCGATATCAGGTACTCCGGTACCGTATCCCAGATTCAGTGCAGCTCTTTATGAGCTCATCGAACGAGTCCGAATAAATTAGAGGGTCTGCTCCGAGTTGATGTCTGCCGTAAGTTTGTCAACAAGTACAAGATTATCGCTGGAAAAGAAATCGTCACCACGCAACAGTATATGAAGCAACTGCGAGACAAATACAAAACACTCACTGGAAAAACCGCTTCAAGGACACACTTCTTCGACTTTAGCATGACATTCTCAGTCGATCCTATTAATATGTTACCGAGAAAACACAAATAAAATTGATCCACAAGCCCTTCAATGACAACGCGATAAGATCACGCATCTTCCACCTCCTATACGTACTGGAAAAGCGTACGGAGGAAGTGACAAAATATTAATCTACCATCAGTCCGTTATTATACAGCCTGATTCGGCTCATCGCTCCTGCAGCATATTATTATGTTGTTGTTGTTGGGTTTAATGCCATTTTTCAGCACACAATAGGCTATGCGTGGCGGCCAGTATTAATGGTGGAGGAACAACCCTGGAAAACCCCCGGAAGAACCACCAACCCACGAGAAGCTACTGACAAGCTTTCTCACATACCCACATTGGTCGAATCCTAGACTCGAACCAATGCAGACTGAGGTGAGATGGCAGTGATCCGTAACCGAGAGCGCTTTAGACCACTCGGCTAATCGGGGCTCATGCACATTATGCACCCTACTGTGAAAACAGAACTGCGTGCTCATACAGCCATCCACCTGAGTGTCGCTCTCAATGTTCATCTGTTCAAGGAACACACCGACGTGTGGATTAGAGTCAAATATCTCATCGTATATCGCAGTGATGCTTTCAGTCACATCGTTGACATATCTCGTTCGTTTAATCATCGTCACATGGAAGTCAGGATCAGCTTTGATCTTTGCCTGAATCTATTTTATCTCATGTCCAACTTCCAAATTCACACCGTTACGCGGTAGTATCTCAAAAAAGAAATTTGGAGATCGTGATCCTCTCCTGCAACGAAAAGGAATTTATCCCTTCGGATACAACAAGGTGTGATCCAGATTCGATGAAACCTCATTATTAGGTCTGTAGACATTCTTTTCTCACTTACATCTTTCCAAAATAACGGCAGAAGAGTATAGGTACGCGAATAAGGTACGGAACGAGATCAGATATTCATCACGACCTGTACACGAAGACAGATGTACTTCTACTCATGGATGTCTTTGAAAATTTAAGACAAATGTGTCTAGATCATTATCAACCCAATACAGTCTGGTATTTCACCTCCTCTCCAGGTTTCTCCTGGTATGCCCTTCTCCAGACGAGTCGCACAACTTGAACTATACCAAAATCCTGACATTTTCATGCTCACTGAGAGCATGATTCGAAGAGCATATGCATCATCATCCAAAAACACGCCGTCACCAATAACAAATACATGTCCAATTACGATCCCACTCAAGAATCCACATACATCCACTAAATCCATGCCAATAATTTATTCGATTTGGCCATGTCGCAATCCCATCCCGTAAATGATATTCACTGGATCGCCGGAGAACAATTCTCCATGAAAGACAAGCATGATATCAGGATGACGCATTGGTCTATTTTGCCCACGTTGATCTGGAGTATCCACCCATATTCATAGCGAATATCCCTTCTATCCTGAACTACTCCTCATCACACTCTCGATACTTTCTCCCCAACAACTCAAACACAAACCAGACGATAAAAGACTCGTACACAATCTCCATCACAAACCACACTACAAGATATAGTATTGACTATTCAAACAAGCTTTTAAACACGTACTTGTTCTTTAACAGGTTCATCGAGTTCTAAAGTGTAAAGAGTCTCCATGGACTAAATCCTACGTCGATACCCAGCAACGAGCGAAAGCCACGACGGACTTCTGTGTAAATATTTTCTTAAACTCGTAAACAACAGCGTCTTCGGAAAAATCGTGGAAAACATCAGACGCAGAATGATAATCGCAATCATCAATACCCAAGATAACGAGATAATCTCGTAGCCAACAATGTCTTCGATAGCATGAAAGTATTTGACGAACAAATCATCGTTATCGAATCCATAAAATACATCCTGACCGTTACCAACTCGCTCGTCTATGAAATGCACAATGATGATGTCTACGCAGATCTATATCAACATCGAGATCTCTTTTTCACAGTGATGGTATCTACGCAGATCTCTATCAACATCGAGATCTCTTTGCTCTTAGCGATTATCCAGAAAAAAAAACCAACACTTCTCTGTAATGACAATGAAAAGAAATTTGGAAAGTTCAAAGATGACACATGTTGCATATCAAAGAATTCATAGGACTTCGATCCAAAATGTATTGCGTTACGCTCGATGACGATACGATCAATAAAAAAGATAAAGGAGTTTAAAAAAAGATAGTCATGGGTCACATTATCACTACCTATCATTATAGAGAGTCATTACAAAGATATCTACAATACATCAGCTCTCCACAAGAACTTTCCGATCACAACGACATCAACTCTCCACCCTACTCAACAAAAACTTAATATGCTCTTTGGACGATTAACGATACTCCACAGATAGTATTTACATACTCGCCCACGGACATTATCTCACGCAATGAACAATGGTAGCCAGAATACCCCTTCGAGCCCAGGTGAACCAGAAACCTCATATCACAGTAGTAGAATCTTATGAGGGTTCTCACTCACCTTGACCTCACAGTGCGATTGGTGCGCCAGAATCCCCGTTCTTCTTTACTACTTGGTAGTCCTTTCCTTGGATACACCAGTGCATTGCAACATAACAAAACAACACATTAACCTGACTTGTGCGCAAAATATTTCTTCCCCACCCTTGCAGATTTTGTGTCATATTTCACTATAATAGACTGTTCTACGTTTAAGGAAACATTACCCTTTAATTTTTATATTGCACACGATTGAAACCATGTCAACGAATTGTATAGTTACATTGTTTAGTTTGTATAATTTTCTCTCCCCTTTCTATCTCTTCCGTTCTTGCTCTCTGTCTTTCTGGCTTTATATCTCTAAGTTCTGATTAAAATACCAAGTAGTATTAACTTCAAATAAAAGTCAAAGCAAATATATGCTACATGACATGTTACATTGGTTCAAATCCTAACCATGCGCACTCAAAAAATGGCGGCCTACTGGTACTTTTCGGTTATAGTCATTATTCTTTTAACCCTATTTAACACAGGACTCCCGTTTCGCTCTCACGTGGCGTAAAATAATACTGACATATCTGGTGATAGAAGTGGATATTTTTGTTTTTTGTTGTGGGGTTTTTTTTCTACATTTTTTATTCATGACAAAGTAGGTTATGATTAACATGGGATTATTTTATATAGTCAAGACAGCAGAAAAATACATTAGATTGAACTACTTTTGGCGGGGATTGTCGATCATCTACATTGTTCAATAGTTTCAGGATGTGTTGTAAAGTTCGTCCTATTGTTAATAATATCCCACTTATTTTGACCGTCAATAATAAAATAGGTAAGTTTTACTTTTGTCGGTTATACTTTTAATATTTGGATGGAACTATGTATGTATATATATATATATATATATATATATATATATATATATATATATATATATATATATATTACCGGAAGATTTGAGATTATATTTAATTGTTCGTCTTTCTTATGTTAAACATTGCATGTTAAGTATCGTTTTGACCATAGTGTTATCTATATTTACATTTGCATTCCGTCAAATTAACTACCACTCATTTAGTCATGTATCGCCATAATTTCATTTGTAAATATCTCTGCCTGTCTCTCCATCATTCCATTTGTAAATATCTTTACCTATGTCTCCATCATTCCATTTGTGACTATCTCTACCTATCTCTCTGTCAGTACAATGATATATATATATATATATATATATATATATATATATATATATATATATATATATATATATATATATATATATATATCTGGTAGATTTGAGAATGTATTTAATTGTTCGTCTTTCTTATATAAAACATTGCACGTTAAGTATCGTTTTGACCACTTGTGTCTACTTGTATTTCCATCATTGCAGTTGAGTATATATACCTATACCTGCATCTCCATCATTTAATTTGTGTCTGTCTCTATCAATATGTACGTCGTTACATTGTGTATATCGATCTGTCTCTCCACCATCCCATTTGCGTCTATCTCTAGCTGTACATACATAGTTCCATTTGCGTCTCTCTATTTCTACTTTTATATCCATCATTCTTTTTGTGTCTATGTCCATTGTAGTTTCAAACACAATTGACTATTTTTACATCCGTTTTCAATGCTTTGTTACAATATTGTTTAACAAAAGAAAGCAAATAGACACTATGAATCAGACATAAACTGTTTAAATTGAAAACTATTAAATTAGGCCTACCTGACTATTCTCATGTTTAAAGTTATAAAACCGTTGTTTACTGATATAAGAGTTTAAAATCTAGCCTTTATTATAAGCTTAGAATGTTCTGAAAGTGAACATGTGTTGAGTTTGATATAATGTAAACTTTTGTTAAAAAACTACTATTGAAACACAGATCAAGTTATGAAGTATATATAACAGGTTTGCCAACAAATCTTCATTCTTACCTGAATATCAGTCTTTGGAAATATATGATTCGATATTTTTTGTTCATTTACAATTTTGATAGGCATCATTTATTGAATTTATAAATTGGAATTAGAAAGTTATCATTAACATTATCGGCTAAAATACTAGTTTTTGATTATTTTAATTCATTTAAAGACATTTTGGATTTTATTATCGTGATACATCCGGACTATTAGTACACCGGCACATTCAAGGCAATTGGTATATAAGCACATTCATAATGAAACTCATTAGGAACATATGTACTTTTGGACATACGATAAACTCTTTTTGGAATTATTTGGGATTTAATTCACAGTATTGTATGTTTATTTTAATATTATTTGATGAATTTTACAAAACTTGGTTGCGCTTCATTCGTTTGCTTGGTGTGACAAGATAGAGTCGTAGCAGTGTGCGTTTGTATTAAAATGTGTTGAAATTTATATCCGGACCAAAAGGATATGAAGTACGTTTCGCAATCAAGGTTATATACTAAATTTTTGACGAAAAGACCATAATAAGTTTTGATACTCTGCTTGATAAGTTACGTGTAATTGCATTTGAATATTACCTGGCGAAAATGACACTGATGACAAGAAAATGGCAATAGCTGAAGAATTATTCTGAAATATTCTAGAACGTGTATTTACTGACGAAAGTAAATTCAAATGGAAATCAAACGACTGTGGAGTCATAACATCGCTATAGACGCTACAAGCTACTATAAAAAAAAACAATATACTACCCGAATATTAGAAACAAATATGGCATAATACAAACAACATCAACATAATACTTTTACGGCACAGTCTAATTCATTTATATGTTGACTGCTTTATAAACTACATTGTGACTTCATGCTCTTTTTTCGTTTGACACGTGAAACGCCTGTTGTAACAATCATACATTCTACATTTCAGGTAATTTTAGCGCAACGAAATGCAACGTTCATACAGAAGTGGTACGAAGGCTACCTGACCGACTACAGACCCAAACATTGGGGTTGGAACTGTTTGTTCTATCCCACAAATCTCGCCAAGAAATTTCCCGATTTAATTCATATAAGTGGATTTAACTTTACGACACCAAGTTGGAAAAATTTGCCATTATTATTTAAACGAAATTTTAATTGGTCAAAAAGTTATGCTGTTCATTTATACATTAGATTTTATCAGCAGCAGACAACCGTTGATAGTATTAGGTCACTTAATACCACAGTAGGAGCCCTAGGACGGCATATATTTTTTGGGAACAAAGAACTTTGTACAGAGTGAGAATATATATATATATATATATATATATATATATATATATATATATATATATATATATATATATATATATATATATATATATATATATATATATATAATTCTTCTCAGTCGACCATGGTACATATTCAACAGTGTGTTTGTTTCTTTGTTACTACTTTTAGGAGAATGATTTTACTCCTTATAATGTTAGGTCACTTAATATTACAATAGGAGCCCTATGAAGGCGTATATTTTTGGGGAACATATAACTCTGTACAGAGTGACAGTGAGTGTATATATATATATATATATATATATATATATATATATATATATATATATATATATATATGATCCTTCTCATATAAAACAGTGTATTTTTTGTAATACCTTTGATTTATGAAGGAGAATGGTGTTATTCCTTATATTTTCTGTGAACAGCACAGTAGAGAACAAACGGTAAACTGGTGACATTCACGTGCGTGATCTAGTTAGAAAAAGTATGGTAGTTCAGCCTGGCAAAAAATATGGCAAACGTATTCGTTTGAGCATCAAATTAAAAGAAAATTTGCTAGTAGGTGTAAAAGTAAAGTATTTTCACTCATTACCGGATCCAAGCATTGCGTCCGACATAGGACGGGTTCGGCCGATATGCGGAAGGGTCTAGTAAATGTTTTGACGATGCTATCACTAGGGAAACTGGAGATTAGCAGTGTCATCCCCTGGTCAGCTAATATTCACAGATGCGTGAAGAAAATTAGATTTCTTCCTTTTTATCAGCTGGAGCTCTATCGTTTGGTTTTTGGTGGCTTCAATTACCGTTCTTAGGTCCTCGGTGTGTTACTCTGCTGCGAACCTATTTTTTATCAACCACTGTTCCGCTTGATAGCTAAGATACACTCGCTTGCAGTTGTTGACTAATCCGCTAGTTATTTTCTGCTTGTGGCGGGTATTTTCCTTTAGCCCTACATCTAAACTGAGTAGTCCTTGAAATATATATATTGTTGTTGTTGCTGTTGTTATTGCTCTTGCTTCTGGACCTGTCACGGATCAGGGTGGTTGACGACTTGTTTTCTCTGGAATAGTTTTGGTCTCCTCTGTTTCCCTCTTTGCTTCTTCCTTTTCTCTTCTATTCCGTGCCTGTCCCCTTGTTGAGTAGTTCTCAGTGAGTATATTCGAGAGGAGGTGTTGATCTCTTTGAACGGCTTGGAGGTCTTGTAGACTGGGTTTCCTTGGGAGGTGTATACGATGTCGGTTGGGTCTGCCTACGTTATATCTTCCTCTGTCGACCCGTAGTTCATCCTCGCTATTAATTGTTGTATTCCCAGATCATGAAAAGGGTTTCTATTTTCACATGATCTCTCAAGCTCCATCCCGAAGAGACTGTTATGCCTAGGCCCTTCAGTGCGCTTAGTATGAAATCGGAAATCATCTCCGTGGTTATCACCTTTTCTGCTTATATGTTACTGCTCGCTCTGTTAGCTCCCAACTTTTTAGTTCAGGATGTATGTATGTATGTATGTATGTATATATATATATATATATATATATATATATATATATATATATATATATATATATTTATGAAGGTCCCTAAATTTCATGATTTATTAATACTAATCTATATTGCATTTACCTGAAGTAAATGCTCCATGACCACATGAATAAGCATACGTGGACATGACTAATTGAAATAACTCAAAATATATAGGAAAATGATGCAAATTACGTTGTTAAAGTATGGTCCCACCGAAATTTAAGCTCGGTTTTCTGGATTCAAAGTCCAAGGTGCTAACCATTACACCATGGGACTCTCCCTTAAAATACGTTTCAAACTGGAAACTTATCCAACTTTGTGTATGGGGAAAATGTAGCACTTTTCGCATGTTGCATTGATTTCACATTGAAACAGGAACATGAAATTCACGAACTATCTAAAAACCAGAGAATAGAGTCGATGCAAAATATTACAAGATATATCATTAATTTGATGAAAGTACTTTATTTGACAAAGTAATTATTGTATACTTTGGTTATTTTCTGGTAACATATGTGTATCATCTGTTACGTATATTACATGTACTTGAACTAACTGAACTATTATCAAATTTGACGCAATAGTTTTTTGCAATATAATTGAAATGGATGAATGTTTTAATTTTGAATTTAAAAGAAATAATTGAAGGCTTTGTATATTTTTATTTATCCTTTTTAAAATTGCTGTTACGCAAATTATACGGATTTGATCTTTTGTAATTCAGACCTCGAACATCATGGAAGATATATCTGCAGTCTTCAAACTGTAATGATAATAATTTAATTATTTTGTTGCTTCGATTGTCTTTACTGTTTAAATGTTAATTGTAAGAAGTGGAAAGATGAAAGAAAAAGTTCGTCTCTTAATCCATCAGCGAGAGAACCCACGTTATTTGAAACACATCAAATTCAGTATGTATTACAGAATAGACAGTTACATTATATTTCTAATTCTCTCGTATATCCAAGTTTGACTAGTAAAATCTCGTAGGAACCAATATTTGATGACATCGATTGTCGAGATTATCCGAATAAAAGTGTTGCAGTCAACGTGCATACTCATTACGCTTTATCAGATTCTTTCAATTTGTTTCAATTCAGTATTATGAAATGTGATCAAATAATGATGCTAAAGTTGATATGGTAACTGCTGTAAGTCCCTTTATAAGACAACCTCGTTTTAGGATATTAACATATCGTTTCTACAAAAACATGCCTGCATACCGACAATGGGCTTAAAACAAAATTACTATTACATGTCCCACCGAGATTTAACTCTGATCGCTATATTTTGAGTCCAGTGTGCTGACCATTTCACCATGGTTCCAACGTATACCGTGAGCTTGTTTCTGTGAACGTATAAGTGCTTGCACGTGTATGTTTTACCTTTCTATTGCAAATTAAAAGCCCCAAAATATTATAGAATTACAGAAACGGGCCCTAACGATGCATCGCACTAATGCAGTACCAGAATACACTCTCAGATTACTCTCCCAGAATATACCCTTATATGGCATTTAATTATAAAGTCAAGACTCTCTCTTCAAGAATGTTATTTTCGATCATGGCTCTGTTTTTCAAGTGGTTAATTAATATGAATAAAAACAAGTCCAGCCCAAACATGACGGATGAATAATACAATTGATTAAGCTCAGATCGTAAAGAATAATTTCAATACAAACTAGATTATATAGCCGTCTACTTTACCTTAAGTCACAACTAACATTTATTAAGAAGAAATAAAATTACCTAATTGAAAAAGACCTTCTAGAATGTTCCTAATATTTACAAACAAAAACCTTAGTTAAAACTCAAAAATCACATGTGGTAAACAATACGTCCCTGACTCAGCTCAAAATGTTAATACGAAACTGTTTCGGTTGTTAAAAAATAAAAGTATCTTGAACGTTTCAGGTCAAATAAAGAATGAACTTGACTTTGGACAAGGACAAGTCCAACATGCAATTTTACATCACATATAATGAATTAAAACAAACCAAACAGAATCAATTAACAAGTAATATGCACGACAGTGTGTGTGTGTGTATGTGTGTGTGTGTGTGTGTGTGAGAGAGAGAGAGAGTTTTTTGGCGCATTTTCCAACTTTAGTGCCTGCTCCGGCGTAAAGAGTCGATTGGTTGATATATATATATCACTACCAAAGGTAACACGCCCCAACAGTTCCCAAAGTTATAAAGAAGCAACAGAGGAGGCCAACATACCACTTGCAGGACGGTCCATTTTTGAAAACTAATGCTTCCTACGAAAAAAATGAAGAAGAAAAAAGAAGGCGGGGTGAATATATCACTGCCGGAAGGTCTATTTTTGAAAACTAAGGCTTCCTACAAAAACGAAAAAAGGTAAATAACGTCAAACTGTTTTTTTATATATTTTTTTATAACTTTGTTTGCCCGTCGGGACACTTATTTGTGGTCGCGCCTCCTCTGCTGCTATAATTAGATCATTATTTATATATCAATAACATGGCACTAGCTATGGAATCTTATACAGCTAAATTAGCTAGAGAAAGACTGGAAGCAATCCAAAGGATTTTGCCTGTTCGTGATTCTTTTAGACAAAAACTTCAAGAACGTCAAGAATCACAAGTTGAATATGCAGAAAGTACAGCCAAATTATTCCAACCTGTTACTGAAAACAACTAAACCCCTTCTTCCTCAACTTGAACAAAATAGCTGAAAAAAACTGAAGAAACATCAATACTTTTACAAGATCTTCCTGGTCGAATGCCTCAACCAGCAAAACCTATTACTGACGCGAAAAAAAAAACTGACGAAGAAATAGTCGAAGAATTACGTAATAAATTTACTGAAGATGCTTTAAAATTAATAGATAGAACTGATCCAGATGGATTTCCAGCTTTTGTTGCTACAAACTATGAAATGAGAAAAATATGTTGAGACCAACATATGGAAAATATATTTCCCGTATATAACACTGGGCTGATGTGTTTTATAAAATTAACACTGGAAAAGATCGAACTGACACAAAAAGTGTACATAGAATACATCACGGCGGTAGACGATGTGCATGTTAAACATGAAAAACAAAAACAGCAAGAAATGAAAGAACAAAAACTACAAAAGAAAGAACAAAAACGACGAAAGAAAGAACAATAGAAAGACATTCTTCCATCCGTTCAAAAATTAATTGATATATTTAAACCTGGAAAGTATGAAAATATTAAAAATAAGAATGATGATCAATTAGTTGAGCATAGTGCCGACGATTCTAATTATTTGTCTGATGTGTATATAGAACATCATGGACTTTATGATGAATGAATATCGGAGACGACCTTTAGAATGCATCATAATAAGGGTGGTATTAGTACGGGTGATCCAGACTTTGATAAGTTCTCTGCAAAGGTAGATCAGCTAAGAACAAAACACAAGAAAGATATTGATTCATCAACGGTTCCACTTTCTAAATCACCTACTAAACCACAACTTCCTCCGCAAGAACCTGGCATTCGACTTCCTACACCGCATCAACAAATATAACGATAAAAATCTCCCGGGTCACAAATTATTACTCGGTCACAATCTTCTAGACCTGATATCAAAATTACAGATGGTCTTGAATGAATTATTATAAATAAGTTTACACCTGTTGGTTTAGAAACTATCAGAAGTAAGAGCCATTCTGAGGTAGCATATATTGCTGCAAAACCTAATGAAAGTAGTAAATATTTATTACCTGGAGAAAATCCAGGAAGAAGATGGGTTAAAGATGTATTGATGGTTAAATATGGTCCTGAACGATATGATGATGGAGATTTTCAAAATTCATTTCGTAATAAAGTGAAAAAATGAGAAGATGAATTGAAACAAGAAAAAGCAGATGTATTTGCTGAGTTGTTTAAAGATACTCAAAGTTCTGAACCTAAAACAGGAAGTGGTTTTATTGCTTGTCCTAACAAGTGTTCTTTCTGACGTTGATAGATTAATAATTCTGATCGGAGGAAAAGGCGCTGGAAATAATTCGCCGGAAATTATTAATAAAATATCTGATATTTGTTGAAGATTATTTACTGACGGTAGTATGGATCGCAACATTTATCGTTCGCTCATCGATGAAATTGCTGATGATTATCACAGCGACTTAGCAAACAACTAATTAATCAACACGTAATTTTAAAAATGATTGTACACAATGCACAACGTAGACCCGAAATGGTGGGGGTAGTGAACTCACGATTTCCAACTTACAAAGCGATTCACAGAGATGGACTTTGATGATGTTGTTCAAGGTATGTTTAGAAGGATAGCCCCAAAAGCAATACCGATTGTAAAACAATTAGGGATGAAGGCTATTGAGAATGTTCGTGATAAAGGCATCAGTGTTATTGGTAATCCTGCCAGCAAAGCGTTCTCGACAATGAAGGATAGACTAGCTCCTCGGTTAGTACGAAAAAGCTACAACCACGAGTGAAACTGGCCAGCATTGAAGTTATGCCTGCAAATGTCAATAAAATAATAAATCAAGCCGCAAACGAGAAAATATCAGAGTTGGCTGGTGAAGCAGAAAAACTATAGCTTCAAGTTTGATAGCAGGAAGTGGTCTTCGTGTTAGAAGATAACAATTTTAATAATATGTTCAAACGTGTATCATATTCAGCATCCGATACAGACGCACCGGTTCTTAAAGATGAATCTATACGCGATTAACAATTTCATTCTTATGACGCACAATAACCAAAGCAGCGTGGGCTAGTTGAATTACAAGTTCAAGATACAAATAGATATCTCTTACCCGCTAAAGCATTTATTGAGGTAGAAGGTACAATTATAAAAGCAGACGATGCTGAAAACAAAGCTGATGTTTAGAGTTGGTTTTGTCAACAACGGTATCATGCCGTTATTTGACAGTGCCACGAAAATCATGGACGAAAGAAATATTGAATCAATTCAGAAGGACGTTGACGTTGCCACGACGATAATAGGGCTAGCAAGACGTTCCGATGGTTATTTAAGTATAGCTGGTCCGACAATGATGTTCGCACTGCACTGACCACAGATTGCATACTATAAGACGACCAAGAAACTTTGCCGATAACGCCGAGTCTGACGTGTGGCCGGTGTCTCGTGCTGTTAATCAATATTACAACTTAGGATTTTTATCACGACGATCAATGCTGAAAGATGGTCGTAGAAGATTTTCATGCGCAATTCCACTGTCACATACTTTTGGATTTTGCAGAAATGTTAAAAAGGTTATCTTTGGAGCGAGACATACAGTTGCAAATGTAAGAACAGCTACTGATGCTGATGCAATTTGGCGACCTGCTGGTGATGCTGATAAAGTAATGCTAACAAAACTTTCGTTGTGGATGCCAGTAATGACTCCAACGATTACCGAAGAACAAAAACTACTTTCTTTTATGGATTCAGGTGGTAAATCCTTACTATCATGGTTGACGTGACAACAGACAGAGCTTAGAGTTCTGTTCATAGTTTATTTGCATGGCACATAGCATCACAGCAGGGTGTTTCCACATCACTATATATATTTGTTGCTTTTCAAGATTTTGCGCGAATAAATTCACAAACACGTAGTCATATGATATTTGACAAAATTGGAGGTTTCTTTACGGATAAACGGGCATCAAGAACAAGCTGAAGATGTATTGTTAAATGTTGATCAAAGTCATGTAACTCGTACATATCGTCGTTTGATAACATTTATGGGACGTGACACAGGGTTGCAAATATTTTTACGACGTTGTATCCGATTTATTACTTTTCGCTGGAGCATATTGATTTATCTAGATAATTTGTCTTTGATATTCACTTTCGAGCTCAAGTAACACAACAATTATTCATGGTGCTTATAGAGCAGTTGCAGTTATTCTTTGAAATAAAGCAATGTTACTTGAAGGTGCTGGTGGAAGAATTGACACACCAGTAGAAAACATATAATTAAATCACTTATCATATTATAACAATGTCGTATAGTCACGTTAATGTCACTCTAACTTCCGGTCAGATGAAATATTACAATCAAAACTTGCAAGTAAACGCGGAATAGAAATATCACTAAAAAAGATAAAATTTCTAGTGGTGGACCAAAGAAATTACTATTAACCAAGACTCAACTTAAACATTTTAATAAAGCTTTAGAATCATATTGAATTCATGCAGCCATTATGGATTATATCACCATGATACATCAGGACTGTTGGCACATTAGCATATTTGAGGATATTGACCTATCATCAAGTTCAATATTGGAATTTGCTTGGATCACTGCTGGAATTCATTTGAAGAAGAGAACGTCAAATCCAAACACAGAATGAGAGAGCTGCAGAGAGAGAGAGAGAGAGAGAGAGAGAGAGACAGAGACAGAGAGAGAGAGACACAGAGAGAGAGAATATAGGCAAATGAAAATAAAAAAGAAGAGAGTGAAATAAGAGAGAAAAATAAAAAAGGAAATACTAATTAGTTTTAAAAATTATAACTGAATTTGGAAAGCAATCCGTCCCTTTACATACGGCTTGTGTTTTGATGCTGTCATAAATAATGGTAGCACACATTTTATAGAAGAGGACGTAGATCAATATGGCATTCGAATAATTTTTTTTACAAAGTGTACTTATTGGCAACGCTAATAAAGTCTACACTTAATGGTCATTGCATCAAAATTTTAATTATGATGTGGTTAAGAAATGTGTCTTAAGGAGTTTTGTGTTGGTATGTGACGTATCGGTAGTGCTCGGCCAAAAAGGTTGATCAAGAGTTCAATAGGTTAAGACAAGTTATTTTAGTTGAAAGGTTCAAGAATCGCGTCCTTAGTGACGTCAATACCTACACTGACAATTAGTAGGTGGAAAGGTTAGAGACTGCCGTTCATGCAGCTCATAATTATTCTTTAACTCAAAAGTTTATTTTGTCTGTAAGTCTTCTTCTCAGCAGTTTCCTGGTAAAAATCATCTCGGCCACGTATCAGTACTTTCTAGTCTCAATCTGGCACGTTTTAGGTATCATACCTATAACAAGATCGATAAGGAATCTTTATCTCTTCCGATGTGCTCGTATTGCACGTATTGCATGCTATTTCTGATTGATACAGAATGAAAATTAAGCAACATAATAAACACTGACTTTCCAAATGCTCTTACTTGTAAGAGGTTAAGGTCACAGTCCTGTATTAAAACCAATACATTTGTTGGGTCAAACGAACCAGTCTGATTGAATTATTGAGAATTATAAGCTATTGGTGCTGAAATGTTCTATATCACTTGTGGACATTTCTGCTAAGCCTATCCCTAATAAACTATTAAGGGACACATGAGCTTCTTATATTCGTTTATTATCAGGTGCATTGCCAGTAACGGAGGAAATAAATCTAGTTAAAGTATTCTTATTCCGGTCACAGAGTACGTCTTTATATTACTTCTCCACTGTAGCGAACTCATGACTGTTGGTTTCTGAAACACAGTGATCCACCTTCTAAACTGCAATGGCCACCTACCCAATAATGTTTGAAACCGAAGAATTAAAAAGAAAAAACAGTAGTAAGATGAGAAGAAAAAGAAGACACTAACTATTTAAATTGTATTATATTTTAATTAAGTCATCCAGATAAGCATGCATGAATATGACACATATGTCACTGTAATATAATGAATGGCTGTATAATCATTATCTTCACACATATGTTTACTATAAAAGATGAAACAAGACGAAAGTAAAGTTGTATATATATTTATTGAATAAATACAAGAAGCTGGCCACAGACTGCATGTTGAACCCACTCATGAACTTTATTTACAAGGTCTGATATCATGGTATTAAAGTGAAATCAATTTTCAACAAGCTCTACCTTTGGGGGTAATCTAGAGTGTTGGATGAATAAAAGAACATAAACTTCCATATAATGGCGATGAGTCTTGACAAAAATGGTATCACAGGAAGACATGTGCAATACTGCTGCATGGTTATATGAAAACATCATCTTAGTTATTACTGCTGTCTCCATAAACAATCTCTATTATAGTCAAACAAGGTAGTCCATTCCAATCTTGATGAGATGTCAAACTGTCAATTTGTTTTTGGAAGGAACATCAAAATGCGAGATAATTACATTTGTAAAGTGTAAATATACTTGAGTAATTCAAATAATCAGATCTTTACTTATTCAAAGAAAGAGAGAAAGAAAATTAAATTATTTGTTCTATAATTCCAATTATATGTAGGGGCACATAAGTCAATTGTTTTCGCACGGTAACGCTCGGCATGGCCTTGATCGCACCAGCATAATCTGCAAAAACAATACCCTTTATGGAATACTAACTTCGCATTGACTAACTGAAAATAAATTGTAAATAAATACAGGACGTCATTTTCTGTTAACCAATGGGAGGACAGCATTACATTCGTCGCTTTGATCTGGCATATTAAGCGGGAGCGATCAGGGCATTGTCAAGCAATACTGTGGGAAAATGATTTGCCATTCCTTAAAGGTATGATATTAGTCAAACCTTTGAAGGGATACACAGTCGAACGCCTGAGCTAAATATATGTACCACATTTATTAAGCTACGCAAGGCGTAGCCTGAAATATCAGCGTTTATTCTTAAATAGGTCGCGCGAGGAAGGAGAGAAGTGTCCTCCCTTGTAGTATTTATATAGTACATTACATATATGACATGTCAATTTTAACCAACGGTACAAGCCCCTATGGACAAGCTCATTGTAGGAAAGGGATATAAATTATAAGCAAGTTGTCACACATGATAACGAATGAAAGAAAGAACAGCTGGTTTTGGACGAATAAAATAAATACATTTATAACGACTTTTTTTGTTTCTTACCAGTTTCATCCAGTACGTCTTGTCGTCTCTCAAGAGGTAAATGTCTTCAGTCTCAAAGCAATGCAATCCATGTACACACGAAATCACGCGCCAAAAGCACCGCACTCTATGAGTCGCACCGAGCTTTAAGAAAACGCACTTTCGGATTTTATCACCAGTTTACCATTATTACAAAATTAGTTTTATTTAGAATCACTAATAAAACTAATAATTGTTTGTTTGAGTACCATTTATGAAATTTACAGTGACACTGCAGAGAAACGATGTCCTGATTGGATAACAAAAATGTCAGAAGTTTCGCGCCTTCTGGTTGGCTAAAGGTTTGTCCACGAGAGCTCCGTCAGAGGAAGGCCGCAGATTGTGTGTGCTATACACACGGAGTCTAACTCTCTCTCACATATTACCGACTGTATGAGGACTTTCACAATAACACGTGGTTCATCTGTTATGATCATTCTCAACTAGTTTCCGAAGTTTCATTTCGAGGACTAGTGTGTTAAGTCCTCACAATGTAGTCACGATGTTGGTGTGCATCCCAACTTAGGTCCTCGCAAGTACACCAAAGCCAGACACACACACACACACACGCAAACACACACACACACATACACACACACACATGCATACATACATACATACATACATACATACATATATACATACATACATACATACATACATACATACATACATGCATGCTTGCTATAGTATGTCCTTTCAGAAATTCTTCTTGTAAACGTATAAAATGCCTCATAAGTTTAACTTTTGTACTTATATGTTATAAAGTTTTCAATACAGTGTTGTACATTATTGTTATATCGAATGTCTATACAAATATAGGCTGCACATCATTCTTAATATCGATTTTCTGGAGTTTTAAATTACAGCTGCCATCCGCTATGTCTGTTCAAGTTAGGAAAGTTGAATTACAGGTTGACACTTTGTTTCGTCACTGTTCGATTTTAAATAAGTATTGCATGTCCATTCAATTATTTTAGACACTGCATACATCGCTTGTAAAGCTCTCTACGTTACTTTGAGTTATCTTTGACTCGAAAGACAGGCTATCAAATGTTACCTTTGCAGATGAAACATTCGACAGATGAAAATTTCAAAGGCTATCAGATAAGTTTTACTAGCAAATACAGAAAGATTTGAACATATATTGAATGATCTTTGTGTACACATCGCGACAAGTGCTCGCTGTCACGTTATGCATTTCGAGTTCATACGCTTTGTAGTTATCTATCTATTTAATGGTTTGGTCAAAATATCGAATCTAATTGACCTTTTTCTCACATGCAGTCTATACAGTTATTGCAAGACCCGTAATTGTATTTAATAACGACATACATAATTTTATTTATCATTTATTTCAAGGTAATCAATCGATTTACCCTTAAATTATTTTCACATAATGCAATGAAACCGAGTCGTGATAAAGTCCAATTAATATTGTGTTCGGCATACAAGGAATACTTAAGATCATCCGACGAGAGTTGTGCAGCTAGGTTCTCTCATCAATTCAACGTACCAGCCCCATTTGCACCTCTAGACGTGATTTATATCTAACAAACCATTTACATGCCATATCCATTTACCAACCATATGCATGTTATAGCAACAACCAGTCAAATGAATAACATTGCAATTTGCCAACTATATAAATACCATGGCAATTTACCAACAATATGCATACCATGGCACTTTACGAACCATGTGCATGACATGGCAATTTACCAACCAAATAAATATCATAGCAATTTACTATTTTGCATACCATGGCAATTTACGAAACATATGCATAACATGGCAATTTACCTACCAAAGGAATATCATAGAAATTGTAAGTATTTGCTTATGAATTTTCCTGTTCACTTACATGGGTGTACTTATAATTGTGCAGATGCGGAAGGCTTCTGACGCATGTCATCTGCAACACCTTAATATATTATCAATCTCTTTTTAAAGAGTTTCAGTTTTCGAATCTTCTTTGAAAATTCGCTGCAGCCGGAGAATTTTAGTGATATATTTTTATGAAGATTTTTCTGTTTCTGTGTGTGTGTGTGTGTGTGTCCGTGCGTGCGTGCGTGTGTGAGTGCACTTTTCTGAAATATTGATTCAACTGAAACTGACGGTCAGTTTAAAGCTAGTGAATGCTTTCTAAGTGTGAAACGATTAATAGGTCCTACTGAGTTTTAACTCAGATCACAGTTTATACGGGATACATTCAATTTATAGATAGAGAAGCTGTCATTCCTTCAGATAATCAGGCAGTATCGTGGCTCAAATGTTGAAAAATCGGAGTTACTCTGACGTGCTTATCGTAATTTCTACTTTTGTTTGAGATCGCTTGGGAAGATCCTGATATATAGGAATGGAGTTGTAAGCTGTTGTTACTATGCGAGAGTTTACAGCTCTAAAGTAATGGGGGGGGGGGAGGGGCGAACGAATGATAAGGGGACTTCTTTATTAATAAAGGGTCCCGGCCCTTGGGGGACAATAGGAATTTAACATAAGAAATTTAACATGGGTGTTCCATTGTCCCTATATAGTCTTAATCAGCCAAATAACTGAACATGGTTGGGCCTGTTTAGGGACAAGGGAACTAATTTAATAACAATCAATAATCAAATGATTCAAATTTCCAATTCCATTCCTTCCGCTTGGACGTTCAGTAAGATTACTGCATCACTAGATTAGCAGTGTGAGATTGATTTCCACCTGTCCTTACATTTCTACTCATCTTTTGTATATTTTCACTCTTCTATTTCTCCCCATTCCGTTACCTCTACATTCCCAAGCTTCCTCCAAATTCCTTCTTCTCCTTTTTACTTGACTTTTTCTAGACTTCTTCTCCGCCTCCTCCACTTTCTCTAGACTCCTTCTCTTTCTCCTCCACTTTCTGTCCGACTTCGACTGTTTTGGCTGGTCTCAAATCCGTCTCCATTTCTTGAAGACTCGAGACTCAATGGAACCGGAAGTTATGTGTCCCCTAAAATGTTTCTAGTGAAAACACAAGGACGGTACAATATAATTCCTTAGCCCTCTCATCTCACACTACACTCAGCCTATCATCAGATAACGGCTATTAAATTTTTTCGGTCAGGTCTTCATTCACATCGGGATACCCATACGTTCCAATTGCTTCTTATACATTCTTCAATAAATTGCATTACATCAATACATATTTCTAATCCCGTTATATTAAGCATAATCACAATAATCAGACGTATTTCTTTACCTTACAACTTATGTAATGTACGCACATTTTCAAATATCCATTCTCTGATATATGTACACGTTCATATTAACTAATTTTACATACTTCAACCATGTTTCCAAATTCACAATTCAAATTCTAACATAAATGCAATGGTTTACTACAAAAAAAACACAATAGCGAATTACAAAACTAATTCTGACCACAAGCTAAAATTTACATAATTCCGACATGCATCTAATAATTCTCTACGTAGGCTCAAGTCCATTTCTTAAATACGCATGTAATGGAAACACTACAAAGGTAATTATACATACTAAACGATCCTAGTAATTAAGTATACATGCTACAAATAATTTCAATTATTATGCTGTAATAAAATCGAGCAAATAACTTACTGACCTTTTCGTAGCTTTGTCGTTCCTTCAAATTTGACTTTAAGTTTAGCCTATAGGTTTTGCGGCCAAATTACGAGTGGCTTCTTCTCGGAGTAAACAGTATTGATCTACAATCTCTTTAGGCAAATGCTCAATTTTCTCGTAAGAGTACGGAGAGTATCGTTCGGGCCTGAATTGTAACCACAAACTCTATCTTAATTTCAATAGGATACCGTTGTGACCCGATCCAATCAAATTTAACGGACAATGTTCCTCTCGCTGTCTGTCAACGTGGGGACGGATAAGAACACAAAGACGACTTTTCTTTTGATCTGTGAACTAACTTTGAATAAAGAGGTGTGATAACGGCAAGCCTTTGTTAAGTGATGTGATCGGTCGCCTTTCCAACTTACGTTTCCGGTCTTTGGCTGGTCATGGTAACCGTGCGTAAGAGTTCAACACTAACCATGCGGCTATATATAGAGATCAAACACAAGGCTGCGGTAATATTCCCAAGACAGGTAGAGTATAGCTTATACATGACTCTATAGCAGGGGCTTATCAAATGTGACACTCCTCTTTAACGTTCTCCTCTTCTTCTTTTATTATCTTTTCATTTTCTTCTTTTTTAATAATTTCTTTCCATCTTCTAATTTATTCTTTATCCTCTTTTCCTCCTTTTCTTCTTTTTTCTCCTTTATCATTTCTCTCAATCTTTCCTTTGTCTTCTTCAAATTATTGATCTCCATCTTGAATATGTGTGGGCCATAACACCCATCTTGAGTCTGTGTGGGCTATAACACCCATCTTGAGTATGTGTGGGCTATAATACCCATCTTTCAATCTAACCAACATCTCTTCCACCGTACCCTGATAGTCCACCACTTCCTGCAACTTACGCGTCTTGTCCATATGGTTTATTGTCATGGTTACATTATTCAATGCTGAATGCTGCGATTGAGGAAGGCTACACTTTACATACCTGAAACACGGAATAGAAGGAAAACATCCATTCTCACTAATTATCTATACCACCTAACAAGCAACCCCACAGTGATGAGAATGCTAACCTAAATTAATTTGTTTACAAGACAAGACATTAATACCAACAAAACCCAATTTATTTTCTATCAGTACATAATGGGAAGGAAAGTTGTACAGAGACAAGTGTTTTTTGTCAAGGAAAAAACAAGCACACATACACACGCATAAATGTACGCGCACACACACATACATACAGAGACAAACACTATTTTTCGTGTTTAGAGATATGGTTTTTTTTTAATGGAAAAACACATGCACACAAACGGACGCGCACACACGTACACACACAAACACTATGTTTTTTTGTTCAGGAGTAAGTTTTTTGTTAAGGAAAAATCAAACACATACACGCGCAAACGTACTCACGCAAATATTCACGCAGAAACAAACATACAAATAACACACACACACACACACACACAGATACACAGCTGATGCGCGCAGGAGATCTCGAAGTTAATTATACATAAGTTATATATAGATTTGAGTAGTCAGCTGAGCTAGTTTATGTGATCCGTTATGCTTAAGAATATTTGTGTATTTAGGGACATATGATTAGATACGCTATAGTTATGAGTATTAAAATGTTTGCGTAGTTTTAAGGTCAATACCATTGTCCCTAAATGTGTCTCTATAAGTTCCTTTTTCTTATCCCATCCCTGTATCCCTTTTTTATTTGTTTGTTTGTATAGTGCCGCCATGGTGTCGGTAAGTAAGTAAGACGAAGAGTGCTGTTCGAGAAGCTCCGAGATTTAGCTGAAACGGTAATGAGATCTCGTAGTTATTTTTCGATGAATTATTAATAAATTTGATAAGTTAGCTACCTTTTATATTCATTAGATATTTATGTCAATTTTTGTCTTTATATTGACCATAAAGTGCCTCTAAGTATGCTGGGGCCCCGAGTGGCCGAGTGGTCTAAAGCGCTCTCCGTTACGGATCACTGCCACCTCACCTCTGTCTGCGCTGGATCGAGTCTAGGATTCGACCAATGTGGGTATGTGAGAAAGCTTGCCACTAGCTTCTCGTGGGTCGGTGGTTCTTCCCGGGTTTTTCCGGGTTCTTCCTCCACCATTAATACCGGCGCTATACATAGCCTATCGTGTGCTGCAAAATGGCGTTAAACCCCACAACAACAACAACTAAGTATGCTAATTGTATGTCCCTATTTAAATGTCGCTATTTGTGTATTTCATGGTCAACTTTTACTAGAGACTAAATGGCTGACCTGAATAAGCGCTAATGTAGGTAAGTAGTAAGATAGATAGAGAAAAATGAATTTGATAAGGACAAAGGAAGTTTTATAGAGATACAACGACCAATACACACACACACACACACACACACACACACTACAAACGGTATGTGTTAGCTCAGAATGTAAACAATGAAGATAAAAGTTTACAAAAAAACTATCCCTTTCACAACAAAATATATTAATACTCGCATTAATTATACCATTTAACACCCCCATTAATACGTTATCCCAAATATCCTTTTAATATCTCAGAATGTAAAAGAAGATGAAATCTCACAAGAAAGACTATCCCTTACACCAGCAAAATATTATCCACCACACCACTATGCTATTCAATATATACTCACTTTCCTAAATTCCTTGTGTTCGCCTAGAATGTAAGCGAAGGAGATGAAATCTCGCAAAATATCTATCCTTTAGACCGCAAATTACAATTCATTTCACCTACTATACCATCCATTAAATCATACTCACTATCCAAACGCCCTGTGTTAGTTTAAAATGTAAGAGAAGGAAAGAAAATCTCACGAAATATAATATCTCTTAACTACTACAAAAAATATGTTCATCTGTACAATGGTCTATGTATAGCCACCGGAGGAGCTATAGGAGACAGAAGGTAAACACCCTGGTACGTTAGGTCTCGAGTCTCTGGGAGACAAGAGAAGGAGGTAACGGAAGTGGAAGAAGTGGAAGGTGTGTAATTCCCAGAATAACAATGTAGGAGTAGCTTATAACTTCCTTGTGTAATTCTCGCAAGATGGTTTGGTGACTACTGACGTTTAGTTTCAAGACTAATATTGTCCGAACACACACAAGGACATTGGTATATTCCTCTAGCTATCTAGTCTCACACTAAACAACAATCTTCATCAGATAAGCCATTACCTTCTTTGGTCACGCATGCGTGCACATCGAAATACCCATACTTTTTGGTATCGTATACACGGTATCAACTGCTTATCATGCATATATCAATAGATTTCGTCACATCGGTATATATAGATTCTCAACCTTATTATACAGAACAATATCACATAATCAGATGCATTTCTGTACATTACACTTCTACAAAGTGTACACAGATATCCACATATCCATGCACTGATATATCCTTACACATTATATTCCCACAAAGTATACACAAATAGTCAAATACTCCTATTAACTAATGTTGCACACTTCAACCATTATACAAAGTTATAATTCAATTCAACATTTGCAAATCTAGAATATCACATGAATAAATGCACGAGGTTACTACGAATTAACCAAATAACGAATTACAATATTAATTCTTTACATAAACATTGCTCATATCTCAAAATATGCATGTAGATCAAACACTACAAATGAATAAAACCCTACAAATGGCTGAAAGATACCAATACTTAATAAAAATGATATTTTTTACTAGGATGAACCAGGAAAAAAATGAAGCAATTAGCTGGATACATTGGATAGAAAATGAAGTAATTAGCAGGATACACTGGATAGAAAATGAAGTAATAAGCAGGATACATTGGATATAAAGTGAAGTAATTAGCATCATACATTGGATAGAAAATGAAGTAATTAGCAGGATACATTGGATATAAAGTGAAATAATTAGCTGGATACATTGGACAGAAAATGAAGTAATTAGCTGGATACATTGGATGGAAAATGAAGTAATTAGCAGGATAAATTGGATAAAAAGTGAATTAGCTTGATACATTGAATAGAAAATGAAGTAATTAGCTGGATACGTTGGATAGAAAATGAAGTAATTAGCTGGATATAAAATCAAATACTGCATAAACAATATGTGTAGAAAAAGAAATACCTGCTTAAAAAATAAGTGTAGAAAATTAAATAGCTGCTTATACAATATGTGTAAGAAATGAAATACCTGCTTAGACAATCTGTTTAGAAAATGGAATATATGCTTGGACCATCTGAGTTGAATGATTACATACTTTGATAAACTGGAGTAGAAAAATGACGCATTTACCTGGATATGATAAAATATGTTGACAAGAAAGTTATTTCCTTTGACAAATTCATAAAGACGTTGCTAGGCAGTTTATCTTTGCAAAGAAATACTATAAAAAAAAAAAAAATACACAGCTACCTTGAACGTGAATTCGATAGACGGCTGGTGCATGCGATATAGCTTTAGGGAAACACTGTGAAATAATGTATCCTTATGTTAAGATTGTGCAATCTCTCATTTATGTTGGCCATGGTGGTTGAATAAAGCCAGTAAGTGGTTAGGAGTTGTGACGCAACTAGAAATAACTTAATGTTTATTTTTTTTAAAAAAAACAACGAGGACACGGTCTTGAACCCCTAATAACAAAATGTTGGTGACGACAATGATCTGATAATTTATTTATCATCCGGTCTGATACAAATTCATTTTGCTACACATCTGTACGGGTCTTAGCACTGACCATTCCTTACACGTGGAAATTGAAGTCTCGATACAAGTCGAAGTCAATGTACATTTTACTGGGTCTCCCAATAAGTGGAGATCAAAGTACATTTAATGGAGTCTCCCAATAAGTGGAGATCAAAGTACATTTAATGGAGTCTCCCAATAAGTAAAGATCAAAGTACATTTGACTTTTTCTCCCAACTAGTAGAAAAGGAAGGAAATTATATGGGAATGTGACATAATTTTAATCTGTATTGGCTAATGTGCATCAAAGAGCTATTTTTTAAAATCTCCTCAGTGGTGGTATGCAACGATATATATATATATATATATATATATATATATATATATATATATATATATATATATATATACGGACGGTATTTTCAAAGTATGCATAATTGTGTAAGACTGAAAAGAAAAAAACTATGTTTATCTGGGCAAGAAATGTAAATTGTCTCGACAAAGAAATATTATTTTATTATTGATTTTGAAATATCATTTTCGAACTGTACTTTTAGCGTCTTCGATCAATAATAACAAGCGGCAACTATTAACAAAATCAAAACGTTAAGCAGATGTTGCTGATGGCTACATTATAGTAACGGCTATTAAGTAATCATTTATTGTATGCCTTTCCCTATTTGTCATTTGGTTTTGTCTTCGTGTAAATTAAACTGACTCTCTCTCTCTCTCTCTCTCTCTCTCTCTCTCTCTTTCTTAGGCTCTCTCTCTCTCTCTCTCTTGATCTTTTGAGAGTAACCATAGTTAGGTAGGACCCGAGTGCCCGAGTTGTCTAAAGCGATCATTTTTACAAATCAGTGTCCTCTCACCTCTATCCACGACGGTTCTAGTCTCGGATTCGGAAAATATGGATATGCCAGAAAGATGGCAGCATCTTCCTGTGAGTCGGTGGTTCTTACCGAGTTTTTATTATACTTATTCGACAAATTATAATGGTCTCCCGTAAAGCCCATCTGGCTCTGAGAAAGGCGTTAACTCCCAAAACAACAATAACAATATAGACGGATTCAACATATGTGCGAAAAAATACCAATTTATCAATCTGTTAAATATCCTTCGTCCAGTTCTATAATATTAAAAGAAAACCGCATTCGACACGAAAAAGTGGATAAATCTTGACTTGATAGAATGTACTTTTACCATCTGGTAAAATATCAAACACAATTGTAAATAATAAAAAAATATAAGGAATGAAAATGAGATGAATATATTTAATTTAGAAGAATGAATAATTCGAAAACTAAACTGGCTAAACAAGTTCAAAGAAAGAGACGCAAACATATATCACAGTTAAACGACATATGTTATAAAATAACGAAAACTAGGAGTTAATAAGAATCCCTTGGAGTGAAATGTTCTGGCTTTTTATTAAACAACTAAAATACTCACTAAAAGTATTGTGAATTAAATTCCAAATAATCCTAAAAGTTCTAACAAAAGTCCAAATATATAGATTTGTCTGAATGAAATCCAATGTTAAATGTACTGATATACCAATTGTCTTAATGTATCCCAATGTTATAATCAAGAATGTCTTTAAATGAATTCACAATAATCCCGATTTAGTGTTTTAGTCCAAAAGGATAAATAAAACCTTGCAATTCAAATGAATATTTTAAGAAAATGATTCATTTCACATTATAACTGAGTACGACGATAAATGATTCGTTATCTTGAAATTAAAATAGGAATGAAGACATTGTTTACCAAAAGCTCTTTGATATTCATCCCCACTTGAACCATGTCGTATTAACATTTTCTGAAAAAATTCAATCACCTCAATGGAAAATTACCCAAACTGTAAACAAGCTCGTTTCCAGAACCTTCAAAGGTCATAATCAAAGCTAGGTCTTGAACTCAAATATCAGTAAATAACCTAGTTATAACTTATAAACAAGACAAATATCAGGTACGATCTAAAACCCCATCCTCAGTCATGGACAAAGGTGATGCACACAATGCAAATTAAATTTGCATAACAATTATCTTTATGAAAATTATGTAAAATGTGTAAAGTTTAATCGGGGCAATGTAAATATATGTTTTGATAATAAATTAATCAGGAATCTTAGATGAACATTTCTGGGAAATTTTCGTCCGCTACTACGGTTATACTAAATTTTAGTGCTCTATAATTAGATTCAGATTTAAGCATCTGCGCGTTGGCATGAGAGAGAGAGAGAGAGAGAGAGAGAGAGAGAATGCAAATTTCCTATTGTAATATTTTACATTAAATAGGTTGTCATAGAATCTTTTTATTAGATGAAACACAATAAATTATCTATCTTATGAAAAGAAGCTGAAATTGTAATAGTAACACGTGGGATCAGCTGTGGCGGTTTAGTAGCTAGTTTGTCAGACTCGGAATTAATGGGTTGTGGAACTGGATTCTGCCAAGGTCGCTGAGTTCGTTTATCATAATGTTTCTCTAATACAGTTTTACTTCCCTTGTATCAGCATTAAAAATTCGTTCCTACCTGAGCAGTTGGCATCTATCATGTAATGAAACTGATAAAGGTGAAACAAATTCATAACACTCTAATGGTAGCAATGGACGTAGATTTGGAAAAATTTAAAACATAGGGCAACTTTTTTTAAAAATGATATAAGTATTTGCACATTTTATCGCACTCAAATGTTCGCTATGCGGTATGATCTAGGGACATAATTTTTTGGCTGCCTAAGTTATTATCAACAGTCAAATAGGGGAAATAATCCATATTATTATTGTAACATATGGATTTATACTTGTCCCACGAAATAATTGTCATCCACCTGTAGCCCTATTGATATGTTTAATATATTCAGAGGTTCCCATAAAGACACACAAACACACAAACACACACACACACACACACACACATATATATATATATATATATATATATATATATATATATATAAAGGAAGTTCGTGCTACTATTACAATATTTAAAAAGCATATCTACAAAACCAAAACGTTCCAGCGTCGAAGACCAACGAAAGCTTAATATTCAATCTAAGCCATCTGTCTCTTTGTCTGTTTCTGTCTGTCTGTCTCTTTATATATATATATATATATATATATATATATATATATATATATATATATATATATATATATATATATATATAAAGAATGCATATTTCTATTTGTAAATTTTTACATAAAATAATTTGTAATTAGGCTGTCAAAGCCATATCATTTATTAGATGCAATATATTTTATTAGATAAAATACAATACATTATTTTCTCTTATGAAATGAATCCGAAAATGTTTTAAATAATACGTGGACTCAGATGTGGCGGTTCAGTAGCTAGTTTCTTGGACTCAGAATTAGTGGGATATATATTAGTGAGATAAAATTAGTGTGTGTGTATTGGGGATATATGGTCCGACTAAAATGCTATGATAGCTGGACAGTTGATGTGAAAGATCTGCGTAATACAATTATGTACGCCTTCCAATAAAAAATCGTTGTTTAAATGATCAGTTCTGAATAAATACCATCTGTTGCAAATGCTAAACCCTCATCTTCAAAGGCTGATGACGTTGACAACATATACTGTGTCTTTGTTTTCACCGCTACGTGACCACGCTCTCTGTATTAAGCCAAGATATACCGTGTTTGTTTCCACTGCCACGTAGCCACGCTCTCTGTATTAATTAAGCCAAGATAAACTGTGTCTCAGTTTTCACCGCCATGTTGCCACGATCTCTGCAGTCTATTTAGAAACTCCCAAAAGCTTTCCTTGTTTATGTAATTCCTGATTCTATGACTCCACAATAAAACCAAAAATATGGTAAAATTTATCTTTTCTGGGAAGACAAACAAAACAAACTCGGATGTATAAAGCTGGTCGTTTAGCCCCAATATTTGACAATTTTTTTTAAATAAAAAAACTGACTGTATGAATGTCATGCACGTTTTTTTTTCTTTTCTGAATGTTTATAGTTATGGTATTGTGTCACCTGATCCGGTCATGTGATAGGCCTGTTTCAACGAATGCAAGTCAAAACTCTGCATCTAATACAAATTATTTCTGATGTTTGTTTTTCTTTTTTACAGATCGTCTTGATTTGATTGCTAATTAATTTTGAAAGGGCGAACTACCGCTTTATTTTCATTGGCCGTTATTTAATGTAAAGTTTTATACCTGGCTTTGAAATCAAGGTTTATTTTTTCCCTCATCAGTAACGCCGTTTTGAATAGTTAATGTGATTACTATCTTTATATTGAACCGCAATGAATTGTGCATAACTTGTTATAATCTAATTACCTAGGATTATTATTACCATGGCGTTTACTAGACTCGAGAGTTTTCATTGTTAATCTTGGTCACGGATCCATAATACAATAATATATGCAAATACAAAACACACCACTTAAAGTGTACACATGTGCGTATTGTGTTTATATTATCTGCTTTCTGTATTTTCGTGTTTACCAAGCAAATTGTATATAAATAATGTGAGGAACAAAAGGATTTTGTGTTGACATAAAGTCATGTTTGTTTTTTCTAGAGATGGATTATTATACCAAGATTTGTCTGAATGATTTTATCTCGGATACTGTTTTCAAACGAATACTGCATTATATTCATCTTCTAAATACAGCAAATTACTGCTGTAGGAAATGTTACACAAACAATTTTGAAAAATAAAATCATCAATCTCTAAAAAATGTTATATGAACATCGGAATCTCGAAAAAGCTTTACGGGCATAAGCAAGTACTTCCATGGTAACATTTTATATTTTTTTTAAATTATAATCTTAAGTGTGAAGTATTTAGACATTGGCGAAATAATTTTCGTATTTTTTTAATTCCTATATTTTCAAATGGTATAGATATATCCTTATATTTTTGCATGTGAAAATATCAGACTTCTCCTCCGACCATGCGACTCTTGATCGTATGAGCCAACAAACCTTGATCGTGCAGCATACTTTTAGAGGGACGACCTCAATAATCTCTGGATGGATACTTTACAAGGGAACATTCGTGGTTTGCCTGTGGAGTTGAGATAACGCATTCTGAGATAGAAGATCAACATTATTATGGACTTTTACAATGCTTTCGGATCCATTGTTGAATTGAACGCTGGACTTTGATCTTTGCGTACTCCGATGTGGTGGAGTACATTGTGGTGGGACACACCTATGTGCCGTTACTGCGTGTCATTCCTTTCAAAGTACATTATTTCACGCCAAATGACCATGAAGGTGGGAACACCTATCAATTTCACCGCGTATGTGTACATCCTCACTTTTTGCCCGTCAATAAGTTGTATATCGACAGTGTTAACATGGCTATAAAAGGACATAAAGGGACAAAATGTTCTATTCTCCAAAGGAAAGTTACGGTGAAAGTCCATTTTCGAAAACAATTCTCTAACGAGTTGTGAGTCAGGTACCCAGTGTACCGTGTAATCGTTCGACAGCGAGGACATGGATTAGAAGATATGCTGAAATAGGCGTTTCGTTCGGTGGCCATGGTTTTGAAGCAGATTGTGACAAGGATTGCACGCCTTGGAAGACTCCGCGATGACGAATGGCAAAGTTCTACAAAATGTCATAATCGACAAACAAAACCCTAAAAAAGCTATCTTTAGACCAGGAAAAAAATGTCTTGCATCAAAGGGACAAAGACATTTTGGGTCGACAAGAAACTCCTATAAATGCCCTGGACGCTACTGAGTCAGGCGTTCCTCCTTTCCTGGCGTTACAGCAAGGACAAGGCAGAAAGAGGCGACGAAGACAATTATCCAGAGTACTTCACACCTCCAGATCTAAAAACAAACATGTAACGAAGAACCGTCCGAGACTTAGAAACTTGTGATTATTACATCAGAGAGAAAAAATGTAAAGAAAATGATGCACTGGCAGTATTGTGTCTGTTCCTTGTTGGAACTGAATCTGTTTACCATGCCAACAATCACGACGACGATGCAAGAATCTCATTTGGTAGAATTTCATCCCGTCTCCTCTTTGACGGATTCAGATTCCATCGAGCTAAAAATCAAATGACAGCCCAAGGATTACGTCGATCTGAATAGCAGTTACTTATAACTGAAAGGCCAAGCTAACACTAATCCTCGAGTAAATGACATAGTTACCAAGAACAATTACCCAAGGGTCGAATCAATGGCATCGTCAAGATTTCAGCGTTCAACGGAGCCTACAGTGAAAATCATTTCGAGTTTAAACATTACAAAGTGATCAAGATCGAATTCAGTCTGGTTGAAAAAACCTTGTGTACCAGACCTTTCCAACCTAAGTTTGGTAACTAGAAGATTTATTTGAGATCATACTTGATACTGTACGAAGCTACCGGACAGTTAGGCTTCAACGCCAATCACGTTATTACGTACGATGATTATGCAGGACGCTACGCATTGTGGGATTTCGATTTCATTCCAGACCTTATAAAATCTGGCCATATTTATATGGAATTTCAGTTTGCAAAGCCACTTCCATACCACACGGTGAACGTCATGTTCTTTACCGAATATAATGATACGACATAAATCAATAGTTTGAGAGAAGACATTCTAGATTATTAGAAACTATGGAAGACACATATCCCTCTTTAAATGATGAAGTATCTATGGAATAGAATGGAAAAGGGAACAGAACCCAAAGACAGTGACAAAGAGGTCATAATGATAAGGTCACGATAGCCATAACAAGAAGAACATTTAGTCTCGCGTTTTGCCAAACCCCTAGCAGAAACAAATTATTGAATTTATCAAGAAAGAATGATGTGTATGTCAAAACGACCATCCCAGTCTAATTCAACTCGATAAATATCTGATGATGACTCAAGAAGGAAAATTGGACGTGAATTTGGAGGACGATTGGGGTCTCAGCTCAGATAAAAGCCGTGTTTCATCAGTGGTATAAAGACTTTCGTGATTATTCCTCTCCTCCACTGATTGCTCTAGAGATCTATCACATCGAAGCTCTCTTGGCTCAGAGTGTGGAGACGAAGCGAAAAACGTTTACTTATCAGAGATTTTATAGCATCAAGTTAGGATTGAATAGATGACTTATCATTGCCTGTCAAAAAAACTATTTAAAGCAATGGATACATGGTAACTTTATTGCTTTTTGAACAACAGTTCGTACACTGCTTCTTGGAATCCTGTCGTGTGTAGTAAAGATGAACTGCCTCATTGCATCCCTCAAGAACACCAAGCTTATATCATCAACACGGAAGACAGTCTTCTCCCAGGAACTGTCTACTTCGTTAAAGAGGGCTGAGTGGAGTATTTTGATTCCTATGGCATACCAAATTTGAAAGACGACATCATCGACTTTATGAGATTCAATAATGTAAAATTAAGAGTCGCATATTTCACGGTGTGTTGATAATATTGTGTTTATTTTCTTGATCAACGTAGCCTTGTATATTCCTTAGAACATTTAGTGACTTATTTTCATCGTAACTCTTGTATAAACGACTAAAACGGAGATCGATATTTTTGTGACCATAATGACTATCCTTTGTCTTTATTAGGAAACTCAGAGTATATCAACTTCACTTAAAAAAATTTGTCAGACTTCTCAAAATTGATTTGTTTGTTTTATGTGAATTGTTGGTTGTTTGTTGTTTCAATCAAAAAAATGTTGTGTTTTGAAAAAAGGTTATCAGTCGTTTGTTTTGAAACGTTTTGTGACTATACATGTTCTTTGACTTTTCTCTATCCATCACCATAAAGAGCAGCGGCCATAGCGTGGTACTGATGTTTTACATCGTGTCCGCCCTTGAGCCATCTAAAGCGAGGAAGACTCCAGTCTGACCATCCATTGTTGACTCATCAACGTTTGAAGATGCCTTCTAACTTAGCTAAACTAAACAAAGCATACGTGCATTTGCATCGTGTCAGGCAAGGCGTTATACCCAAGCCTGAAGAGATAGAGAAGGTCGGGATGCTGAAAGAGGCCAAAGACCTGATAGAAGATGTCTTCGGAGAACAAATCAACAAGGAGAAAGAAAAATCGACGGTGAAGTACAGACTTCGGAGGCCGAGAGATCAGAGAGAGCAGCAGCAACAACAGCAGGAACCAGACAGATGTTTTGTCGACTGCTGTGTGGAGACGGGCGAGTTATGCTTCTCTTTCCGAAGAAGCAGACCTTATCCTGTGGAAAAGCCTGCCGCCAGACGGGGACGAAACTTTATACGATAACATATTGCCCTAATCCCCGACCACAAAACAACCATTTTCAAAGCTATACCAATACTCTAGAAAAGAAATACTAGTCAAATTGGTAAAAAGTTGTGTGCAAGTGTTTGTTTGTACAATATAAAATAGAAGTGTGTCTACAAGCACTTCGTTTCTCTAGTTTGTCAAATAGTATGTGTATTGTGTATTTGTGTTTGTAGTTAGTTTGTGTAGGTATAAAAAGTGAGTATATCTTTTATTTCCGATCGTTCAGTGCTTGTTTTGGTGATGATATGGATCTTGTGAAATTTGTTATCAGATGATATATTCCTGCGAGTCCGCACTTCAGACATATAAAGCAAATGCGTTCTTCAGTCTGGCTAACAAACGTTGACGTATCAACTTTGAAACAATGAGCAGAATTGCCCAACCCTTGGGGCTTCAGATGCCCCTGGAGTTTGCCAGGCGCTTTCTAGATAAGCTGGCTATATAGGTCATAGCCGAAGCTGCCCGACTTGAAAAAAACAGGAGGAAGAGTAGAAACATAAGAAGAGGATAACCAAAAGAAGAGAGGGATCCTTCCTCAACTCATGCCGAGACCTCTGTATGAGGTCACGCTTGAGGTGAGGTCACCTACAAGACCAGTAGTAGCATCACAGCCAGTACCAGTACCACGTCAACGTCAACAACAACAACAATAAATACTACTACACACACGATTACCTGAGATAAGGAGAACATATCATCCCAGATTGCAAAATAGAAGGCAGAGGGAAGTCTTCACTATCCCGCAAAGTGAAAACTGGGATAATGAGGCAACTCAGCTCATCTTTGCGCTCCCAAGAACAAATGTAAATTGGGAGCATGACTGGAGTAGAAGATGTATCTGTGCTGCCCGACCTGGAGTTGCCAGCATTAAGCTGGTACATCTGAAAGTTAAACACACCACCCCATTTTCGTGGCTACCCACATCTCTAGAAAAAGACTATTGAAGTTTCTTGATGTGATTAAATGTGTATGTGTTTGTGTGTTTGTATGCGTGGGGGTACGTTTGTGCGGATTGTATAATTTGGGGTTGATATGCGTGCGTGTACGTAATGTGGATAGAATATTTTTTTTTCCTACAAACATTTTCAGCTTGCTATATCCGTGTAAAGCTAAAGCATTTCAACAATAAAGTGAAACCCACGGGACACATCCGTTATCATCTAATAATTAATGCATATTTTTAGCAACCTGCTTGGTATCTGCTCCTATCCATGTGAAAGAATTACCATAAATATTCAGCACACCTAGATTCATATCTAACACATAACGGTAGTCTGCCACATTCTCTATGGGAATCATAATTATTAACATTGATATTCGTAATGAAACGGCATTGAACTCTTTCAATATATTCTGAATAAATGTCCCTAAATTTCAGAACCATAACATAGCATAGGCTTGACGATAGATTAAAATATTTTAAAGAAGTCTACATGAAACACCGGAACAGAATCGATACTCTTAAATATTAATGGTTTTTGTTTTTAGTCTTGGTCCAGAATAATTTGTTTCTAAGCCATATGTTTCTAAAATTAAACTTTACCAAGCTGTGCCCGTTTGAAAACCACTTTTCATCATTCCTTAAAGGATTTCCGTTGCCAAACACAATAATACTCGTCTTATCCAAGTTATCTACCATTCCAGTGGAATTAGAAAAGCGTTCTATAAGTATAGCAATTTGTACAATGTTATCGCTATATCTGCACAGCTGACTAAATCACCAGCCAATAAGATCGCGAAAATGATTAGATACATTTTCTGAAATAAGAATAAATCTACCAAAATTTTCTCTCATTCAATGAATGAAATGGTTGATAACCACATCAAAGACTTAAAACACAACATTGTCTCGTCCCTAAGGTACGGTCAAAGTATTCGCTTTAGCCTTCACGTGACTTTAAACATGGCAACAAGTTAGAGTTCATAAAAATTCCATTGACACTTTTTGAGGCAAACGTTTAAACAATTGAATGTGTTCGATCTTGTCAAAGACATCGGAAAAGAACCTGGACACAAATATTAGGCCCCTGTTAGATATATTTGACAGACTATAGTTAAAATAGAGGTAAGACCTTGCTTATAACAAGATTCAGTTTTATACCCCTTAAATTATCAGGAACATCTAAAGAACTTTTCTTCGAGATGGCCATAACCAGCCTTCTCCCCGTGAACTAGGAAAAATGCCGGTATTAAAAGCTTGGTTAAAAGTGCTACTAGCAATGGTGCGATAAGCGGCTTAGAATAATTTACAAGTAAATTCCTACCCAGTCTGGACTTCAAGCCTTTCCAGACTTGAGACTATGTAAAACTTCGTCATCAGAGCTATGATCATAATATGTATATAATAAATTGAATTATTTTGATGAGACACTAGTTTTGTCTCTGATAGCAATTTAGGTATTTCGTCAAATGCTTGGGAATATATTGAATTCCTTTGAGGAGACACTAATTTTGTCTCTGATAACAATTTAGGCATTTCCTCAAACGCCTGGAACTCTTAAACGCATTGTCCGGATTTAATATATGCATATGTGGTCAGATTTAGCTATAAAACGTTTTGATCTTTTCTACTAAATCCATCTCTGAAAAAAATATATTCAAGATGAGGGGAAAGTGTGAGAAATATAGTGAAGCTGGGACCATGGTTAAATTCAGTACTATGTGACACCCTCAATGAAAGACCTTCACTTTATGGTCCGTGTTTTTCCTTATTGTAAAGCTCGCATCCATCTTAAACGGTCCGTATTTTCCTTACTGCAAAGCCCCCGCCCCTCTTAAACGGTCCTTATTTATCTTTATTGCAAAGCCCCCACCCCTATTAAACGGTCCTTATTTATCTTTATTGCAAAGCCCCCACTCCTCTTAAAAGGTCCTTATTTATCTATTTTACAGACCCATACTTAATGGTCCGTATACATCTTTTATTCAAAAGACCTCCATTAATTGTCAGCATTTTTATTTCTTCAGTCTAACTCGTTAAGATTTTAAATTGTTATTTTCACCCACGTCAAATGTATTAAATTTGAGTGTATTCCCTGTGTTTCTATATAATATTTTTGAGCATCCAATCCTCCTTCTTCGAGCAAAATACTCTATCCCAAAAAATATTAATGCAAGTTATTCATCGTTGGAAATTTATTTTATTAACTATATTCATGCTTTATTTCCTGGGTCAAGGGGTGGGGCAGATTACAGACATAGGAATGGTGCAGCTGAAAGACAACAGTGCCTTGTTCTATTGAATGCAAGAAAACAAAGCTTTCCTTTTGTCGGGCTATTAACAGTGTATTCAAGTAACTAGCCAGACTGTATACATTGATTTTATAATTTTTGTTAAGACTATGGGCATGGGAACCGTACTTTAAAAACCAGTCAGTGAAAAACACGTGTACAGATAGTGTATATTTGGAGACTAAATTTGTCTCTTATGAATGAAAATCTCATTTCACTTGCAAAGAGAGAGAGAGAGAGAGAGAGAGAGAGAGAGAGAGAGACTATGGTATCTTGTCCAGGTTTTAATCTTTATCTATGACGTCGACATTCGACAAAGCCATTTACCTATCCTATCTATGTTAATCATACGCGTCACTCGCTACACGTTAGGACAGATTATTGTCGTTCAGTGAGATGTCAAGTTCGATTTTATGGCCGACAGCTGGCTTTGTTTATAATGTTGGAACGTAGAAATTAGATTTCAGGTCATACATGTGTATCACGATATACAACACATACCACTATGTGATAATACACTCGCATTTCTATATTTGCTAAATAAATCACACTACAGAATAAAGTAAGAAACGACAGCAACGATATACAAACAAATGTGAACTGGATTATTTCTAATCAGTGCAGTATTTCCATTGGGTGTTACAGCTATTAGTGAAAATGTGATAAAAAATAAAATAGGATAACTATTAACAGCAAATTGGATGGAGTGCCAGCTGGTGAATGATCACTACATTGTGTATCGATATATTTAGTATGTATATGCGTTTCCCATCACGTAGCCACGCTCTCGTTAGTCTATTCAGACACACAAAGAGTCTTCCCTGCTCATTGTTCTCCTGCTTAGATGGCTCCACATTGGATGACTCACGGTACTAATTTAGTTGCCATAGTAAACCTATGCAAACACCATGATATTACAATTTCAATAACTTAACATATTTTGTGCTCATGATCAAACCTATATTTAGCAGTGTAGATGAAACCTGTATGTCAGCTTCTGTGTAGAGCAAAGGTTATGAGCCGTGGCATTTTCTGGACCTGCATGTGTATGAAACATGTGCTTTCCATTCCGCACCAAAGAGTCAGGTGCTAAATTTAGTACTGAGTATTCAAAACTCAAGAATGTTTAAGGAATTAAATTCCATCAATAAAACAATATCTCTACTTTTTTCCAATTACAACTAGGATAAGCTCTCAAAATATTGTTTTTATTACAACATGACTTACATTATTAACCAATCCTGGTCAGCCGAATACATATATACTCTATTTTATGTTCATCCATTTCCAGACTGGTTCCCGTTTATCCATATCATTATTACTGTGTATCCTAGAAACCCAATTGTAGTAACCTCAGTTATGTCATAATAGTTTACGTGTCAAGTCATTATAGATTACGTGTCATGTCATTATATATTACGTATCGTGATTATAGATTACGTGTAAAGTCATTATATATTACGTGTCATGTCATTATAGATTACGTGTCATATCATTATTGATTACGTATCGTGATTATAGATTACGTGTGAAGTCATTATAGACTAAGTATCAAGTCATTACAGATTTCGTATCAAGTCATTCTTAATTGTGTATCAAGTAATTATAGACTACGTATCGAGCCATTATAGATTACGTATCAATTCAATATAATATATGTATCGTCATTATAGACTGGGTAATAAATAAAATATAATATAAGACACATATTCGCTACTGAACGTAACTTTTGATTTTTAATCAATATGGATCACTATTTGAATTGTCACCAAGTGAAAAGTCTAGTTTAATAATTGAAATTCAAAACAGATGCCCCTGCTACAAAGTTTGACATTCATTTTTTTTTATTCACTATGATTTTAGAAAAGGCTAAGAATACTTACATTGAGGAAATGTTGAACCTTAGCTTTTTAATTGTTTATGATCCTATTGCAAGTGAATTTTCAAAGGGAAAAATATAGCCAATTTATTTCCATATATTAAGAGTTACTTAAAGCAAAATATTGAATCAAATTTGATATTGTCATTTTAGATATGTAATTTTCCTATTTTATTTGCGTTGAACCGCAATAAAATAGCATTTTGCACAAGTGACTAAGATGGTTTCTTTTAATTGTATTATAGTAATAACAAGATAGTTTGATGCTGGCAGCCGTTTAACTTAAAGAACTTTTAGTAGCATGTGTAATACTTGTCTTAGGGTATGTTTAATTATCCTCAGGTATATATAATTCTTATTCCTAATTCAAGGCAAAGTAAAGACAAAATCAGAAGAAATTATAAATGTAAAACGTAACAATACGTATGTTGTCGGCTTTGAATCGGGTGCTCTTGCGTGACAGGTGACCATGATCAGCAATTAACCAAGTAGGTGTCAAGTTATCTCCTTAGGTTTTAGTGATAATGTAATTAAAATGAATTGAGTGCAGTGTAAAACAATATTTTTCCAATTCACTTCAGTGAGTCATCAAAACTGATTGTATTCAGAAATCCTTTTATTTACAGGCTAGCATAATATGCGAAGTCATATGGTATAGAACAGTAACGGGATGATATGAATTTGGCATGTGGTTAGATTCAGCGAATCAGCAGATTTAGCGAATAAATTCGATTAATATGGTGGCTTGTTGTCATGGTTAATCCATGAATATAATTCATACAGAGAAGTGAATGATTGAACAAATGAATGAATGAATGAATGAATGAATGAATGAATGAATGAATGGTTTAATGAATAAACGAATTAACGAACGAACATTCGAATAATAATAATAATAATCCATGTTTAACGATCACTACACCTTGTAGTGAATATTGTCAATTTACCTGATTAGATTTTAGTCATAATGTCATTAAATGTATTGAACGCTGTACTGATCGATGCGGGACCAATGTCTGGCTCTGCTGGGCAGAATGTTACTTGCAAATGGCCTCTCTTACACTATTTTGTCCACAACAGCACCTTTATACACGGCCTCCTGTTTTCACAGAGACTGTTCTGTGGAGCGACCGAGTGCCCGGTGGTATAACTGAGTTGGAAGACTGTTACCATCGCTGACACCTGGTCATCAGCAGGCGCTCTTCCCTGAACAGCGTCCTTTCCACCAGACGCTACCACGGTGCAGCCTGAGATTGCAAACACTCCCTCGTGAGCAGCAACAATATATATATATATATATATATATATATATATATATATATATATATATATATATATATATATATATATATGAAGTATACTACTACACATGGGTATATACATTGCAGCATACCCGAATTCATATAAAGCAGGTACCTATTGTTTATATATACAATTAAAAAATTATCTTTTAAGAGGATTTTAGTATATTACTCGAGCTGGTCAAGAAAAAAATAGTTTAATAAAATTCTAAACAAAGCAAAATAATTGTAAATACGTATGCACCTCGGTAAGGCAATCCAAAAGTTAACTGCTGATATAGTGAATAGATTTTGTATTGATTGGTTTTCGACTTCCTAGTCTCGAGATCATTGCCTTATACGTCACTATTCCTTTAAAGGAACTAATTTGATTTGTACTGATGGCCATTTTATACGTGAAATAAAACTTTCGAGGCAATCATAGCACAAAGTTTCAGATTTAATCTGGTAACCATTTTCTAGAGTTTGTTAACTTTGTATGGGTTATGATTCGATACGTATGCCCATAATGTGAACCTGTGATTTATCCGTGGTAAAATATATATCCCGAAAAACTAGTTCAAGTGACTGGAGAGGTAGAAATGTCAACAGCTGTTTTAAGAGTAATCCTTTCGACTAAGTTGCACGGTTGTGATCCAAGTATGAATTCCAGCTAAGACAATGATCGATGCAGATACCAAGAAGTTTTTGATTTTTGACACTCGACAACTCTAGGCCATTTGTAGTTAGAAGAAAATATACGTTAGATGATAAACGCTACCTTATTCCAATATTAAAGACCACACTATGCATTCGGTTTTGTTGACACCAATCGGCTTTCTGCTGTGGTCGATTTGACGTTTATTTTCAATGGAGCCAAGCTACTTAATACATGTATGCACCTTTGAGTCATCAGCGACATGATATATGTTAGAGTGTGCTGGATACAAGGCTAATTCCTTGATAAAAATCATGAAAAGAACAGACCCTAACGAAGCGCCTTGAGGAATACAACCTAAAAAAGGACTTGTATCTGAAGTATAGCTACCTGTGCAAATATATGTGGGTATGTCAGTGAGATGCGACTTTAGACTGACAGTACTTACATATGCATCGAAAAGTCCAGCAAATCGAACGTTGTTTTAAAATAAATGAAGATTGCTCCAGTACGTTCATGTAATTCGATTGCTGGTATCCAATGGTCTATAAGATTTGTCAGTGCAGTTTGACATGAACATTTATATCGAAAACAATATTGTCATTTATGGAGGAGCTGGCATTTAGTACGATATCCAAAATATTCTTGCTGACATAGATTTCAATAATATTTTAATGTAGTGATAGAGCATACATGGGTTGATAGTTCAAGGGGTCATTTTTTAATTTCTTAAAGACTGTAAATTTGCATTAGGTGAAAATACAGTTAGGTACTTTTTCAGTGACGCAGAGTTCGATAAAGCCGATGTTATGATGGCGATAAGATTGTAAGATTTATAAATAAATATGGAAAATTTAGATTATATCAGCAAAGGTTGTTCCAATTATAGAATTTGCTAACTAAAGTGAATTATGTGTGATATATCTACAAGTAGAATGTAATAATGTATGTAGTATTGAATTTCACTCATATATGGATAGTGAACTATTGATTTCACCGATATATTGATGTTGAATAACATTGGTTTTGTTGTGTATATTTACTTTGCATTGTCTGTCTGTTAGTTTAAAATGTTCTTATTTCATTACATGTAACTGTAATGTAACATCGTCTGCTGGACTTGACCTCTCCAGCACTGAGTTCGTTTTTACCTGACCCGTTTGACCTGTTTTTCATTTATGAAAACAACTAATACTAGCTTCGTTATACTCTTTGTGTATTAGCCTATTAACCGAATTTTTATTCAGGTGAACATGTTGATTTAGATAAGGGTTTCGGAGATTCTCAAGTGAATTTTATAGGATATTGCGTTGTACGTAAACAAGGATCATTAGATAATTCTAGAAGTTTATTTTCCACTAGGTAATAATTGTTTTAAGAAAATGCTAGTTTGTGACCTGGGTCAAGCAGAGAACTATATAATCTTGTGACTAAGGATTTTACCTGTCGTGCTCTAACATCTTGTACTTTAAGTTGTACTACGCGTGATCAGTTTGGTCTTTATTTTATTTTCTTCAAATTATTGAATTCAAATGATTTTTTTTTCCTCTGGAAATACAAAAGTCCTATGACAAAAATTATTTGATGATGACATTCACTGCAATTTACACTCAATTCAAACCTGGAGTAATATTCATGTGATTCTACAAGAGACTGTTGACACATCAGTATTTCATACGCTATAACAGACACGTCATCGCCTTCAATATTTTTATCTCTTCGTAACTTGAACTGAGTTTCCGAACGTTTTACTACTAAGAATTGTGTCTTTAATTCTTGAAATATTTTTGGATTTAATTCGCAAACCATATGTTTATTGTTCTCATTTTTCACTTTGTTTTCTATGAAAATAAATCATATTTTGCAAAGCTTGCTGTGCTCCGTCGCTTTTGAGCGCATAAATGGAACATATGTATCTCGAGGCATGCACTTGAAGAACAATATGCATTTCCGGTTCCGCAACTCTTGTCGAATGGTGAAGGAACCAATGTTCATGTCTCGCCCCTCCCAATCTACTAAAGGAACCATCGGGAGCCTCCTTATTCCCTATAGACCGGTTGGTCCCGAACCTTGATAGCTCACTGCGAGTAAACCAATGTCGTCCTCTTAGTCAACGTCACCATCACGAACCACATGTACATCGACATCATCATTAAGGTTACAGGAAACCCCAGAGTGTTATATGACTCTTCATCAAGAGCAGCATCACCTTCGACAGCACCCTAAGGGTTACACGAAAACCCCACATAGTTATAAGTGTCACCAGTGCGACAGAGGAGAAATCGAGCTGTTTGATAATATTTTTTTTCTTATATCAGATTGTTTCACTGAAGCCGTATCAGTTAAAGTGTCCACGCGCTAAGAAAACCTTGAAAAATTAAGAAAGCCTTGTTGAGTTATGCATTGCCTAGCGGAATTGTTGTAAAATCAAACAACAACATATATAAAACACATAAAACTGTTAGTATATTTTCAGGTCAGCGTCATTAAATGTAGCTCAAATTACCTAATTAGTTTCATATACGTCGTGTGAAACGAATTAGATACGTATTGGTACATTTAATGATCTTGACCGGGAAAATGAACTTAGCTACAGATAGGATAAATTTGGCGATGGTGAGTACAACAAACTGTACAAGAAAACACTCTTTCAGACATACATACTATACACATAACTGACCACTAAATTCCTAACACTCGAAACAGCTAACGCAAAAGCGACAACATCCAAAAATGTGTTTAGTCAGTCCTGCGTTCTTCAAAAGTTTTCCAAACACCCCCAATTAGCTCCAGTTGTATTAAACACTGTAAATAAATAAGCATTCCTGCACTTGCCAGAGTAGTTCATACATCCTCCCACACGCTTTTCCACAAGAAGGTCTCCATTTAGCGTAGCATTGCACTAGTAACAGCGACACTTGTCATAATTCCAAGACAGCAAAATAAAAATTTCCAAGAAACTCATGAATTAGAATCTCCTTCATCACCATATCCTTCTTGGAACCGTACCGAATGTATGTACCGTTCCCTAACCTAGACCTTTTTAAAATTAGTACTAATGAAAGTTAAAAGTTATCAGTATGAATTATTTTAATTACTTTTTTACTTTCATGTGACAACATTACGAGTATATGGTCATACGATTAATAATAAAAATGAGTAAGAACCAACGAGTATTATAAATTTCAACAAATGATATATTCCCGTATAATAAAAAATAAAGAAACTGAATGCTTTACAAAATAAATCCCAAATATTCCTAGCGCTTCGAACTCAAGTCCTAATGATTAAAATTATCTACAAACGTTTGGTAGTATTCTGAAATAAATCAAATGCTTTAGGTCTTGATGTGCCTTTGGCTGTCTGTGTTGAAGTGAAAGCCAACTGTTTTGTTTTGTGTTGAATCACAATAATACAATCAAAGACTATACCATTATTTGAATTTCACTATGAATTGAAGTCTCTTTTTCCAAGAATGTTAATTCTGCGCGCTTTTTATTTCCATTGAAGAATAACTTGAATTAATTAATTGGCATCAATAAATTCCAGCCCAAATGCAAAACTGGACACAATAATAATGTACCTTATTATGCTGAGATCTTACAGTATAGATAATTTTTAGGAAACAACACGGGATTATACTGTCCTCTCGTTGACCCCAGGTCGAAATTAACATTTTCTAAAAAAATCTCTTACCTAATGGACAATTTCATTCTTCAAGGTCCCGCATGTTTACAAGATAAAATCTTACTTATAATTAAACGGTCTGTTACTAAATGTATAATAAAGAAAGCTGGTAAACACTTGGGAAAGATAACAAACCTAAGATATATCCCATATTCTTCGAGCAAATATCAGCTATGTATGAAATTAAAATATAGTTTAAGGTATAACGAATGTGAAATTGAGGATTAACATTGAGAAATGTAATGAGACTGGGCGCGTTTTATCTTTACTGAAAGACCTCCATTTTAATGTCCCCTTTTTATCTTTACTGAAGAAGAAAACCATTTGAATGGTCCCTTTTTATCTTTACTGAAAGATCTCCATTTTAATGTTCCCATTTTATCTTTGCTAAAAAAAAAAAACATTTGAATGGTCCCTTTTTATCTTTACTGAAAGACCTCCATTTTAATGGTCCCTTTTTATCTTGACTGAAAAACACCCATTTCAATGGTCCTTTTTTATCTTTACTGAAAGACCTCCATTTAAATAGTCCCTTTTTATCTTCAGGGGGCGCTCAGCAGTTAATATGTACTTTTGAGAGAGTGACGTATGTAAGGTGAAGTAGTTCGCATTTAAAACATGCACAATGGAGAGAATCTTGGCATACCTCTATGCTACATTAATGTAATGTGGATGATATTTCTTTGGATATTGTACTTTTGGAAATTTTACATGATTTAAGCACACTGCTAACAAAAATGACTGCTCCCTTGTGTTAAAATAATCAGCCTGAATTAGTCTAAAGTACACTATACATAGCAGCTATTAAAATAGGGAAAATGAATTTTGCCAGACAAGACAATGCCAGCTTCTGAAAGTGCAATGAATGAATTACCAAATGTATAAAATGTAAAAAAATGTTATCGGCTCCTTTTTATACAATTTACCTCTGAAGTTCAGGAAGTGAAAATGACCAAGTGGAGCTAGCACATTTTTGAAAGGCGCACATCTGAAGTAAGGCCAAGCTGTATACTCTATAACCCATAGTACACCCATCAATCATACACCAAATTAAAGGGAATTAAAGGTTCTTCGAATTAAACCTAAGATATACAAGGTCTTTTTTAAATAGCCAGTAAAACCAATGTGGAAAGCCGGGGAAATTATTTTTCTTTAAAATCCTAACTATGCAAAATACGAAACTGTAGAGCGCCACCTTACTGAAAGACTTCCATTTTAATGGTCCCTTTTACCTAAACTGAAAGACCGCCATTTTAATGATCCTTGCTTACATTATTGTATCGTATTCGGTAAGGTTCAAGTTCTTCACTAAGAGTCAGATGTACTGATTTTGAAGGTATTCCGTTTTTTCTACATGATCCCATAGTCTTATTCAAGGTTTAGTACATCTATAATACGACAGACAAACGTGGTAGTGATGCTCTGATGTATAGTCAGTAAGAAAGAGGGAAAAAATAGAGTACATGTCCCATTTACCGCTGCTTCTATCGTTCTCTGGCAAAGTCTGTGCCATCTTATCCATGTTAATATTGCTTCCCTCTGACCCCAATCGTTAACAACTGAGCCGTATGTATGTCTTAACGCGAGGCTACACACTGGTACGGACTTTTATCGCTTGGAAATCTGTGCTGAACGCGTTAATCAGTGGATAACAGCTGGTTTGGTTTGGAAAGTTCAAAAGCTAAATATTAGCTCTCTGATCAAAAACGTATATCAAGATATGCAACGCATGGAAGTTTTTGATTAAACACCTAAAGTCTTATCTTTGTTGAATTAATAAATAACACATTAAAAACTATCTTGCATATTATATCGAATCATCACACATGTTACATCCAATCGAGTCACTTGCCAGACATGGATCACAGCTGTTCTCATGTGCATAATATTTCTAAATACGGCTCAAGTTGGACGCTGTGGCGTTAAGAGATTCAGACCAAAAAAACATCAGTCTGTAGCTGGATGTCCTATATGTTCAGTTTTAAGTTCGACGCTGCCTACTGCTGGCTACATGCAATTATGTGCTTTCATTTATTAGTTTCCTTGAAAAGGTATGCTTTAATCTCTGGTTAATTTCTCAGACTTAGATAATGCAGCAAAACGACACTGCAGTTAATAATTTCTTTCAAATTAAGACTGATGCGTATTCTCCAATAAATTATAGCACGGTGAAGAATGGAACTGTTGCCTAAAATGAATCATCCTAATGGTCAAGAATGGAAAGGTTGCAAGATGTAAAATATCTAATTACATTGAACGTACGTACGATTATATACTTGACAAGAAACATTCATACATACCTACCGGCATAACTAACGAAGCATAAACATGTTGCATTTACGCACTATTACTGGAGTTGCATAAATATGATTGTCTCTGTATTATGCAGATGTGTAAGAGAGACGCCATCTTGGATACTTGTTCTTGGGTTCAGTCCAGAAACGAGGAATACGTTCTCGTGTGCTCTATATTATACTTAGATGTTCTTGATCACTGAACCACTAACTTGGTGGACCGATTGTCTTCATTTTCAGCCAAGGGTTTGTTCTGTATACATCCGCGTGGCGAGGATTCTAGAGTTTCTCGACGGTTCATAAACAAGGTTGTTGGAGTTAGGGCGAAAGAAAACGACAAGAACACTGTACTTGTGTAAAGAACCCTGCTCTCTTGTTTCACCAAAAGGCTAAGAGAGAGACAGGCAGACAGACACAGACAGACAGACAGAAACCGAGACAGAGACAGATATTTATGTTCATTCCCCTTACTCTTCTGAAGCACAATACATTATACACATGCGTGCGGATCCCTAAAATGAGTGTACTAAATCTAATAGAAGCGTGTTTAAACAAGTTTCTAGTCTGCCGTAAGAAAATAAAATATTTGAAATTCTATATATGCAACAAGCTATATGCGGTTCTGTTGAAATTTTAATTAAAACTGCTTGATTCTTAATCCAGAGTGTCGGTCACTGCTCCATGGGACTGTCAATCGCAAAAATTGTGTCCTCTTAATGATGGATGAGGGAGAGAGAGAGAGAGAGAGAGAGAGAGAGAGAGAGAGAGAGAGAAAGAGAGAGAGAGAGAGAGAGAGAGAGAGCAGAGGTGAGGGTTGGGGTTTCTTTCAAGGGAATTCCATAGCAGTGCTATATATCCAGGGGTTGATGAGCTAGTTCAAATAATTGTATTTGCTTGTATGGTTGATTTCATTATTATTGTTCACGTATTATTTAGAGGATCCTATACTTTATACCCTGTGCTTTTTATTTACGCCTGTAATGTTTGCATTCCTTGTTATAGGTTCCATATTATTTCTCCAGTACATGTTACCCATTTTCTGCTTGATTCTAATTGCCAAATCACACCAGATTTTTACGAGACAAACTCTATGAATATTCTACTTGTTATGGTTAACTTTCTATATTTACAAAAATAATGACAAATCCTGATTGTGTCCCTCTTCAATTTTGTACTTCTTAAAGGTTTTCTAAATAAATTTTCGCTCTTAAACTGCCATACTTCTGTTTTCGTTTTGTCTGATAATTTTGTATCATTTCATTCTGGTTGGAAGACAAATTAAAGTGGTTGGAAATTTATACTTTCAGTGTTTGGGATTTTGGAAATAAGTACTGAAAGCATCTATTACAATATTGGGATTTTGACATAAATATTGAAAGCAATTATTACGATATCGGGAATTTGGACGTAAATATTGACAGCATTTATTACACTATTGGGATGTGTACATAGGTAGTGAGAGCATTTATTACAATATCGGGATTTTGGACATAGGTAGTGAAAGCATTTATTACAATATCGGGATTTTGGACATAGGTAGTGAGAGCATTTATTACAATATCGGGATTTTGGACATAGGTAGTGAGAGCATTTATTACAATATCGGGATTTTGGACATAAATGTTGAAAGCATTTATTACAATATTGGCACTTGGACATAAGTACTGAAATTATTTATTACAGTGCTATCATGTTCAAATTAAATTTATGAAATTTATGTTTCTTCCGATCGCACGTAATTGTGTATTGGTTGTCGAATCAATACTTATCCTTTCCTTTATTAATTACCACTAAGAGTCCATTAAGTTTACAACGCATTACTTAAACTTGAGTATAAAGTGTTTCTACGTTACATCTGGTTGAAAGGTTTCTCCGCACAGCATCAACACGCGTCTTAATGTCCACCATCTGGACTCGCTTAACTTTTAATATATTAATTGGTCCTTGCAATTACTCTCTAAAACCTTTAATTTTGAAAATCATTAATTATTTTATATATTTAGATCTGTTCATACCTTTAAAATCATTACCTTATATAGTTCTGTATGTCCAGACTTTAAAAAAGTATTAATTATCTTATATATTTCGGAATGTTCGGACTTTTTAAATGAATAAATTGTATGTATTTCCGTCTGTTTAGACTATTTAAATCATTAATTAATTATTATATTTATTTCGGTCTATTCACATTATTTGAGCAGTTGATTCTTTATATATGTCGGTGTGTTCAGACTTATTTTTTAAGGTAAGATACGGAACCTTTGTTTCAGTCATTTCCCAAGACAACCATTTTCTACTTAGAGATATCTCATCAGAAATATTAAGTTTCATTACTGGTGATTACAGTTGTATTGCATCACATGTCTCTCCGTTCGTTATTTTGGTTTCTCTTATTTTTTATCTTTCAACAAAATCGTCTAGTCTTTAATATAAAAATAATTCCTCATGGTGCAATATCCTCTGAATATTACACCATTAAATTATCCAATATATGCACAAACTGATCACCTAAAATTACCAACAAAGAGCAGATTTATATTTGAAGATTCTAAACAGTCTTATCTTTGTATAGTTTTTTGGCATTCCGTAGGTACCAGGTGTCACACATCTAAATAAGTTGATCTGTACGTTTGTATTTTTTTCTTCCACGCTTGCTTCAATTTGAGTTAAATTTGGAAAAACGTTAGCGCATCGATCCACAGGGTTGTAGGATGCATCGACCTATTATCTGGTTTTTATCTGAGTGACATTTATCCATGTTCATGGTGTTCTACTAAAACTTTCTATTACATGTGTTCTTTTATCAGAGCAAGCCTAAAATTGTTCCATATTTTTCTTCAGTAATTATTTCGTCATGCCGTTACACAATTCTGTCCGATATCGAACGTTTTATTTTTCTGCTTCTTGAATTTTACCGATGTTCCTGAATAAATAATATATTTTGTCATTTTCTATATGCTTCATTTTCGTAGCCCATGCATAATTTGAGAAAGAGAACACACACACACACACACACACACACACACACACACACACACACACACACACATATATATATATATATATATATATATATATATATATATATATATATATATATATATATATATATATATATTTGTGCTCATATTATATCATATTTGAGAAGAAACTAAAACCTGATTATGACTGCTGATTAAAATGACATGGAAATTAATCTTTTATTCTTTCATGTCAATCAAAGAATATGTTTGTTTTCAAAGGTGAGACCAATTGCATATATTAATTGAAGTATCAATGGAGGGAAATATCTAGTTTATTAGTAAGAATTCTGTATATTAATGTATCAAATCTGTTACTCATAGGAAATCTCTCAGTTCAGAAATTTCAATTATAAAGATTTTGACTATTGTAAAACTTTTCGCATACGAATTTCCTCAAATACATCCAACGCTATAAAAGTACAACATTCTGTGTGTATTTATAATTTTATTGACCTACGAGGACTGACCAAAGGATTATAAACCAATTAAGCTAATATAGTATCTTTATTAGGCCTCGAATATTTATTTACCAGTATAATAAATTATATTAAGATAGTATTGAAGTAGTTTTAAATAATGAAAGAGCAACATCTCAAGCAACAATTGCCTTTCATCGGCACGTCTGACCTCTGACCATCATAATGATTTCGGATGACTCTTTGTTGCAGATTGGTCTGAAATATGGAAAGTTATTCCCGCATTATGTTGCCATCTCCTCTTCAGCTGCCAAGAGGCTATGACGCAAAAATATATAGTGTTATAGAAATGTGAAATTCCCAACACCATTTTTGTTAATTTGTGTTTAGTCGTGATAGAATATGGACTGGTGCGTGCAGGTAAGGCGACGGGTGCTTTTTACCCGCGGACCTGCATTCGAATCTCTCTAGAGTACGAATTAAACATTCCATAACGTGTATGATAGGCTATTATTTGTTTTCAATATTAATTACGTCTAGTAGTATCAAGCAGTCTCCATTAGAATCCAGGGAAGCACATCCCATTATGTTTTGTGTTTATTTGTAATTATATTATCTGTAGAAATTTGGGGTGTATTATGTCAGACAGCAAATCGTCATAACGAATGCAACAACGTTATCCACGTAAACAAGACCTACTACATATTGTGTTCATAAACTCTAAAGCGCCAACATTGATGGATGCCTCCTAAACACATAGATTTAATGAACAAATATTTAAGACCAAACATTTCGGTAAATATTTAGTTGAAATCGCTCGATTCCGGGCTGATTTCAGAAATATCGTCGGAGATGGGGGGGGGGGGGGGGGGGGGCTGTAAGCGGTCTGCCATACGAGGTAGTCAAATGGTCTGTAGGATGGAACGCCGGAGGGATGGCCTTGGAACAAAGCAAGCAAACACTGTAAAGAAAACATAATGTAGGAAAGGTTCAAATTGTTTCGCACCAGAAGAACTCCGGCTCCATCCCCCCTCGTCCTCTGCAATTTTCCAAATTGCACCACTACTCAAAAACTCGTACATGGTGCAAATCATGTGTCACAAACATGCAGCGATTAAAACTAGTTCATATTGCTATTATCTCGCACGTGCTGCATCGAGTTTTTCAAAAGGAGTGAGTAGAGTTTTTTGTGTCATGATAAATCAATAAGATTAATACATATACAATGTACAATGCTCTCCATTGAACTGCAATGCCGGAATCAATCGACATACTATATTTTACATTAAAATACTTAAAATACAATAAAATGGCAACTCGGGGAACAAATTCTCATGCCAGGCATGAAGCATATTTGAAATATGGTGATTCTTTGGAAATATACGAAGCGAAAGATTACTTTATCAAGCGTTTAAAAGGTATAATAATTACAAGCTTTATTGTATTATGTCTGGTGTATATCTCTATATATACAGTTCTGAAAAATCGTCGCTTACAATACGCCTCGATAAAGGAATTGGAGAACAGTAGAAAAACCAAGTCTAACAACGGAAAATGCCGAGGTAAGTTCATGTTAGAAACTCCTCCCCACGCCTCCATCCCCATCCCATTTCTCCTAGTCCAAATTTCATCTTCATCCCCATCCCATTACTAATTTTTGCTCCATTTCATGTCTGTCTTTCTCTGTTTCTATATACTTTTTATTATTGTTTGTTCAACTCAATATAATTGATGTTATGGACGATGAATTGTTTTTCTACCTTCAAATATTACCTTGCCTACGTGGTTGTCCTTGTATGCTGTAATTATTATTATTATTTTTACTATTATTATTATTGTCATTTTTATTACCTCATTATGAAATATGTTTTACGCAGAAATCGTAGGACTGTTATACTTCATGCAATTTTTTCAAGCGACTCTATTCTGTAATTGACTAATCGTCATTACGTGGATTCAACCCTTCCCTCTTCGTTCGTTGTGTTAATTTTATATGCTACGATCTTTTTATTGATCTATTCAAATTGTGCATACCATTAACATTTTCTCCCGTTCGCAAGATTTTCATTGCTTAATGGCTGGTAATTATGTTGGATCATAAAGCACTATTAATTATTTGACAAAATTACAACCTACAGAATTTTTAAATTTAAAAAAAAACAAAAAAAAAACAACAAATCAATGATTTTAGTCACGACAAACTAATCGGATAATTTCAAAGACCAAACTAATTTACACAGTGTTATCTTTATGACTAATAAGGCGCGCTTCATCCTGTTTAAAACATGTTCGTATTCGTGTTTAATATAAAGATTTATTAGAAATCATATGCAGTTTATTTGTTTGCGTCTAACTTTTCGGTCTCCAGTAAGTTACGGGTTTGTTACGGGTTGGTTAGGCATGACTATTACAGCAACATGATGCATATAGGTCTCCTTAACTATATTTTGTTTGAAAATTTAATCCAAGAGCGAGTTTATAATGAGAAACCTTTAGTGGATAGAATCATATCTATCTATCTATCTATCTATCTCTATCTATCTATCTATCGTATATATATATATATATATATATATATATATATATATATATATATATATATATATATATATATATATATATAACCGATCCGGTGGTCTAGAGGTTAGAGCGTCCGCCTCGGATGCGGGAAGTCGCGGGTTCGATCCCCAGCGGAGTCATGCCAAAGACTTACAAATGTTACTAGCAGCTGCCTGGCTCAGCATTAAGAGTTTTGTGTTAGGACTTAAATATATATCTGTCTGTCTGATTGTCCGCCCACCCTTCCGTCCATCCATCCACCTACCTCCCTACCAACCAACCTCGCTTCAACATCGGAAATGGGCTTCACTTTCATACATAAATCAGGTTATATTGTTGTTGTTGTGATGTTTTGCATTGTTTTACAGATAGCAAGGTTATATTGTTGTTGTGATGTTTTGCATTGTTTACAGGTAGCAAGGTTATATTGTTGTTGTGATGTTTTGCATTGTTTACAGGTAGCAAGGTTATATTGTTGTTGTTGTGATGTTTTGCATTGTTTACAGGTAGCAAGGTTATATTGCTCCTACTGTTGATTGACGATAACAAGGTTATGTTGTTCATACTGATGATTTAATATAACAATTATATATTTTATACTGCTGATTATAGATAAAAATGATATATTATGGACTTTTATATTCGTATACAGATTCTTTTATTTACCTAATTCAACTTCAAAACAGCGTTGATCTCCAGAAATATGGTGCATTTCAAATTGTCTGACACACGCACAAACACACACACACACACACACACACACACACACACACACACGCGCGCGCAAATAAGGACGTTATAACATCATGCTAAGGATCGGCCTATCAATACATTATTCTTCGGTGTGGTAAAAATGATCAGTATTATTCTTCATGCAGCAAACATGGTACATTTTCTCTTGTCAGAATCAAAATGTAAACCTTGTCGAATACAAGTAGTGATAGAGATGCAAAGCTCCGAGTCCCCATTCAGCGATGCCGACAGTTAAATTACTGAATACACAAAAGGTGAAATTCAAATAAACAACAAATTTAATGCCATTCAATTACAGATAATCCTTCTTCAAATGAAATTAAATATTCACCCTATCACTCGTCTTTCTCTCGACCAAGTGACGGCCTATTTCATCATCTGACTTAGTGTGATAGATTTCCCTCCTGTCCTGTGTTTCTACTCATCTCATGATCTGCAGTATTTCTTGACTGGTACCCTGTACTCCTTCAGTCCAACAACCACGTACTTCACCCTACCACTTCTTCCACTTCCGTTCTCTCCTTTTCTTGTCTCTCAGAGACTCGGGACCAACTATACCTGGGTATTTCCCTTGTCTCCTAAAGCTCCACCGTTCCCAAAAACTTCCTGTCCAAGCACACACAAGGACATTAGTATATTCCTCTAGCTATCTAGCCTAAATAACACTAAATAACAATATATCATCAGATAAGCCATTACCTTCGTTGGTCACACCTTCGTGCACATACAAATACCCATACTTTCTGGTATGGTATACACGGTATCAACTGCTTATCATGCATATATCAATATATTTCATCACATCGGTATATATAGATTCTCAATCTTATTATGCTGAACAATATCACATAATCAGACGCATTTATGTACATTACACTTCTACAAGTGTACACAGATATCCACATATCCATGCGCTGATATATCCTTACACATTATACTCCTACAAAGTATACACAACTAGCCAAATGCTCCTATTAACTAATGTTGCAGACTGCAACCATTATACAAAGTTATAATTCAATTCAACATTTGCAAATCTAAAATATCACATGAATGAATGCACGAGGTTATTACGAAATAACCAAATAGCGAATTATAATATTAATTCTTTATATAAACATTGATCATATCTCAAAATATGTATGTAAATCAAACACTACAAATGAATCACACCCTAAAATTGGTAATTATACGTACTAACGATTCCAGTAATGAAGTATACATACTGTACATAATTAAAGTACAATTACCTTACCGTAATGGGGCACCGAGTGGCCGAGTAGTCTAAAGCGCTCTCCGTTACGGATCACTGCCATCTCACCTCTGTCTGCGTGGGTTCGAGTCTCGGATTCAGCCATCGTGGGTATGTGAGAAAGCTTGCCAGTAGCTTCTCGTGGGTCGGTGGTTTTTTCCGGGGGATTTCCCGGGTTATTCCTCCACCATTAATACTGGCCGCCATATATAGCCTATCGTGTGCTGAAAATGGTGTTAAAACCTACAATAACAACAACAATAACAACCTTGCTGTAATAGATTGCGACAGTCGAACAAATACGTCACTGACCTTTCCGAAGCTCTTTTGTAATTCCCAGAATAACAATGTTTGTCGCCAGTTTCGAATAACGTTGGAGTAGCTTAGAACATCCTTATATAATTCCCGCAAGATGGTTTAGCGACTACTGACGTTTAGTTTCAAGACACAAGATTTAAACTTTCGATTCCAATGGTGGACACGCTTTGCTCAATTCCGAGTGGATGTCGATTCACCCATGGTCTACATAAATTAGCAGACGTTGGCCCCCCCCGCCCCGGCAGTCTGCCAAAGGTGGATTTACGACCCCCACTTGATTTTTTTTTGAGCCAACACCGGCAATTCCTGCCACTTACCTGTGAATCGCATTCAGCAGAATAAGGCACCAGTAACAAGTTCCTAAGGCCATGTTATACACTTTTGATGTCGGCTTACACTCGCAACATTTATGAAGCGAATAATTAGCCTCAGGGTCTAGCATATACATGTTGCAATTTGGCTATTGTTCCATACTTATAAAGTGACAATATCTAACAAATACGTATATATATAACAATACATGCATACATAACAAATATAAGTTTTTTTGTTTAGGAATTTACAAATAAAGCTTGCTATTTTAATATTTTCTCGCCCTTGCTCGCCTCCTACATTTAAATTGAAATGAGTATTAATTCTGTCTGTCTGTCTCTCTCTCTCTCTCGCGCACGCGCGCGCACGCTGGGACCATGAGTGGCCCAGTGGTCTAAGGCTCTCGTTTTTACGTATCACTTTAACACCACATCTCTGTCTGCGTGAGTTTGATTATTAGCTCGACCAGCGTAAGCATCCCGTGGGTCTATGGTTCTTTATTGGGTCCTTCTGGGTTCTACCCCTGTCAAATATTATAGCCGCCATATGTAGCATCTCATCAAGTGCTGAAAATTGCGTTAAGTAACAAAAAATCCAATCCATTCTTTACCATTCATACTCGCATCCTTTGGCATTCATAACTGCATTCATACTTGTATTCTTTGACATTTATTCGTGCATTATTTGGCATTGATAGTGCAGTCTTTTGCTTTCATCGTTCATTCGTACTTATATTTTTGGCATTTATGCATGCATTCTTTCACATTCATTCGTGCATTTTTTTTACATTCATTGTGCATTTTTTGGCATTCATATATGTATTCTTCGGCATTTATTCGTGCATTATTTTGCATTCATAGATAAATTTCTTGGCATTGATAAGGACTTTTTTGGCAATTATACGTTCATTCTTTGGCATTCACAAGTGCATTCTTAGGTATTAATATTTGTATTTGTTGTCATTCATTAGTGGCATTCTTTGGCATTCATTCTTGTATTCTTTTGCATTTATATGTGACTTCTTTGGCATTCATGCTTGCATTCAAACATGCATTCTTTGGCATTCATAGTACATTCATTGGCATTTATACTTGTATTCTTTGGCATTTATACTTGCATTCTTTGGCACTTATACTTGAATTCTTTGAATTTTTTACCATATACACTTACATTCTTTGCCATTCACATTTGAATTCTTTGGCATTAATAGTTAAATTCTTTGACATTCACACTTACATTCTTTGCCATTCACATTTGAATTCTTTGGCATTAATAGTTAAATTCTTTGACATTCACACTTGAAATCTTTGGCATTCATAGTGCATTCATTGTGCATTCATTGGCATTCATAGTGCATTCTTTGGCATTCATAGTGAATTCATTGGCATTCAAAGTGCATTCATTGGCATTCATAAGTGCATTCATTGGCATTCATAAGTGCATTCATTGCATTCATAGTGCATTCTTTGGCATTCATAGTGCATTCTTTGGCATTCATAAGTGCATTCATTGGCATTCATAGTGCAGTCATTGGCATTCATAGTGCAGTCATTGGCATTCATAAGTGCATTATTTGGCATTCATGGTGCATTCTTTGGCGTTCATAAGTGCATTCATTGGCATTCATAGTGCATTCTTTGGCATTATCCTTGAAATATTTGGCATTCATACTTGAATTCGGTGGCATTGGTAATCTTGTTTCCTGTTTCGGCAGGTAATAAAACCATTTAAGCAATGTCATCTGTATACATTTCATGGAAAGAGGAAAACAAATAAACGTTACGGAGAGAATGATCTATACTTTTGATAGAGAAAGGCCAAAGATATAAACGTTACCTAGAAAATGATGAATACTTTTCACTGAGAAAGACCAGAGGAATTAAGGTTACCGCGAAAATGATGTATACTTTTCATTGAGAAAGACCAGAGGAATTAAGGTTACCGCGAAAATGATGTATACTTTCCATTGAGAAAGACCAGAGAAATTAATGTTACCGCGAAAATGATGAATACTTTTCATAGAGAAAAGCCGCAAACTAAACGTTACCGAGAAATTGATATATGCGTTTCATACAGTCAAAAATGTTTGGTTAATAACATATTAAGATTATAGTTATTCAGTCAGTCAGTCTTTATACAGTCATACAATGTTTGGTTAATAACTTATAAAGATTATAGTTATTCAGTCGGTCAATATGTCAATCTTTATACAGTCATGAAATGTTTGGTTAATAACTTATTAAGATTATAGTTATTCAGACGGTCAATATGTCAATTGTTATACAGTCATACAATGTTCGGTTAATAGCTTCTTAAGATTATAGTTATTCAGTCGGTCAGTCTTTATACAGTCATACAATGTTTGGTTAATAACTTATTAAGATTATAGTTATTCAGCCGGTCAATATGTCAATCCTTACAGTCATAAAATGTTTGGTTAATAACATTTTTTCTGCTTCTCCAAAAACAGCTTATGTGTTTTTATAAACAATCAAGGTAATTAGTGTGAAATAAGACATCACACTTCCTATATTCGGAAAGCACTTTTTCAACGACTCTTTCATTTTTCATATTGGCAACGGAGTGAGAGAAATTGTATGGTATATTTCGCAGTTTTATAATGCTTTTCTTACGTAAAGAGTCGACTAGTCTAAATACATAGATCACTTTTCATGCCATGACTATTTGGACTATAAAGAGTCGACTAGTCTAAATACATAAATCAGGCTTCGTGCCATGACTAGTTGGACTATAAAGAGTCGACTAGTCTAAATACATAAACCAGTCTGCCAAGACGTTTTGGACTATAAAGAGTCAACTAGTCTAAATACATAAATCAGTCTTCATGCCATGACGTTTTGGACTATAAAGCCTCTGCGGATAATAAGCAATGATAGCCGATTTGAGTAGGTAGAATAAAATAAATATCAAATTAGATCTATCATAAAAAATTATATCATGATATACAACGTATGCAAATATCTGATAATATGTCACAATTATTATATTGTATTGATAAAGCCGCGTTGAGGAAAGTCCTGAACAGTATTCACATTTTTTTGTCGAACGGAGAAATATATAATATTTAAAACTTTATTTTTCAGACCTTAGAAAGATTGTTTGTCAAAGTTAGCATGAAAGGGTAAACCGGTCAATAAAATATATGTATTATAAAGGTTACATATTATTACAGATCAAGGCAAGTAACAATGAAGGTGGCGATGCTTCATGTTATTTCTATGTAACTTCTGCTCTAGAAATAATTAGTTATCCAAAACTTGTAATTATCGTATTATTAGACGTTCATTGCGCTCCAGTATAATCTTTTTGATTGTATTATATAACGGTAGGCTAAATCACTGAAATAGGAATATGCATTTACATTTCCTTCAGCAGGGAGATGAAACATGTAATCACCTCTCAGTTGTATATCAGATTGAGTTTATTAGGTGTAAATTAGAGATATTTCATGTATGATATTTTCTCTAGTTTTATATTTCTATTAGGTCAAAGTCGTCTCTTTCGTTCCATCCATCCATCCAGCCATGCATCTAACTGTACGCTCTATCTCTTTTAAAAAAAAAAAAATCTACTTTTTTGCTACATTCTTTAGACAATATAAATTCTATAGCCAATAACAGCTGGGGTTTTATTGTCGCAAGGATAGAAAGGTCGAGTTTGATCTATCGCACGATAATCATAACACAATATGCCTCTGATAATATCACTCATTTTTTAATGAAAGTAACACTTTTCAAACATCCGACAGTGTCTAATCATCCAAAAATCTAGAGTAACGAAGGCGAAACGCCCAGAACACAGCTGTTGTCAGATGCTTAAAACTGCCGGAGGCCGGGACAAGTAGGATATGATGCTCTTTAGAGATTCGGATGGATCCGATAGGTCGTACTGGAAAAAGTCCGATAATTTCATTCGTAAGTTCAGTGTCTATTGTTTGCAGCATCATCAAATTTCACGCCAGCTGCGTCATTATTACGCGCCAGTGGTCAATTTCCAATCATCAATTACACTACCAATGTCTATGTTATAGTCTGGTTGACTCATTGATTTATATTATAGAGCCAACCGCCATACTGTGGGTCCTGATTTCTTTCGACCTGAAGTTGTTAGGTATTTGAAAATAATACTGTGAATTGTATATATCTTTGCATATCTCTATAAACTTGGAAAAACGAAATCTAAAAGTAGGCTTTACCGCTTTAAAGTGACTATTGCGTCAGCTAATATCATCCACAGGAATAAAGAATGGAACTATCACTTCAATGAAATCATCATTTAAATTTCCCCTAGTGATGCGATTTTAATATGTAGGAGTTAATTATTGTTTCCTAGATTTGGTGTTAAGCCTTCGCTTTGTATAAATTAGCTGTTTTTTCTGCTTCTGACGAAGAATGTGCTTAGCTCGAAACGATGGGAAAACCATTTTGAATTTAGGCCCTTATCAACTTTGCGGTGTGAGTTGGGGGGGGGGGGGGGGCTATAATTATGTGTCTTTTCGGCTATTCACAATTCCTTTTGCAAATTGATAAGTTGCTTCTTTTCATTCTTAATCTGCTATTTTCATTATGTTGATAACTAAATATTATTGATTTAAACATGAAATATGCTTTTAATGAAGAAAGTACAAACGCATAGGGGGCCCAGATTGGCCGAGTGACCTAAAGCGCTCCGTCACTGATCCCTACATTCACCTCTGTCTGCGTGGGCTAGAGTCTCGGGCTCGGCCAGTGTGGATATGTGAAAAAGCTTGCCGGAAGCTTCTCAAGAGTCGGTGGTTCTTTCCGGGGTTTTCCCGGGTTCTCCCTCCACCATTAATACTGGCCGCCGTGTATAGCCTATCTTGTGCTGCAAAATGGCGTTAAACCCTATAACAACAACAACAAACGCATAGTTAGCTTGTTCACGTACGGCGAATGTGTGTAAATGAGTGTGGAATATAAACTAAATGTAATGATGAACCAACGAGGGCTACTTCAAATATTTTAATATCCTTGTTGATTTAAGCTCTTATTCTGCTTTCATCTACATTACTACCGACCACAATTTTTTTTGTGCCCGACATATCTTTTTCCGTTGGTGCATTTGACTATTTTTTACCGTCATTCACTGGACCAAAGACATGGTAACACGATACAATCGAGAAACCTTAATTTGCTATGACGTTCAGGATCGAGATTGATCAATCAATCGAGAGAGAGAGAGAGAGAGAGAGAGAGAGAGAGAGAGAGAGAGAGTGTGTGTTTGGGGGTTTAGGGAGGATTACCGTTAAGGCTTTTTTTTTTTTTTGTTGTTGCTGCCCAGTTATGTTTCTTGTCGGTCGATTAGTCAGCTGCCGGATATAGCAACACTTAGAGAAAGGGGTGCTGGTGGTGCGGCATTCAGAAAATTATTCTAAAAATAATCCATTTTTGTTAGCATTAGTATAGGCCTAAGAAAAATAAAATAAAAACAACAAACTGAAAAAAGAGCAAGCGTTAACTAGATCACAGTTTGAGTGCCTCATGCCATTGCAACTTTGTATCACATATTTCATGAACATTGTAGAGAAGTCAAAAAACGAAAATGTACACATAATGTTACTACGAGCCAGGGTTCTTGTGGGTTACTTGGTGTTAAATTCAGTTTTGAGGGTTTCGTCCAGCCCAGATTATTGATTAAAATAAATATTAAACCCATTTATCACTGAAACATGAAAGATGGTTTAAATGAAGATGTAAAACGATAATTACATCATGGTTTGCATCATTAACATTCAGTCTATGAGTGGGGAATACAGACTAAGCGAAATGATAAACCAACAAAAAGTTACTTAAACACTGATATGTGTTTACAGTTCCAGAGGTCATTATTATGCTTTAATAAACATTACAGTTGCAGCGGTCATTGTTATGATTTAATTAACATTACAATTGTAGTTGTCAATATTATGCTTTAATTAACATTACAGTCGTATCGGTCATTATTATGCTTTAATTAACATTACAGTTGTAGTGGTCATTATTGTGCTTTAATTAACATTTAATTAACATTACAGTCGTAGCAGTCATTATTTATGCTGTAATTAACATTACAGTTGTATAAAGCGCTCACCTGTTACGGATGACTGCCATCTTACCTCTGTCTGCGTGAGTTCGAGTCTCAGGGTCGGCTAACGTGGGTACGTGAGAAAGCCTGCCAGTAGCTTCTCGTGGGTCGGTGGTTCTTCCCGGGGTTTTCTAGGGTTCTTCCTCCACCAATTATACTGGCCGCCGTGTATAGCCTATCTTGTGCTGAAAAATGGCGTTAAACCCAACATCAACAACAACATTAAAGTTGTAGCGGTCATTATTATGCCTTAATTTACATTACAGTCATATCGGTCATTATTATGCTTCAATTAACATTACAGTCGTAGCGGTCATTATTATGGTTTAATAAACATTGCTATTGCAGCCTTATATCATTAGTATTCCCTTATAGTCTCGAGAGGCTATTGCAGCCTTATATCATTAGTATTCCCTTATAGTCTCGAGAGGCTATTGCAGCCTTATATCATTAGAAGTCCCTTTTAGTCTCGAGAGGCTATTGTAACCTTATATCATTAGAAGTCCCGTATAGTCTCGAGAGGCTATTGCAGCCTTATATCATTAGAAGTCCTTTATAGTCTCGAAAGGCTATTGCAGCCTTATATCATTAGCAGTCCCTTATAGTCACGAGAGGCTATTGCAGCCTTATATCATTAGCAGTCCCTTATAGTCTCCATGGACTATAGCAGCCTTGCCTCACTTGTTACTGCTCTATTCTTTTGAACTAAGCAACATAAAGGAGCGGAAACCAATGAATTTTGTATAATTCAACAAAGAGTTTATTTCCGTACAAACTGAAAATTTAGAAAAGAACTCAAAGTAGTATTGAGTTAAATCCCAAATAATTCTAACAATTATATCACTAGTACAAATGTAAGAAGTTCCAACCTAATTTCAAACACTAATATTAAAACTCTTTCATTTGAGGAAAAGAAAAAGCAATTTTGTCTTGAATATTTTGTTGAATATTTGTTTGGTACTTTTATTGGTATGTTATTCCCTTGTAATGGAATCGATGAATCAAATAAACTAATGTATAGGCACCTACCTACCTACCTGCATGCATGCATGCATGCACGCACGCACATACATACATACATACATACATACATACATACATACGTACAAACACGTACATACATACATACATACATACATACACGTACATACATACATACATACATACACACACACACGTACGTACGTACCTACATACATACATACATGTACATACATACATACATACATACATACACGTACATACATACATGCATATATACATACATACACACACACGTACGTACGTACGTACATACATACATACACGTACATACACACACACACACACACACACATACATACATACATACATACATACATACATACATACATACATACATACATACATACATACATACATACATCTCATGCTAACTAGAAATTGTATATAAGAATTTAAGACAATTTTTTGCGGAACACTAAACCCACAGCAACATAAACATCGTATTGTTATAAATTATGAATCGTCTTAATATTGATTTTCCGTACATGCCATTTAGAATTACAACTGCCTAATTGACTAATGTCGGACCAGGTATAGACACTACTTGTTTTTTCATTGTTCAGTTTTTCACGTGACTGAGCCCATATTATGTGTGAATAGCTTTGTTTGTCGCAACAAACATCAGTCTGCATACGTGTGTTGCTCAGTTCGTTACATTAACACTAGAGGCAGGAAATCGAATTCGAATAAAAGAAGTGTTGAACAAAAATATAGATTCTGTGGAACCATTTGGAATGAAGGCTCACTTTGTAAAGAATATGAAATATATAACACTAATTACTGCTATTTTATTCTGTTTTATATATGTCTGTGGATATGCATCTATTATAAACAGGCTGTTAAACCACGTGTCGGTAAAGGTATTGGAGAACTTTAGGAAGGCGGACGCTAGCAACGATAAGAATTTGTGTAAGTTCATGTCGGCTCCTCTCCTCTTTTCGTGGTCCTTTCCTTTTTCTTCTAACTCTTCTTCTACTTCCATGTAGTTTTAATTCTTTCTTATGGTTTGTTTTTAAATCAAAATTGTTACGCAGCTATTAGCCACTGCCATTGTTTTCATCGCCAGTGGTTTATTCTGAATCCACTGCTACTCCTGCTAGTTTTCTTTTCCTCTAAATTTTCTAAAATCTATTCTTTATCTACACATTTGTGCTCATATTTTCATGCTAGCAGTAGTAGTAGTAATACTACTCAGAGTAGTAGTAGTAGAAGTAGAAATAGTAGTAGTAGTTTTAGAAATAGTAGTAGGAATAGAAGTAGTAGTGGTAGTAGTAGTAATAGTAGTGGTATAAATAGTAGCAGTAGTACTAATCGTAGTAGTAGTGGTATAAATAGTAGTAGTGGTAGCAGTGGTATAAATATTAGTAGTAGTAATGGTAGAAATAGTAGTACTAGTAGTGGTAGAAATAGTGCTAGTAGTGGTATAAATAGTAGCAGTAGTACTAATCGTAGTAGTAGTAGTGGTAGAAATAGTAGCAGTAGTACTAATCGTAGCAGTAGTAGTGGTAGTAGTGGTATAAATATCAGTAGTAGTAGTGGTAGAAATATTAGTAGTAGTACTAATAGTAGTAGTAGTAGTGGTAGAAATAGTACTAGTAGTGGTAGAAATAGTAGTAGTAGTAGTGGTAGTAGTGGTAGGAATATTAGTAGTAGTGGTAGAAATAGTACTAGTAGTACTAATCGTAGTAGTAGTAGTAGTAGTAATGGTAGAAATAGTAGTACTAGTAGTGGTAGAAATAGTAGTAGTAGTACTGGTAGAAATATTAGTAGTAGTACTAATCGTAGTAGTAGTAGTAGGAATAGTACTAGTAGTGGTATAAATAGTAGCAGTAGTACTAATCGTAGTAGTAGTAGTGGTAGAAATAGTAGCAGTAGTACTAATCGTAGCAGTAGTAGTGGTAGTAGTGGTATACATATCAGTAGTAGTAGTGGTAGAAATATTAGTAGTAGTACTAATAGTAGTAGTAGTAGTGGTAGAAATAGTACTAGTAGTGGTAGAAATAGTAGTAGTAGTAGTGGTAGTAGTGGTAGGAATATTAGTAGTAGTGGTAGAAATAGTACTAGTAGTACTAATCGTAGTAGTAGTAGTAGTAATGGTAGAAATAGTAGTAGTAGTAATGGTAGAAATAGTAGTACTAGTAGTGGTAGAAATAGTACTAATAGTGGTAGAAATAGTACTAGCAGTACTGGTAGAAATATTAGTAGTAGTACTAATCGTAGTAGTAGTAGGAATAGTACTAGTAGTGGTATAAATAGTAGTAGTAGTGGTAGAAGTAGTAGTGGTAGTAGTGGTAGAAATATTAGCAGTAGTACTAATCGTAGTAGTAGTAGTAGGAATAGTACTAGTAGTGGTATAAATAGTAGTAGTAGTAGTGGTAGAAGTAGTAGTAGGAGTAGATATATGGAGCATCAGTAGCTTTCTCATCTAACCAGTAATGTAAATAACTTGCTTTCTAATTTGATTGGAAGTTTGCTGGTGATGAGCTCATTATTAAAACAATTATCAAACTTTGATCTTGAACGTAATCACATTTTCCATTCCTTCTTTCTGTTCATATTTCTTTTCCTTATTTAATTTAAGGAATAACAAAAAACAAAACAAAAGTAATATAATATATTGAAAACAATATAATTTTTTAAAGATAAATATTATATTTTGTTGCATTAACAATACATACTGTTAGAATGAAAAAAGTATGAAACTTTTATAATCTTGTGGTAAACGCATTACACGCAGTTTACATAATTTTCATGATAGTCTAAACGCATCGACACTATCAATGTTATCACCAACAAGCAACCACAATACTGCTATCTAAGGTTAATGAAAGCGAGATACTTCCACTGTACATGGACATTACGTCACATCTGGCAGCCTGCTTTGCTTCGAGATCTGGTTAGGTCCCTTGCGGGAGGATATGACAGCTTTTTCGGCATGGAGTGATCAGTGGTCCTCAACAGATGCTGTAAACCACGCCCTAGTTGATGAGCCATCTGTCGGACCTCCTGGTTTCAACCTTCCACAACATCTGTGGACAACACTTAACACTTAACCGTTTCTGGTCAGGACAGAGTCATTGTGCAGTCAACCTTGTCCGATGGGGCCAGGCCACTGATTCTTCCTGTAGGTTTGGTGCTCTATAGTCCATGCCGCACATTATGAACAATTGTCCACTGACAATGTTCCCCGTTGGACTGCAGTCTTTGCACCTTGCTGACCATGATGTTCTAAAATGGCTGAACATGCACAGCACACGATAAATAAATTAACAGACGAAATTCATCATCAATTTCTAAAATCGATACCATACATCAGAAACAGTGTTTATATATGCGTATTAATGCACCAAAGGAATTATTCAACAATCGAGAAGGAATGTTTGGCTTTGATATTGGCATTACAACATTGTGAAGTTAACCTTGGTTCAACTCCTTCATCGATTGTTGTATTTAGTGACCACAACCCCTTTACGTTCATCGGATAGATGATAAAGACAAATAAAAGACTACTAACATGGATTTTTTTTTAATTACAGGAATATAATCTTGACATCAGGCACATAAAGGGAAAAGATAATTTAATTTCAGATACACATTCCCGTGTATATAAATGTATTATTGTATGTACACTGTTTGTAATTCATAAGAGTACTTATGTTTTTCTTAAAACTCGTGTATAATTAATCTATGGTAAAAAGAAAGCTTTATCATATGAATCTTTTCTTATGGGGAAGGTGTTACATATATCTGATTTAATTCATATTTATTTTAATTTAATTCTTTGTCAGTTTTCAATTTTTTATTCTATTATATGCTGTTATAATGTAAATTTATTCACTGGTTATGATATTTTCCCCGAAAATCGGTTGACCTAAATCATTCTTTTTGTAAATACCAGGCGTTGATATAAATCCTGAACTTGTTTCAGAATTTGTAGCAACCTTCGTAAACAACTTTTATTTTATTTTAAAATGATTGGTTCTGGTCAGAGTCATTTTTGGTGTGCGTGATACAAACACGATCACGTGACCCTCCCTTTCGATTTCGCAATTCTGTTTTTTCCATTATTGCGCATTTTTAGGTTTAATAGAGATGCATAGAGAGAGATTTCTCAATGTTGGGCTTTTTACACTGATGTCAAGTTACTTTGTTGTAGCCAGATTTTGAGTTAAATTTTCTCCAGATCCGTTGGATTTCAAAAGGATTAATTCTTTTTTCTCTGGAAATATTTTGAGGAGTGCTGAAACAGAAATTTTGGAAAGACATTGCTTACACATTTGATTTGGATTTCCAACACCGGAGTGTTATTATTTGTATTTCTACAAGGAACTGTAGATAAACACAGTACTGACTTCAGCATACGTCATAGTCATCCATCTTGGATTTTCATCAGGATTCGAACTTGAAATTATTAGAACATTTATTACTAGGAATGTTTGCAGTTTAATTCGTGGATTATCCTTGGATTATGTTTAGATTTGATTCTGCCTCTCCTTATTTCATTGTTACAGGATTTTTCCAGAGAAATAATTTGTTAAATTTGAAAAAGCTTGTTATTTTCACCTTTTCTGTGTTACTATTTATTCGAGCCTAAACACGTAACAGAACAAAGTGGACAGTGACAAACACAGCATAGTCGGCTTCTTGGACATTAAACGCTTAGCCATTCATTCAATGAGTGAGGAATATAGAGTAAGCGAAATGGCAAACCAGCGATAAATAACTCAAACTTAGATATATTTGTATTTAATTAAAGTTGATCCAAGTCATTGATAATGCTTTAGTTAAGATTACTACCGACCACACGTTTTTTTTTTTTTTTTTTTTTTAAAATTCTTAATCTATTTCGTTACTGACCAATCCGGTGGCCTAGTGCTTAGAGCGTCCGGCTCGAATGTGGGAGGTCGTGGGTTCGATCCCCGGCCGAGTCATACCAAAGACGTCTAAAACATGGTACTAACAACTGCTCTCTTGGCGCTCAGCATTAAAAGGTTAGTGTCAGGACTGGTCGGCCTGGTGTCAGGATAATGTGACTGGGTGGAACATCATGATACATGTTTGCGGCATGATGCCCTAGTGCTAGACATCATTAGAAACTGCCACACTGCAGATATTGTAGCGATATGACTGAAACGTTTTTAAAGCTACGTTAAAAATCAAAATCACACGCACAAAGACACTTTTTCATTACCCATTCCGTTGGTAGGTTTGTCTGTAAATTCCTGCATCATTCATATGTCCATGTACATAATCCCGTGACACCTCGTTTCCCCTGTTGCGTGCGACGTTGGTCCATCGATCGATCGAGTCTAGTAGAACTTACATGGTCTGACAGACCAACAAACAACGGGTGGGGTGGGATGAGTTAATCGAAGTTCTGGTATAAAAATAATCTCTTTTAGAATCCAATATGGAACACATCGTTCACCGTTATGTCACACAGCTAAAAGCTTTAAAGCTGACATTCTGTTTCATCGCTTTCAATTTCGTCCGCCATCGTATCGCCTCGTGGTTGAGACAAGACTACAATTCCAATCGTCCTGTGCAGATCATGCTCTCATAATCCTGGCGACATATGACACACATCCGCATATTGTCACAATCAACAATGTGTGCACGTCCGTTTCTCCCGCTGTTCGCCTTGTACGTTACTTCACTCACTTTTGTCGTAAGCTTTGAACAATCCCAGCCTGTGACTCGAAAGCTTGAGAGACAAACCAATATGTCTTTAGTAAAGAACAAGCATTCCTTTCTCCTGGTTTGACTCTTTCTCATGACAAACGGCTGTCATGATATCGCTTTGGCAGCTGCATGACATCTTTGATATTGTTTCCTTGATAGAGCGTGAGAATCTTCCATTTGCTCCCTCTACTCCTAGTACTGGGGAGGTGTTTTTCTTTCAGGAACAAAGCCGATGCGGGTGTGACAATTCCACCTCTAGTCGGCACTTTTACAAGTGGTGCCAAGTCTATTCTGTAGCGCCCCAGAGTTCCTTAGAAGGTAACCAGGAAAAGACTTGTCGTCAGTCTTAAATATGCTGTTGAGACAATATCCATTCATGAAATGCTGTACTTCATGATCTCGCCGACATTGATTTTTGCTACCACTGCTTTACTGTAGTAAACGTTACCGCCTAGAACAAAAGTGAAACTTGTTTAGCCTTAAAGCGTCGTCATGGCACCTCCAGAAGAGACAAATAACCTCTTTAGCTGTGCTGCGTTGATATTTGTTTTGAATAGGAATTTGCCAATATATTTCCTCAAATACAGGTGTGACGATCGTTCCAGTATCCATCAAAAGCTTGTTATTGAGACCTTTGATGCTGGTTCTTATGTACAATCTTGCCTCGGTAGCAACAGAATGCCCAGGTTATGGTCTTTTCCCCATGGTTGGTTTCTATTAATGTCGCGGCACCACCCCTGGCGCCTACGCAATCACCGCGCCGTGCCGGAAGTAGCTTGGTCCTTTGTATTTTTTTGCCACCTTGGTCAGGTTTGATTCTGGAAGATTTTTCTTAGCATGTCCTCTCTGGCCTCATTTTAAACATTTAACGCGAGTCAGGGATTCAGAGTTCGAATGTTTATACGAATGCGCTCTAACATGTATTCTAGAGACTTCACAGCGATCAGACGACTTTTCAGAGATGATTATTTCGTTACGAAATTATCCTATCATCTGCTTTAGCGGAACCATCACATGCCCCCATAGCCACTGATTCTGATATATCCTTTGGTTCGTTTGCATCGGCTCATAATTGACGATAGTAGCTACGATTACCCTTGCTCTGTTGTTTCTGCGCGATCAAAGGTATCAAATTCAACGCCTTGGCGTATTTCATTTAAACTTTCTAGTTGTGCCCGTTGAATGCGAAGTCGCATATCCTAATCTACCAGTGGGTTAATACAATTTTCCTTGACCAGACGTTCAGTTAAATCTTCTGGTGGTGTCAGATAAGCTAGGTGAACATATATGTCACTTAATTTGTTAACTGAGCTGCAGTCGTTTGTATCGATAGGCATTCGTTTTGACCGCTCGAACATGTAAGCATGTATGATTAACCCTGCTTGTCATGGTTATCTTGATATCGACGTTATAGTGAAACACTTTCTCGCAATACACTCCAGCAAATAATCAGATTTAGTTTACTTTGGAAAATTCAGCGATTCACGGCCTAGCATAAAATCAATATTTCTAACCTTGTAAATTAATTTTTCAAATCAAGTGTGATCAAAACGCACCCATGGATAGAATGATTGCATTTGTTTCAGAAACTTTAAAATTGCACTAATGTTATGTACCAAGTACCTGTACTTGTTTTCTTCGTTCCTGTTTTTTACCGTATTAATTGTAACATTTTACCGTATTAATTGTGAAATTGTACCGTATTAATTGTAAAATTGTACCGCATTAATTGCACAATTGTACCGCATTTATTGGAGAATTGTATCGCATTAATTGAAATATAGTAATTGCCTTCATCTAAAACGGGGGGACCCCGAGTGGCCGAGTGGTCTAAAGCGCTCTCCGTTACGGATCACTGCCATCTCACCTCAGCGTGGGTTTGAGTCTCGGATTCGGCTAATGTGGGTATGTGAGAAAGCTTGCCAGTAGCTACTCGTAGGTCGGTGGTTCTTTCCGCGGTTTTCCCGGGTTCTTCCTCCACCACAAATACTGGCCGCCATGCATAGCCTCTAGTGCGCTGGCAAATGCCGTTAAACCCAACAACAACAACATCATCTAAAACGTCGTGTATTACCAACTGTTGTACAAGCACTTTTGTATTGTCTAACACGCACTTAGATGTGCTAATTTGTCTTGTCAGCTATTTGCTACGCACTCCAATGGAAATACATGCATCACATATTTCTTAGATCCTTAAAACATGGCGGTACAAATAATACTAAGCCAACCCTTGTAAAGTAACCATTTAATTTTTTCTCTTCCAACTGAACACATCGGTGGCATCGGTAAAATAAAATCATAATCGTAGTGCATGTGATTGATGTATTGTGTTCTAGCCAGTGTACCGTAACTGGGGGCCGTGTGTCATATTTTGAATTTACAATCTTTATATTATTTGGGTAAAATATTCTAGTCAAATTTTACGTTCCTGAGTAAATTACCAGATTCAATATCAACAGTTTCAACGGAAATTATGTGGTTGCCTGTTATGTTTACAAACATAAACAATGACCACAATAACAAGGTCCCACCGAGATGTTTGACTTCGGATTGCTAGCCATAGCTCGTTAGGACAATGTTTGGTATGAGAGAGAGAGAGAGAGAGAGAGAGAGTTTGCTTCCGTTTTGTCGCCCCTTTAGCAAACCGTGCCCTTATCCGACAATTAGCCACACAATAATAATAAAGATACTAACTAAAGAATAGCAACAATTGTCATTTATGTCCAGCAAAGATTAACAACAAAAAATTAATAAATTTAAAACACACTAGAAAAATATGCATATTCCCATTCCAGCCATCCATCCATCCATCCATCTACGAACAGTACAAAACTGACTACGAACAGTGCAAAACTGACTACGAACAGTGTAAAACTAGTATCCAGCTAGGCTAAGCGCTTTCGCCTCTTAATGACTCTTTTTGAAAGGCAAACGGATAACATAGACAAAACAAACGAATAAAACAGACAAACCGTAGTCTTTGTGAAACTTTACATGACTGACTTGTTGGGGATGCTGAAGGATATATTTCATATTGACCCAGAAATCGAGGAGCCTTATCTGTTATTTTATGTAAATTTATTTATGCGCAAATTATATCCCATATATTTCATTGTTATAGTTGTAATTATTGGTTATTGGGTGACTAATAAGCAAATTTATAGAATTATGGAGAAGAGAACATACAGGGTGCAAAAAGGTAATTTTATTTGTGAATGGCTGTCTTTTTTAAATCGTCTTGGTTTAAATCGCTTGGTTTTCAATGTATTAAGGCGGCGTATCGAGTAAGATTCATTTTCTTTCCTGGTTTCGGAAATCCATTATAGGTTGTGAGCAATTGCTATAATTGTTATATCACTGAAAGTGTGGCCATGGGAGGAGAAGTGTTCTGCGACTGGGCTTCTGTGCAACTTCTTTGTCATCCAATCAGATCTATGAAGGTCGATCCTATTGTGTAGTTTTTCAATTTTTCCGACATACTAGATGCTACAGATCCTGCATGTGATGTGATAAATTGCACTCTCTGTTTTGCACGTTTTGTTTGATCCATGTTTGTTCAGTGTTTCTCTAGTCACTGTGCTAGAAAGTCCTGGTATATCATATGTTGGCAGGCTTTGCACCTTTTATCGTCACAGGGGCCAGATTGAATAGTGTGTTCCTTGTTAGTGATGGGCGTTAGCTTCTCCCTGACCAGGATGTCCTTGATTTTTTTTTCCTCTGGTAGGCTACTACAGGTTTGTTCGGGAGTATAAACTTTAGTCTCTCACACGATTCCACGATGATCCAGCGTTTTCCGATGATTGTACCTACTTTGGTGTTGTCTGGATGGTAGGTCGGGACAAATGGTATTCAACCTTTTCCTTCTCTCTATATTTTAGTAGGTCATTGCGGTTTGTTTGTTTCGCCCTTTGGGATGCCTCCGCAATCATGTCTTTGTCATAGCCTCGTAAAGTCATATGTTTAGATAACTCTTCAGACCTTTTTTTTAACGTTTCATCGTCGGAGCAAATTCTGCGTATTCTGTAGACATGCATTACCTTAAACAGAGCTGTCAGCAACTAAGAATTGCATGATTCTGCTAGCAGGTTTGTTACGGTAACATAAGTTGGATAAAGCCAATACATCCACGGTGTTATGTATCATAACTTTAGCGTGAAATGGTTCGTTTTGCAATCACGTGATCTCTAAATCTAATTTAAACTTAAATAGTCAGTTTGTATTCCATCGATACATTTTATGCATTGATTTAATTGGAACAATTACAATCTGAGTATTAAAAAAATACAGAAACAAAAAATAACTAAATAAAAAGCAGCTTTAGTATGCAAAGCGAATACAAATCCAGCATGATAATACAATGACAGAAGGACAAACAAGAAAAAATATAAGATATAAGTACATACCTCATTGTAAGTATTGGAAATAGATTTGGCTGTCTCATGATACTGGATTTTTTTATAGATATATTTACACAATTATCTTTCATCTATTTAAAGTGATTGGAAAAGTGTGCAGACTTTCCTATATATGTGTACGCGTGTGTGCGTGCCCGTTTGTGTGTGCTTGTGTGTGTGTGTGCGTGCGTGAGAATGAGATAGTGAGTATGTTGACGGTAATTTTAAAAATCTTTTAATACCACCTTCAGCATGCACAATTAAGCAAAGCGATGACATTAAGTGTTTCAATTGTTACAACTTTGTATTTACTTCTTCAGCGATTTTGATCTGTCGTAATTTTACTATTTATGAATTTCACAATCCTTATATGTGTACGTGTGTGTGTGAACGTGTTTGTGTGTGTACGTGTGCGTATTTGTGTACTAGTGTATGTGAGTGTTCGTCTGTTTATGAGTGTACGTTTGCTTCTCTGCTTGCTCTGCTTGCTCGCTGACATGCGTATGCACTGCTTTAAAGTTTAAACTCGAGTGAAGCTATTTAACAGTTATAAACAACTTAGTGTTTTCAACGTACGCAAAAGAATGAAAAGCATCGTACGTCCCATCGCTATTTGAACTCAGATGGCTGTATTCAGAGTCTAGAGTGATTTTGTTTTATTCCTTCCTTTATATAAACAACGTTCTATACAACATGTAAGTTAAAATTATATGGTCAGTATGTTACAAAACATTAATTGTAAAAAGTGATATAAAATTTCTCCTCTTCTATTCTCATTAACTTAGTTTGTAATAAAAGCCTGCTCTTTCTTTGTGATGTCCATACGCATATAATATATATTTCCTAGTCAAATTTTGAAACAATCTTTCGATGTCTAATTATTTCCTAAATAACGACATGCTGTTTAGTCTTTTGTAAATACACAATTAATAAATACTCAGAATGTAGCTCAAAAATAACTATTGACTGATTTTGCTTCTTTGTTGTATCCTTTCATGGTTAGTTGTTCAACGGAAGTGCTTTTAAGAACACCAACTCTACCATTTTTAAAAAGAGTCTCAACTCTATATACATAACTCTACCATTCTCAACTCTATATACATTACTCTACCATTCTCAACTCTATATACATAGCTCTACCATTCTCAACTCTATATACATAGCTCTACCATTCTCAACTCTATATACATAGCTCTACCATTCTCAACTCTATATACATAACTCTACCATTCTCAACTCTATATACATAACTCTACCATTCTCAACTCTATATACATAACTCTACCATTCTCAACTCTATATACATAACTCTACCATTCTCAACTCTATATACATAACTCTACCATTCTCAACTCTATATACATAACTCTACCATTCTCAACTCTATATACATAACTCTACCATTCTCAACTCTATATACATTACTCTACCATTCTCAACTCTATATACATTACTCTACCATTCTCAACTCTATATACATAACTCTACCATTCTCAACTCTATATACATAACTCTACCATTCTCAACTCTATATACATAACTCTACCATTCTCAACTCTATATACATTACTCTACCATTCTCAACTCTATATACATAATTTTTAAAGGAGCTTAATTCAGGACATTTAAAAAACATGTCTGTAATCCAAATCTACACATTCTGTGGTCTTGAAATGCAATTGTATTCATTTCCAGTGGATAAGCGGTTCCAAACTAAATAACTTACTCCAAATTGAAACAGAAGCTAGTTCTTGAAAAATCATAGTTCATAAAAGCGTGTAAAATATTTGTGTTGTACATGACCAGAGGTCGTACCAATTGGTATCAACTTTGAGATAAATATTACCAGACATCATTTCGCCAGCCTAATGGTATACTTTCTATGATGTAATTGAAGTCTTTTCTATCATTTCGGTTTTGATCTCAGGATTTGATTCGTATATTATTTCTCGAATAGCTTTACAAGGTAATAATCGAGCTACAAATTATAATGTAAAGTCCTGAACACGAACAATTCCTGCTTCTATAAATTCTGTGAAAACAAACGTTTTATCAGCACATGTAATATTAGGATTTAAAAAGGGAGGTTGTTCAAATATATTCCTCACATGAATATTATTTCTAAGTTTTTCCCATGCATGAAACATTTCTCTGTAAAATATAGGGAGGGTATCCAAGTGTTGCTTATTTAAGGGCATCAGAAACAAGTCTTTGCCAACTTCATGTTCAGAACAGTAGATAACAAATAATCACAAGCAGTTTTCCACATAGCATGGCAATTCACATCAAAGAGTCTTTTTAAAACGTTTAGTCTGAATGCATACATTTTCACCTTTATATCAGTTAACTTTAGTTCCTCGTTTTGCTTATCGCCAATTAGTGTATAATAGTTGACCAAACGGGACTTTCTTGACCAGATAAATCTGAAAAATAATTGTTTCATTTCATCCAGCATCATATCAGGAAGAGGCTGAATTTAGACTATGTGCCATACTCTAGATGCTGAATTGACACTTTGTACCATACTCTAGAGGCTGAATTAACACTTTGTACCATACTCTAGAGGCTGAATATTAAGGTAGTAACTATTGTAATGTTTCCTTGTATTGTCAGATATCTCTGTGTCCACAGTTGCACTAAGTTTTTATCTTTAGACAATATATCATTCCAGTTAAGCTGCTCACATACCTTTGGATATTTTCCCACATAAGCTCCTAAAATTTAGATGACTTGATCACAAATTTGAATTTATAATTGTTTGCAATATTCATCAGAGAGTTTAGCAGATCCAATACATTGAAGTTCTGTTGTTTTTTTTTTTCCTTGTTCACGTTTGCACCAGATCTTTTACAATACAAGTACATTAAAAGATTGTTTAATTGAATGTGTGTCCGCTAATGTCAAGGTTGTATCTGCATGTTGACAGATTTTGCTTATATTACTAAACAGTGGGAGTGGAATACCTCTCATATAAGGATTTGCTTTGGTAGCGAGCATTAAGTAAGAATTTTGCTGCTAATACATGTAGCATTGCTGATATAGAAAAACCTTGTCTGACTGAATTTTAGTTAAAACGGGTTTCGTTAGATGCTCATTGAATGAGTGGCTAACTCTGTCAAACGCTTTTTTTTTGATCAATGTTTAAGATATATCCCTCACGATTGTCTCTCTCAACCATATCTATAATATCTCTGACAGTGACTATATTATCAGCAATATCTATCCCAACTATACAATATGTCTGAGTTAAGGATGTAGTTTTGGATAATACCAGATTTAAACGTGTAAACAAAATCCTTGCCAAAATTGTTTAATCTACATTTAGTAAACTTATGTGGCGCCAATTGTTCAACCTTTTATTATCTCTCTTGTTTTATAAATACACGAATATAACCCCAAATCTCATCGATCTCGACACAGTATTGTCATTCTTAACAGCCTGAAGAATGTGCAACAAAGTATCATATTTATAATCATACAATTTACAATACCACTCTACTGTCAATCTGTCAGGGCCGGGGCTTTAATTTCTAGCCATCCCTTTTATAGTTGTATCTGTTTCACCGACTGTTATTATGGCATCACACTTATCTTTATCCTCATCAGGTGCAAAGCAGTTTTCGAAATTTAAGAGTGAATATATGCAATTCACTGCTAGTCAAAAGTATTATCTCGTCCACACCACTATGAAATGATCCACATCACAAGATTATAGTCTTTTATATAATCAAATGAATGTTTAATATTGTTTTAGAATATTATATTATTGACTAATGACTGTTTTTGAACAGAAAATTTAGGGGGCCCCGAGTGGCCGAGTGGTCTAAAGCGCTCTCCGTTACGGATCACTGCCATCTCACGTCTGTCTGCGTGGGTTCGAGTCTCGGATTCGGCCAATGTGGGTATGTGAGAAAGCTTGCCAGTAGCTTCTCGTCGGTCAGCGGTTCTTTCCGCGGTTTTCCCGGGTTCTTCCTCCACCATTAACACTATCCGCCATGTATAGCCTATCGTGTGCTGAAATATGGCGTTAAACCCTGCAACAACAAAAAAGAAAATTTAATTTTAATTTGAAACAATATTTTTAAATTTCATAAATCTGTGATTACTTTAACCTACACATAAACCACGTTGTCTATCTTTGAAACCTTACATGCCTACCGCAGAATTTAATTGAATCATACAAAATTGTTGTGTATCAGTGAAACGTTGTCCCAGTTGGTAGTGTTCCGAATTTATATACTCAATCTGCAGCTATTCCTAATCACGTGTCATTTTTGCCAAGGACTCTAATATTATGTTTAGTCATTGTCAGTTGCAGGTTATATTTATTAATTCTTTCTTTAAGTACTATGATTTCATATTTTCTTTCATGAACAATAATTGAGTCTTGACGCCCTCTTTGTCGCTGACGTCTGAGCAGTAGCACTATTTTCCGTCAAGTCACACTGTGGAAAGAAAGCTTTGATGCTTTGGATCTCCCGAGAAGACGATTGAGAAAAGGAGTTGTCGCGCATGTCTTTATACCACTCATGCAAGCGTCATTCATATATTCTTCGTTTTTCTTCTTGCTTCATCATCAAGCATTTGTCGAGTTGAATTTGGCTGGTATGGTGGTTATCACATCGTGAGTCAATGCTGTTACTTTTTCCGCTAGGTGTATAGCGAAGCATGAGACAATGTTCTTAATGCTCTGCAATTCTAAACCCTTTCTGTTTCTTTTTGTAGCTTCTAAGAGTGTATAATCACTTCTCTCAAACTGTTGATTTCCAGAGTATTATCAAATTATGCATAAACGATTATGTTCACCGTGTGGTGACGACCTGTACTAAACTGAAGTTCTACACGAAGTAGAATGGAATTTATAGGGTGGAAATGAATCTTGCTGCTTCTTTGGTCAGGAAAGAAATCAAAAGCCCACAAAGCATAACCTCTTGTATAATCTGTTTTTGCCTGAACCACTCGGTTCAGTAACCAACATGTTAAAATGATTACGCAGATACAGCGCCTCCCAACCTGAAGAATGATATTTTAATCAATGACTTGGAAAGCAGAGGAATTAAGGGAGGAAGATGTAGCCATAACAAAGGTGTTCAGAATCTTGAGAATGACAATGCAAGAGATTTCATATGTTCAAGACACGTTTATTCAGTGCTAAAAATCTTGACATGAAATACAAAGTTACATAAGAGCCAAATGGACATCGTAATAAACAAAACAAACTGATCAAATTGCAATACAAACAAGTCACTGTACAACATTGTCGATTCAAGTGTTCCTAGACTTTTTAAACTCTGTAATGTTCTTTGAGTCTCTACACCATTGACGATCTCTAATTCTCCCTCCCAGTGTGTATTTTCATTCATATCGATGTCAACGATGGTACTACTGTCCTAAATTTGGTTTTCCTCTGCGTCAGGTTTGCTGTCCCTCTCGATAGCACACGTTTTTATATATCACATTGTTCTCTTGATGAAGTACGTCATCAACACAACTATTTGGCATAGGGAGCCACTTTGTACTCACATACACGCACCGCTTCGAACAGAACGAGTCGCTCATGCACATTTGAAGCAGCAACCACAGATACTGTTCAGAGATATGAATAGAAAGTCATGATGTCTCGGCGGGAACGGTTCGTAAAAATAAGATGAAAAGGTCAAGATGCATTTTCATGAACTCATCACAAATAGTCCACAATTAATTCGCTGGTAAACAAAACACCAGAAATGTAATCTTAAACCCACAAACCACATGTCGTCACTATTCAAAGCAAACAGTTTTTGTAAAAAGGTTTTTGGGAATCATCTAAGACTTGAATAATGTTAATGACTTCTTTCCGCGGAGTCTGTTGAAACGCTGGAAGGTCTTGTAATGGTGCTAAGCTTTTTTGTTACCCTTGTTTGGTTTGGTGATGGTGTCTTTCAAAAATCAACCTTCTTCTCCTTGTCGTCGCGGGGTCGTGGCCGATAACGTCGTTTATATTTGTGACTGAAGTATTATCCTCTAAGAATCAGTCTTAGTATTATTTGGAAAATTGTTTTAAGAAGACATTGTCGAATTCTTTTGAGTAAGGTAAAGTGATGTGGTTAAAAAGCTGCACTCGCTTCAGGTATACGATTTGGTACAATTTTTCCAAAGGGTAACTGACGATTATGTCTGTTGGCAGGCATACAAATTTGTGCGGCTTGTAGGTGATCCAGCTAAAGTGTTGATCCTCTCCAGACTTCAAAGCTTGTTTCAGCACACCACAGTTTACCAACTGACTAGTTCGATGGTTCAGCGTCAATCCTTTGAATTTGCAGTCGTGTGCAATTTTCCTCTTTTGTCTCGTTATTCGTAGCCATACTGTTTAGGACCAATCGCCACTAGCAACACCCAGTTTCTTGGTTTCATGGTGCTTGTTAGTCCAGGCCCCTATACGGTCTCCTTCGATCTCGGGATGAGGATGATCAGGACGATGGATGTAGATGCAACTGCCCGTGTCAAAGTACAGGAAACAATCCTTTAACAGTTATAAGACTTCATGCAATTTTAAGCGAGCGTAAGCAGTCACGTTTTCAGCAAAGATTGCATTTTAAAATTCGCCGTCCTATGTAAACTCTTCTTCGTAATTCACCAGAATCAAATTTTGGCGAACGCCGTCCACATGTTTAATTGCTTTTCCTTGGTTGTTAATCATGGCGTAGGAGCTGGAGGGCTCCGCCAATTACTCCTTTTTTGGTAAACACGGTCTTTGTGCTATTTTTTCCACACGCAATTCAGCACGATTTTGGTACCCAAGCTGTTTCTTTCGTTATTTCCGATTTGTTGTAAAAGTGATGCCTTACTTGGAACAGGATTCTGCTTTGAACTTTACTTGGTCTTCACGATTCTAACATAAGGAAAAATGACCGCTGACTTCATTTTTAGTTTCAAAAAGGCATCCACGTAGCCCGAGAAAATGCCTTTTTGTGAGTCGTAGTCCTTTTGATAACCTTTCTGTTTTGGAAAAGTGGCAAACTGTGTATACTTCTAATACCTGGTATCCCAGTTTCATAGCGCAAAACTATTCCACGCTGACCCACGTTTCTATAAAAACGCGTTGTTCCTGGGTGTTATGACAAGGCTGGTCTTGCTTAGAAGTTCAGCAGAGATGTGACACAAAGGGAACAGTTTTAGTTGGCTATAATATAGAAGACGGGATGGTGCAAGTGGGTGAGATGCAAGACTGCGTTTGATCAAACCTTTGCACTTGTCGAATGTTTTTCATGTTCATGTCAGCAAATGTGGTTTTCCTCCTGGAGAGTGACAATTTTTGCACACTAAAGGATGAAGAGTACACACATCCAGGTGTTTGGTTTCGTCTCCTTTCTCCTCGTTTGCGTGGTACAGCAAGCATGTGTCATTCATGCATCCTCCATATAAACTCTCCCTTGGGTCTATAGGGTCTACCAGGTTGTACTTTCCTAGATGTGCTTAACATCGGGATTAATTTTCGTATGTCAATTGTACTCGCTCTCCTACATTTCATCCATTCCGTATCATTCTTGCTCTAACTTCTGGCGAAATAGGTAAGTGTTCTTGTACAGTTCTTCCATGGTGTACTGTAAGACTTTTATTTCGTGTCAGGTTGAGGCTAACAGGTCTGGCATTCGCGAAACAAGGATCTATTAATTCTGTAGACGGTCTTGCTGTCTATTAAGTCCCAGCTATAACATTTTTTCCTGACAGTCAAAGGGTTTAACCTTTATATCAATCATTAATAGGTATTTGACTTACACTATTAAGATATTTAACTTGACTTTATAAAAGCACCATAGCAACATGAACAAACACATATCTAGGCACAAACGCAACCAGTGCGGAACAAAGCAAAAGACAATATTTGAATAAAACATATACAAAGATTTGAAACGCATCTAGAGGCTTTCAAATGAGCTAATAACCATAGTTACATGTTGAATGGAGCCATAGTTACAGGATGATGCTACTAATTTTCAGAATTAATTATTATGCATAAGAATTGATCCAAATTTCAGATTAAAAGAAACAATATTTACCATGAAATTATTGACGGTAAAAATGAATTGATGAAACGCAACATGGTAGAAAACGTCGTGGAAAATCAGATAGCATTGACGACCTACAGAATGATGGCATGGTACCTTTTTTGGTATCTATTTTAAATCAAATTATTTTGACATCTGATACTTCCAGAAAAGATAGACAACGGATGTTATCGCACCCATTAAAAAAACACAGTATAAATATGACAAAACAAGTATTGACAAAATAGCTGATTACCAGACATCAGCAACATATTCACTTAAATGTTAAAGAAATGATTAGCTAAATGGGTCACAGAAAGGTTTATTCTAGGTGAAGATATGCTCTTTTCGGAATCAGATATTACGTTGTGCCCACATCTATCCTAATCATATTGATCTATGTTGTTTGGCTAAAAAGGCTTTACGTTTCGTTGATCATGAAAGTGTTTGATTGTAGGAATTTATTCACAGGAGTTTTCTTTACCATAAATTAGTTAAAGACAACATCAGCAGTAAACTGTTTACGATACTGCAGATGTCAAAGCTTGGATCCAAACGAAATTTGGCTTGACAAGAATAATTAACTACCCGGCCGGCGTAAAGCAAGATAGTTTTTCATCATCAATTTATTTAAAACGTTAGTTCTAAATAATGTTAAAATACACATTTCTGACCAGAATAACAGTCAATTCTTTGAATTAGCAAGTCAAGTTTTTTATGTTAATTACATGGTTGCTTCGCCGGAACTGCTACTAAACTGTAAAGAATTCAAAATAACCAAAACGAATATGGGTACATATGGAAAATAAAAATAAAAACAAAAATGTTTGTTTTTCGAAATTGCTGATATTTAACAGGTTTTGAATTTTTTTATTATATTGCATGTATGATAGAGACGGTATCTTAGCATAAATATATTTGCTGTGTACTTGATACATACATACATACATACATACATACATTTTTCGCCAGTTAAACTGAATGCTTCCTATCGACAATATATTATTTTAATAATAAAAATTATTAAGGGTATTCACATTTGGAATCACAACTGTCAGATGGTATAGTTAGATGGAAGTGAGGCTCATATAGTTTTAATTCTTCATTAAATATTTCAATTTGTACTGAATTTATATATATCTTAGTTTCCATGACAATGCCGCTGCTTCTGAAAGGAAGAATGTTTTGTATGCATTCACCCGTGTCACTTAAGTTGTCACTATCATTTTCTTTTATTCCCCGTAACAAGTAAATACTTTTGATAAATTGGATTAAATGAGTCGAGACGTTAACTAGATAAGTTCCTGATGATTCGTTCGAAGCATTACCCTCGCAATTCTTTAGTCAATTATAAGCGTGAAAGAGGAGGTAAATCTATCATTTTGACTGATTTCGTTAGCGCGAAACACAGAAACAACTGTGTGTAACGCCATGTTGCATGCGGGTCCTATATTGGTAATATTCTTAAAAAGCAACCCTATTGTTGTTTATAATTATAATTGTTATTATTATTATCATTGTTATTATTATTATTATTATTATTATTATTATTATTATTATTATTATTATTTCAGATGATGGGGTGATCCAAGAGAATATCAGACGCGTAATAAATGTAGAATCTACTGGCACATATAACAAATGGGACGATGCATTAAATGGAACCAATACTCCAACTGAGAATGTCCCGAACGGCAGTCAGACAAAGAATAGTATGTTTAAGCAAGATAAATATGTTGCTTATAATAGTTTAATCTTAAATAACAAGATTATATAAAATCATAACAAGCATTTCAGTTTTCCAAATATAAATTGATTTCAATAGAATATAAAATCAAGTGAAAAGATTAAAAATAACTTACAGTGTATCAATTCCTAGAATGTACTCATAATTGTATACTCAATTTCTCACTAATCCAGCAACTGTTACAAGGTATTCCAAGCGAAGCTTCTAAATTGAATATTTACTGCCATGATAACTACACTGAATTTAACACAATTACATATCCAGTGTTTTTACTTCAGTAGAATCTTGTGAACGTATGGTATTACTGAATTCCTGGAATCTTTTGCATAATCCGATGAAATTAATTAAATAATCAAATCCTTGAATAGATTAACTTTAGTCGTCTACGTACTGACTGTTTAAATTTATCCACACGGCTATATCCAACGAATATATAAGTATAAATGACTGTTTTCCTCTCAGTGACCAAACTGAACAAGGATAAAATAAATCTGCGTATGGTCAATATATAAATGCGTATGGTCATTATATAATGTCCATTTGGTTTCTAATAAATAATCACAATAATTTCTAGAATACATTTCTTACGTAACCCTCATTCATAATCGCGGGACATTCATTAAGTGCCTAGGTGCCGATTTCATCTTAGCTATCGGTCTTGTCATGAATTAAACTCTTACAACGAAGAGTGCATGAATTCTACTATACTATTAATGCATTGATTAAAAGGATTTAAAATATAACTGTCATAGTCTCACACAACTTAAAAATGATATTATAAATTCAAATCATAAAATACTGTAATAATGAAATAACTAAACACGCACAAACAAACACACACACACATATATATATGTATACATGTGTATATATATGTGAAAATCCTAAAGCAAAAGCTCCTACCTTATATATATATTGTTACACGCACACGGGTATTTACTTGACCGAGCGGTTGTCAAACCCTGGCGCGATTCTCGCTAGAAGTCATAAGTTTCCCCGACTTTCCAAAGACTTCCATACAACCTCAGTTGTAAATCAGAAAGCCCGACGTGTCCATTCTATACCTAAATTTTCCTCTAATTAATGCAAGACCACAGATAAACCAAACTGTCAACTATCCATCAACCGTACATCTGCGTGTTTTGGCTTCATTATGTTTCCGTACCACCAACCGTTCACGCCTTAGAACATATACGAGTACTCCCTAACAATGGGAACTATTTTAACTCCGCCACCTTAGGCCAGTCAATGTATGCTTTTCAGGCACATTTCGCCGATATAACTGCACCATATTCGCCCGCATGGCGAGATAAACGGTCTCTGCCAAGTCCTTTTTTATTTATGCCCTTGTGTAATTTACCGGTTTAATACCGTAAGTGCTGTCCTTGCAGTCACGCTACCAATGTATACCACTAGATTTTAATATGTACTATTTTACGAAAGGGACAGTCATTCGGTTCTGGTCGGAATTCACTACTAGTGAACCAGGACATCATGGAAACACACTAACACTTCACTCCGTGACGTTTGCTCCTATTGATTAGCTCATTAGTTCGGGCCAGGAATATTTCCATGGCGCCAAATTCCAATAATCAAACAAGTAATCACACAAATCTAAGAATTGCTTAAAACGGGGCACTACAACCACGTGCACATACTCTAAATTTACTACAATATATATATATATATATATATATATATATATATATATATATATATATATATATATATATATATATATATATATATATATATAATGTGTGTGTGAATACTCTGTTAATGGAATATTCTTATCCCTCTCATTTATGATTTTCGGCAAAAGCCCGATAAAACAAGCACTATTAGCAATTCATCAGACTGCATGGTCATTTCAAAATAAAAAAGGTGTCTTAATGTCGGCTATGAAAAGAAATTCGTGAAAAACGGAATAAGTCTACATCATTCTTTTTCAGATATTGTGCCATTTGTCATGAATGAACACTGCACATTTATTCCATTGGGTCCACTCATTGTTCCAGAGAAACACACCGATGAAATGAACTGGTCGTATCAGCAGATGATTCAATGCCCGGAAGTTTGTTTAGATGTACCTCAGAAAAAGCGTCTCCGTCTTGACCTTGATTGCACCGAAGGTCACGAGAGACTGGTTGTCACGGAGACAATGAATATATCCGATATTTACCATATCTCATACGGAAATCATTGCCTTCATCGAATAATTAATAAATGCTGCGATGATGGCAAATCTATTCCGAATGTGTTCCATTACGTTTTGTATGGCTACAAAGCCTTAAATATTTACACATTAATGAGTTTACTAAGTGCAGTTCGATTCCAAAAGCCTTGTCTCATTTTAATTCATGGTCCAAATCTACCATTTGGAAGGTATTGGGACTATTTCATACATATATATTCCAATGTTATACACGTCGTACGGGACATGCCGACTACAATGGGTGGAAAAGAACTAGGATTCAAAGAGCATGGGGCGGATATTGCAAGAGTTGAAGCCATAAAAGGTAAACTATTTTTCGCGTTAAATACTATACATTGTGTGGAATACAAACATTATTGAATTGTCATTCAAAACTTATCATTATTGGTTTAAAAAAAAAAAAATTGCTTCAACGCCACATGCTTGTTTCAGTACATGTACATGACGCTTAACCAGCGAAAACGTTGTCCTTAAATTGTTTGATTTCTGTACAGGGGGATCAAACATTATTAAAATCCAGCTCAAACATATTGGTGGAGCTTTTTACTAGCCACGTTATCCGCCCAACCCTCCGTCCGTTCGTCAGTCTTACATCGTTGGCTTTTGGAAAATGCATTTAACGGAAACTATTGAAACTTTATACACGATTTTATATTGATCGGACCTCTGAGAATTTCGAACTTGAGACACTTTAGTCACTATGTAGACACGTTACTGATGGCTTCGTTTCTTAACTTTTGCTGTTGCCAGAGTACTTTACTGGAAATAGTTGGAAGTGAATCGTATTTGGCATGAAGCCTTTATATTTATAAAATCCTTGAAAGTTTGTTAGTGACGCTAAAACCAGGCCCAGTCCAACCCAACGCCCTATCATGTAAAATATGTATGGCTCGTTCTCCTGAATATTTATATCCGCGGCATAACTTTGCCAACGATTCTTCGATTTGACATGTAGCTTATATTGATGGGCACATTAATAGTGTTGATTTTCTACTTTGCAAGCCGGTGTTTTATAGGAGTTATGGTTACTGATGGATTCTAATTTGGATATTGTCAGCGTAAAGTTTCTTTGCAAATCGTTTGTTTGATTTCATCCAAAGTTAGCACGCATGTAAATGTAGATGAGACCTTAAATGAGTGAATTACCGGCACGTAATCATTGACAATGCCTTTTTCACCAATACATGTCATCACTGATAGTGTTTTTCCAGCGTTCCATATCCTAATTGACGGTGATGTTCCATCATGCAATCACTGACAATGACGTTTCAGCGTGCAATCATTAACAGTGACTCTCAACCATTGGCTTTGCAAAGGTCCAAGCCATTATTGACAGCGATTTGCCGCATTACATACATTGTCATTACTTTCTAGTATCCATTAATAAACAGTGACTTTCCAGCATTCCATGTCATCATTCACAGTGACCTCACAGAATTCCATACAATCACTGACAGTGACCTCACAACATTCCATATAATCAAAAACAGTTACCTCACAGCATTCAATGCCATTATTGTCATTAATTGTAATCGTAGTTAGCACATTAAAAACAAAAAACACTTTCTTTTCCCAACATATGAATTACTCAGCATTAACTAAATTGGTCCTACAGCTTTATACGGATGAGAATCTAATTGGTCTTTAGTTTCCTTTCTGCTTACCCAAGTGCTCATTTGAAAAAGTTATGGCTTGCCAGAGAGGAAAAATTTTCTAAAATAGACTAGAACTACATTCGTGGGTACTGAACTGAAAGTACTAATTGTGACCCGATTCCTGATACAAATTACATTGCATGAAAGTCTTTGAAGGATCATCATCGTCGCCCCAGGGTCATATAGCCTTAGTACACCACTGTGTCTGCAGGACATGGCTGATTGTATCTAATCACATTTACGCAAGTTTGGGTTTGATAAGGTTCTTTTTAACGTCTCGTGTAAAGCATGCATTGCCATTATTGCAATGTATTAAACCTGCTTGACAGATGATATGAACTGGTATTATTTCAATGTATTACACCTGCTTCACAGATGATCTGCCCTGGAATTATTTCGATGTATTACACCTGCATCACATATATGCGCTGGTATTATTTGAATGTATAACACCTGCTTCACAGATGATATGCGCTGCTATTATTTCAATGTATTATACCTGGATGACAGATGATATGAACTGGTATTATTTCAATGTATTGCACCTGCTTCACAGATGATCTGCCCTGGAATTATTTCAATGTATTACACCTGCTTCACAGATGATATGCGCTGGTATTATTTGAATGTATAATACCTGCTTCACAGACGATATGCGCTGCTATTATTTCAATGTATTATACCTGGATGACAGATGATATGCACCGGTATTATTTCAATGTATTATACCACACATATGATGTGCAACGGATTTATTTCAACGTATTATACCGCACAGATGATACGAAATGGGCTTATTGCAATGTATTAGACAAAGTAGATGATATGGAACGGGGTTATTTCAATATATTAGACCACAGAAACGGGTGTCACGGAATTGTGTATGAGTTATATCAATATGTATATGTGATCAAAAATGTACTTGGCTTTCGTTGCCGTGTACAGCGTCACCCGATGGTGGTATATTCTTTCCGGCTCTAGTTATTTCGAAATACTGAGCAAAACTCAACCCATGATGCATGTGCAAATTGCCTGCAGTGAAAACCTAAATACCTAGCTGCGCATATTTGTCACAGCTAGTATACATATAGAGCAAATTCTCTATAAACAAATTACATTACGACGAGTCTTGTGAGAAAGCTTACCCCTTTACGGGAGCAAATCCCCAGCTGTAGAGCTGCCTTCTACATGGTTTGATGTGGAGTCACAGAACTCTGTGTGGTTTCTTGTAACGTGTACGCTGTGTCTCGTGACGTTGGTTCGGAAGAGTATACTGGTGTTCACAATGAGAGGGACCAAGGCTTCGCGAACATCGGGTCTGTGTTAAATGTGAGGGCTCTAGAGGGATCCTTCAACAGACTGAGAGGGGCGGACCATGCGTGGGCGTTTCTCTGACCATTGACTAGAGCTAGTGGAACCGGAGATACGTCTTGGACGTCAGATGGGCGCCACGATAGTTATATATATATATATATATATATATATATATATATATATATATATATATACATATATATATATTAGTTATGAGGTCCATGTTGTTATTTTCACTATTGCTATCTGAGCAAATCTACATTCATTCCCATTTCAATATCGTTATATGAACGATACATTCAAATTTACATGCATTCACATTTTAATATCGTTATATGAACGATACATTAATAATTACATGCATTCCCATTTCAATATCGTTATATGAGCGATATATTCATAAATTTATACATATCCCTATATCCCTTGTTGTATAATAAGGCCTTGTTTATATTGGGGTGTAGATGATATACTTATATTTTGTTGATCGGTGATAGGACTTAATTCACGTTTGTTCGAAATTCCATTCGTTAAATTCATGATTGAGTTTTCTGGTTTAGTTACTTGTTGTTGATAGCTCCATGTTAGGAACTTTATAATTTTCTTTATCTTTTTGTTTATAATGGTGTCAGATTTGTTAATATTTAATTTGCGTTTATAAACATCTTATTAAAGCAGTTGCTTTGAATGTCTTGACTAATCCAATCCCAACCCGGCTTCATCTTGTGACAACGGGTTTAGTTCAATGTATTAGATCACACAGATGATATGCAACTGGTATATTTAAATGTATTAGACCACACAGGTGACATGAAATGGGGTTATTTTAATGTATTAGACCACACATATGATATGCAACGGTTTTTTTAAATGTATTAGACCACACAGGTGATATGAAATGGGGTTATTTTAATGTATTAGACCACACATATGATATGCAACGGTTTTTTTAAATGTATTAGACCACACAGGTGATATGAAATGGGGTTATTTTAATGTATTAGACCACACTTATGATATGCAACGGTTTTTTAAAATGTATCAGACCACACAGGTGATATGAAATGGGGTTATTTTAATGTATTAGACCACACATATGATATGCAACGGTTTTTTTTTTGCAATGTATTAGACCACACAGATGACATGAAATGTGCCTATTGCAATGTATTAGACAAAGTAGATGATATGCAATGATTTTTATGTATTAGACCAATATGATCGT